>CM053763.1:81256131-81285653 GCA_028658305.1 Pachyuromys duprasi
GATCCCTTAATACAGCTCCTCACGCTGCGGTGACCCAAGCCATTAAATTATTTTGTTGCTATTTTATAAATGTGCGTTTGCTACTTTTATGACCTGTAATATAAACATCTGCTTTGCAGGATCCCCAAAGACATTGTGACCCACAGGTTAAGAAACACTGGTCTAGGCCAAGGGGGATTTTAACAAAGAAAACTAACACTTGTATTAAAGGCTGTCAGTCCAAACATGAACAACAATTCCCATCTTTGTAATTTCCAAACAAATAACTTTGAAAAAAAAAAGACAACTTTGGTTTTTGGTTGAGCATTGACAACACAGATGACGGAAGGGGGAGATCTAGTGAGAGGTCTCCCAGGCCATTCCTGTGCTGGAGCATTGACAGGATGCCTTGTGTAATCTCATTCTGCTCCTTGCAAGCCTCACCCCCAGGTTGCAGATGAGTAGGCAGAAGATTCAGCAGTTCAAGGTTGTTGGTTTTCTTTTTTTATACAAGATCACATAGTTAGAAATGCATGAAACTGTTATTCCAACTCTACTGAGAAGATTCATTTCCTTTTAAACACTCTTTGAATTGAACATACTCTATTATCCCACATTAGTGAGCAGAAGAAAATACACTAACGTACAGTCTTAGGATTTTTTCCCTTAAAGGAGAGAGAGATTATGAAAGAAGTCCTGCTATGTATCACTCTTATTTTCAGCAGAGTTAACTTGCTGGCAGAGGTAAGAGGGAGACTGCCAGACTGTCTCCTAAATGGCAGGAATGTGATTTAGAAACATCTAACTTTGAGGAACACGTTACTTGTGCCCTGTTTACTTTTAACTGACCTGTTATTTCAACATTAGGCTAGTGCCCTTCCCATTCAGTGTGTACTACAAGTCAACAATGCTCTGAGGGGAAGCCAGTTGCATAGGAGAAGGCAACATTTTCATGAGGGTATTGTCTTATGTCTTTTGCATACCCATACAGGCCAGCTGAAGTCTACAGAGGACTCTGTATTAGTCAGGGTCCTCTAAAGGAAGAGAGCTATAGGGAAACACACACACACACACACACACACACACACACACAGAGAGAGAGAGAGAGAGAGAGAGAGAGAGAGAGAGAGAGAGAGAGAGAGAGAGATTTATTAGACTGGCTTGCCCAATGTTGTAGTCCAGGAATGGGGATCTCACATTGTAGGGGCAGGTAATCTGATAGTTGTTCAGTCTAAGAGGATGATCTTTCAATAGGCCCATCTGGGGCTGAATGCTTAAAGAGCTGCTGGCTGCTGATGCTGCAGTCAGGTCTATGCTGGATACCTGAAGAAGCTGGTTCTAATATGAGCAAAGGGGTGCTGGAGAGATGAACTTGACAGTGAGAGTGAAGACAAGCAGTCAAAGGACAGTTTCCTGCTTCCATGTCCTTTGATCTGGGCTGCCACCAGAAAGTGCTACATTTAGGCTGGATCTCTCCACTTTAAATTATCAAGCAAATCCTTAAAAAACAAAACAAAACAACAACAAAAAACAAAACAAAAGAAAAAAGAAAATCCCTCCCAGGAGCGCTCCACAAGGACAGAATATATCAGGGCATGGGGGTCCTCTATGAGACTGTTTCTCCAACCAGGGACCATGCATGGATATAACCTAGAACCCCTGCTCAGATGTAGCCCATGGTAGCTCAGTATCCAAGGGGGTTTCCCTAGTAAGGGGAACAGGAACTATTTCTGACATGAACTCAATGACTGGCTCCTTTACCTCTCCCGCACCCCAAGGAAGGAACAGCCTTGCTAGGCCACAGAGGAGGGCATTGCAGCCAGTCCTGAAGATACCTGATAAGCTAGGATCAGATGGAAGGGGAGAAGACTCTCCCCCAGCAATGGACTTGGAAAGGGACAAGGAGGAGACGAGGGAGGGAGGGTAGGATTGGGAGGGAATGAAGGCGGGGACTACTACTGGGATACAAAGTAAATAACCTGTAATTAATATTAAAAAAATAAAAATTAAAAAAGTGTGGCTGAGGGTGTGCAGCTCATTTGATAAAAGCGTTTGCCTAGCATGCAAATGCAGTAAATGGGATACTACACGCATATAACCCCAACACATGGGAGTTGGGGGCAGGAGAATTGGATGAAGGTCATCTTTAGCTGCATGGAAAGTTCAAGATAATCCTTGGATACGTGAAATGCCTCCTTGCCCCTCTATACACACAGTGACACATGTGTTACACACACATAACAGAGAGGGGAAGGGAGAGAGAAAGAGGGGCGAAATGGTTTCCTTTCCTTTGTCCTCACCTTTGTGCTTGTTGGTATATCTTACTGCAGATCCTTCATTTCACTGTTACTGAACCTGAGCACATGCTTTGTCCAGCTTCTACGGTAAGCTCCCTGTGACTCATCAGCTTTCTTCATCATTTAGTGATTTAATCCCCTGGTATTATTATCTTTGTTACTGAAAATGAAGCAAATTTAGAGAAGTGATTTTATTGTCCAAGGTAAGTAATAACTGGTTATCTTTAGGTAGTGAAACACAGGCATTATATTTCATAGCCAGGACTCACATGATTCTATCTATTTCTTACTTGGAACACCCTCCTGGCTGGCCCCTCACTCCTTCCCAGGCCCCAGCACTCACTGTTTCATGGCAGCCTCCACAGATCTTCACAAAGTTTGACTTAGTGGGTTTAAATCCAATATAAAAGTAGCCATAAACTCCAAACCCTTGTATCTTGAAACTGTGAGACTCCAGACGAAAAAGTGGTATGGTTCAAATAGATGGCACTAGATGTAATCACATGTCAGATGTCCTGGGAAATGAATCATTAAATGTAGGTTTCCAGGGATTGCAGACACACTTTGCTTCATGTTAACTCGATTCTGTTGCTACTGAACTTGATGAAGTGCGGTGCTTGTCTTCAACTCCAGTGTCGGGACCTGACTGCTGCTTCAGCTCCGTGTCTCAGCCCCTGTCCATTTCTGTGTCCAGCACTTAGTCCTGCACGGGGAGTTGCTTACTACATCCTAAGTTTACACTGCATCCTCAGTTTCTAGGGACCATTTGTCATCACTCTACATATGGACCATTTCCTCTGAAACTCTTGGTTCTTAGTGGTGTGTGTTGCATACCACTAAGAATGCATCATTTAGACTGCACATTGATATCGTTTTGTCTAGCTGACTGTGACTATCTTAAGGTCAGTATGAGAAGCACAATCAATCACTTTTATCCTTGAATTATAAATTCAGAGAGGGAGAGTAACTTGTCAAAAGCCACACAGCTAGATCTTCAGATGCTGGGCTCTTGGGCGAGAAGGGCACAAAGGTGTAGTTTCTACATTCCACTGTACTTGTTTGGGGGTTGTTAGATTCTGCGACACCGTGTGAATTTCTCCGATTGTCCATTTCTTTTAGTGACTCAGCACCTCCAGGAAGAACCTCAAACGTTGTCTGGCTCTCGCTGCTCTGCTGGCAGTTCTGAGAGAGGACCTTGGACTTGTCCTTCCCTGTCCCTGAGCCTCAATTTTCTTGACTGAGAAGTGAGCATGTTGGGCCAGATGGCATCAAGCCTCCTCCTTTGATTTCATCCAAGGGTATGCATGTGGCTCACATCTCCTGGGTGACCTTGGCACATCATCGGCCAAATGTGGCCAAATGATCTGACTGAGCTGTGCTGTGGAAATGGGCTCAGGAAGAATGGCTCTTTGACATGGGCCTTTGTGCAAGCATTATCACCAGATGAAAGTGACTCCAAGAGATGGTGCCAGGCAGGTCAGCACTTCAGCCCTCCCAGCCAGCAGTTCTGCACGTTCAGAGACCCCTGACACACAGTGAAGATGAGCCAGGCCCAGGGCAGGACACTGTAGGAAGGCAAACCAGAGTTAGTCCCAGGGCTTCTGAGAATGTGGTGAACCCCAGGCATGCAGGCAACTGGTGTCAGGCTCTGACATTTCTCTGCTCCTATGACAGAAATATTTTCCTTAAAAGAGACTGTGCCATTCACAAAGGCCAGTGCTCTGTTCTGGGCAGGCCATGCTAGAGCCCTTCCCCTCCAGCTCATGTTCTCTACAGCCATAGCTGGCCAGGGATATCCCAACACCTTCTTACCACTTTCTAGAAACAGGGAGCAGCAGGCAGAAAGCCTGTGTGTCTCCTCAGTGTGTCTCAGGAGCTGGGTGAGACCTGGCTCCTCCTGGTTCTCTTGCTAGGGCAACTTCACCTTAGACTTCAACCCTTAGAGGGCCACCTCTTCAGGTCACAGTCCCTGACTTTGCACTCTCTAAGCTGAGTCAGAAGCTCCCTTCACCCCCCATGTTCCCTCTCTATTTCCTAAATTCTAAGCATGAAGAATGAAAAAGAAAACCATTTTCCTCTTTCACTCATTTGTGCACAAATAAAAACAATACCCTTAAGAGTTCATTCTCCTCTACCCAGCGAGGTATCAAAGCAGATGCTGAGACTCATGGCTAAACTTAGGGGGAGAGTGCAGGGAATCTTATGAAAGAAGGGGGAGATAGAAAGACCTGGAGGGGACAGGAGCTCCACAAGGAGAGCAACAGAACCAAAAAATCTGGGCACAGGGATCTTTTCTGAGACTGATACTTCAAACAAGGACCATGCACGGAGATAATCTAGAACCCCTGCACGGATGTAGCCGGTGGCAACTCAGTGTCCAAGGGGATTCCCTAGTAATGGGAACAGGGACTGTCTCTGACATGAACTCAGTGGCTGGTTCTTTGATCACCTCCCCCCGAGGAGGGAGCAGCCTTACCAGGCCACAGAGGAAGACAATGCCACCAGTCCTGATGCGACCAGAGAGAAGGGGAGGAGGACCTCTCCTATCAGTGGACTCTGTGAGGGGCATGGGAGGAGATGAGAGGAAGGAGTATGGGATTAGGAAGGGAGGAGGAAGCATGCTATAGCTTGGATACAAAGTGAATAAACTGTAATCAACAAAAACTAAGTTAATTAAAAAATAAATTTAATTACATATAAAAAAAGAGTTCATTCTCTGAGAGACACAAAATACTTTAAAGAGGTAAATGCAAAGGCTGACAAAAGGGCTCAGTGAGAAGAGGTACTTGTGGGCAGGCCTAGAACTGGAGTTTGACACCTGAATCTTCTAAGACTGCAGGAAAGAATGCACTCCCCCTC
This sequence comes from Pachyuromys duprasi, assembly GCA_028658305.1. Taxonomy (NCBI): domain Eukaryota; kingdom Metazoa; phylum Chordata; class Mammalia; order Rodentia; family Muridae; genus Pachyuromys; species Pachyuromys duprasi. The sequence goes on from CM053763.1 coordinate 81,261,267, forward strand.
CAGGCACAGCCCACATGTGCTTGTACACGCACATATTGATTAATTAATTTTTTCAATGCGCAGAAATGGCCACTGGTGCCGTGGCGTGAACATTCTAGTAAGAGCATTAGCTGAATCACCATCTAACATATGAAAATTGAAGTGCTGGGAGCAACAGCTCCATACACTCATTAGCAAGGGTGACCAATGCAGGGAACTCTTTAGAGAGGTTCTAACGGTGCCGAGAGACAGGTGGAGGCACAGATGAGACAGCTGCGAAAGATCAGCTGTACCTGGCTGGTCCCAGCATCGCTAGCTGATTGCAGGGCCTCAGATATGGTAGCTATTGGGTAAACATATACATGCAAATACTGTCCCTGAAGTTGACTCTTTCCAAAGTTGGCCTTGGGGCTGCTGGTTCTGTTACAGTTTAGCCTCTTTCTTCTGACTCAGATCCAGGGAGAATTTTCACTTCACTCTTAATTATAAAAAGTGTCCTTGTCTTGCCTATGTGATATTTCTCTAAGCCCTGACCATGCCGCACACTGCAGACTTTCACATGCCTGTCAGTTAGGGTTCCCAAAATTGTGTGTTTATAATTTCCACTTCCAAACCTTGTAGACATCTCCCCTTTCTAGTCCTTCATGATCATGCCTGCAGCTTGCCTGACCCATATAACTTCAGCTATCTCTATTTCCAGCTTACAGATAGGGCTCTTCAGAGCACGTTCCCTTCCCCCCCTAGTGCCCTTCCATCTTGGGGGAACAAGATTAGTTCTGAGATTCAGAAATCTTTGTTGAATACCACAAAGCAGCCATGCCCAGCACCCTCCTTCAGATGCTACCCACGTTTTCCAAATATTGGATTTATCACAGGCGGGAACGCATTTGGATAATCAACTCTCTTTTCCCGACCTGGAGCCACTCGGGTAAAGATTTAAAATGGGCCCCTATTCTAAGTGGCTACTGTTTCCAATTACATATGCTTCTCCCAGCCACCATGCAATCTGTTCACTTCATGCTGGTTTGCAAGAGCTGTTCACACCAAACCATTGACAGCCAGTATCTAAACTGAAACCATCTGCTTAGCCATTTGCCATGCACGGCTGGGTCTTCCAGGCTTACCCAGTGGAGGGCCTGTGGAGCAGTCCATAAAACAAGCATGAATGAACGCAGCCTGTTTTTATTAAACGTCTTGCAACTGATGGGAAGATGGACAAGCCTGTCTGGCAAGGATAATAGCCAATGCTCTCAGCATATGAAGTCTTGGATAAAGTCCAGCAGCTTCCTGCATCTCGAGACCATCCAGTGTTTCAGGAGTGTGGTCATGTGCTTGCAATGAATTAATCCATGAAAGGATTCTAAAAAGATTTTATAGTTTCTCCCCTTTCTTGAGAAAATCTCAATTATAACTTCTACTCCTCTTTTCCTTACCTGGAACTTCAGAGAGAGAGATAAGAATGGCCCAGGACCTCAGGGGACATTCTGCTCTTTGCTGCTATTACCAAATCCAGAAGTTTGGGTGCAAGGGCCTGTTCTTGCTAATACAGTTGGTTTCTACAAGTCAGGCCTAACTCTTGAATGATCTTCTGTGTACGTTTCCAAAATATACTCCTCAAGGTAATAAAGCCCCCAAAGAAGAGAGTATCTTGGCAAATTCACCCTGGATTCTGATTTTTTGTGTCTAAAATTTTATTCTGGATACTAGAAAGGAAAATATCAGTAGTCAGAGCTGGGGACACTTACCAATAATCTAGAATATTCAGCTAAATTCGCCTATTCTGATTCCAGGGTAATGAGCAACTTTCTTATGCCTTCAAATGCTAGGCAGAATAAGCATCTCTGAGAACAGGTTGTTTGAGCAAACATAGCAACCATCACATTTGTAAGTGCCGATCAGATTATAAAGTCACAGGGTGATATGCTAGAGTGGCGCTCAAAGTTGCTAGTGTCATTTAATTTATAAAAGGGACGCATTTTATTTTATGTGCATATATGAGTGTGCACAACATGTGTCTCTGGTACCTACAGAGGTCAGAAAAGGGCATTGGATCCCTTGGAACTAGAGTTACACATGGTTTTAAGTTGTCATATCACTTGCTGAGAACTAAACCCAGGTCTTCTGCAAGAGCAGCAAGTATTCTTAAACATGGTACTATTTCTCCAGCTCTTTTTTTTTTTAATTTTTAATGAAAGAAATGAATGTAGGAAAAAGAAACACAGAACAGTACAGTCATTCCTGTATTTTGGAATATTGAACATCTATTAACCAATACAACGGGCTCTAACTCAGACAAGTGTGGTGGCTATTGTCATGCTAAAGACTGGTATTGCTTCTGCTCTAGTCTGTGCTTCACTCAGAATTAAATGAACATAGAGCTTTGAACTCATCCTGCATCTTCACGTGATAAAAGGATGCTGACAGTTTTATAATCATTGTTCCCAGCATCTACTCTCTTCCATTTGCTTTTGCATTTGTTTTAAGGCCCTAGGCAGTTAATCTGGATGAACTGATTGATTCAGTCATCCAGTAATTGACTGTTGAGCTTCTATTTGGTTACAGCCTCTCTGGATTCTTGGAATCTGGAAAGGGTGATAATGTGGTCCATTTGCAGCAAGATCACACTCTAGAGGAAGACTCTGAGTCTTTTCTGCTAATTTATGGAAATCCCCACCTTAGCTGTTCATTTAAAATGAATCTACAAAGCAAAGGGAAAAAGACAAACCCCACCAAATACAATGAAAATTAACCCCCCCACATACATACACAAACAACAGAGATTCCTGTACTCATGTAACAACCTTCAAGTTTCCTCTTCTCAGATAGCAAGAACCACAGAATTTTATACCATTTCTGTAAAGGCAGCCCAGAGTGGTGTTTCAATAGGACCAAGAGCTACAACCAGTGACATTCCCATTTTTTTCTCCTTCCTTTATTTTCATTTTACTATTTCTTGGTGAATTTCCATATCCTTGGACCTTACTATAAACTGATTCACATAATTTTGAAATGAATTAAACTGATATATATATACATATATATTCTATTTTCAAATTTTGTGTGTGTGCTCTCATGCATGCCTTGTGTGTGTGTGTATCGATGTCTGTGTGTGTGCCATGGCACACAAGTTGAGGATGGAGTACAACCTTGGATATCAGTCTTTGCCTTCCATTTTCTTTGTAATAGGATCTCTTAGTAGTTTGTCCACTGAATATGCTAGTCTAGATGGCCTATGCGTTTCTGGCCATTCTTCTATTTCCCCGGAAGCACTGGGGTTGCAGACACATTCACATGCATCCTGTATGGGAGGAGGAACAACCAGGAAAGCAGGAGGGAGTCCAGCTTTGATTTACACTCACCTTGATCTCAACAAGGTTGATCTCAACCTTGATCTGAAACAGTTGTTCTCCTCTGTGTTGTGTCCAAACACTTGTCAGAAGAAGCTTAAGGAAGGAAGGGTTTATTTCACCTCAAAGTTCTAGAGCAGAGGTTCTCAACCCATGGACTGCTACCCCTTTGGAGGTCGAATGACCATTTCACAGTAGTCTCTTAAGACCATCCAAAAGCATTATAATTTATAACAGGAGTAAAATTACAGCTATGACGTAGCAACAAAAATAGTTTTATGGTTGTGGGTCACTGCAACCTGAGGAACTGTATTAAAGGGTCACAGCATTAAGAAGGTTGACAATCACTATTCTAGAGAATACATTCCATTCTGGTAGAGAAGGTATGATGAGAAGTAGTGGTGGTAGGAACATGTGGCAGTCATTACCAAGGAAGGGTTAGAACCCTCAAGTCCTGCCATAGGGTCCATACTCTCTAGCCATGCCTCCAACCCTGAATGTTCTATAACTCTGTGCTGCCAGGTAGATACAGAAGATTCAAGCATGAGCCTGTAATGAGGCATGGCATATCAAAGCTACAACAATTTCTTCAACTTTGGAAATAGGGAACCACACAGGTTTGACTAAAGAAGGAATTTTCAATGGTTCAGATGTATAAGTGAAGATGGTTTGTGAGCTGGAGCAAGTATTACCCAATTGGTCTAATTCTGCTTCATATTTGACTGGACTCCTGAGGTCCTTGAGATCTTGCTGTCACATCACACTGGTTTCTGTGCATTAGCCCAACTGATTTTATCCTTTCTTGCTTATGAATTCAATGTCGAGGAAGAATTCCCCTCTCTACCCTCCTTGTGAATACATCCACTCACAGGTTACTGGGCCCTCACACAGCCCGTATGTGTGTTATCCTACTTCTTCTGCATACAGGAAAGGGGTTTTCATTGAGATTAAACACAACTCTTAGTGAGAGGAAAGTAACCAGATAGCAATGTTTCCTATGGAAGAGTTTGGTTAGGTCATGGCTAACTGTCAGCAGATCTGACACACTTGAAGAAAGATGAACAAATAATTCATGGAAGAGAATAGAGTCGTAGCAGGAGTTCTACGAAAATGATTGTATTATAATAGGATGGACCTTTGAATACTTGTTTCCTTAGTGAATCAATAGCATTCTGGAATGGGCTTTTGGAACTTGCCTCTGTAAAGGCTTTTTCTTGTAAAGGCTTGGGACTTTGAGAACTGGCAACTATCCTGATGAAGAGAAAAAAAAGTTCTGAGTTACAGTTTTATTAATGCTAATCATCTTTGCAGCTTATCTCTCTAATAAATGTAGACTAATGCCACCTTGGCCATGCCGGGATCTACTTTGGGCCAGCCCTTAAGTCTGTAGTACAATCTAGAAATGATACAGTCCAGGGGTTTTTGCTGTATTAGTTTTCTTTGCCAGTTCAAGAATTAAAATGTATCTTCCCTAGGGTCCTCCTTGTTCTTTAGCTTCTTTAGGACTATAGATTTTAGTATGTTTTTCCTATACTATATGGCTAATGTCCACTTATAAATGAGTATATACCATGTGTGATTTCTGCTTCTGGGTTACCTCACTCAGGATATTTTCTACTCCCATCCATTTGCCTGAAAATTTCACTATTTCCTTGTTTTTAATAGCTGAGTAGAATTCCATTGTATACTACAACTTCTGTATCCATTCTTCGGCTGTATCCATTCTAGGTTGTTTCCAGATTCTGGTTATTATGAATAAAGCAGCTATAAAGATAGTTGAGCAAATATCCTTGTTTTATGGTGGAACACCTTTCGGGAATATGCCCAGGAATGGTATAGCTGCTATCTATACTCTGTAGATGAGTTCAGAAAGGAAGAACGAATGCATTGTTTCTCCTGTAGTAAACAGTAATGTCTGTAAAGCCTGCTTCTATAACACAGTTCCCCAGCCTCTCTTTCCATACTTGAGGCATCTGATAAAAACATATATGATGTAGAGTGGCTGACATGTTTCAAGGGCAGGTTTTTGGATCAATTTGCTTGTGTTATGTGGAATGGATTTCAGGGAGATAAAAGCAGAGGATGGAAAACAGAGGAGGCTGCCACACTCTGGGCAAGGGGTAATGAAGACAGGAGTTGAGGTACAGGCCGACAGAGGAAATCAAGCAAGTATCAAGAAACCAGAAGTTGCATTCACCCAGGCACTGCAAGGATTTGATAGAAATTCCTGAAGAATTTCCTGAAGAAATCTGCATCCTGTGTTGTCATAAGCATGAAGGCTCAATGTCTCTGTCTTCAAGCTTCTCCCCTGGCTCCAGGCATGTGGGCAAACTCCCAAGCGCCTGTGAGTTCTATGGAGTCTCTCTGTCTCTGCTTGCCTCTGTTTTATCATGTCACTGGGTCTTAAACAAATGAGTATCTTGTTTGGCCCCTTCTCTGCCCATAGCAACTGAAGTTTGGAACAGGATTTTACAGCCAGCCCACAGGTCTGTTTTGCTCCAAGTGCCTGGGTCCCATGGTTATAACATAATAATGGATGCCTCAGAAAGGCAGTGGCAGATTGGATGATGAGATGTGGTTCACTGTCTCCTCCCTCTCTGATTAGGATCTCTGTTTAAGGTAAACAAATGACTTTCATGCATCAAGAAAAGAAGGAAGGGCTGGTGTTCTCCGCAGAGGAAGTTACTGAGAATACTATGTGACAGCATAGATTTTCCGTGGACATAAGTTTCGCCTTTGGAATGGAAGTGGACTATGTGGACTGCATTCATGAGGGCCATGACATAGAATCTCATATCTTGTTACCCTAGGTCAGGCTCAATGCCTATGTCATTACCACTCCTTGCTGTCAAGATGGTCAACACCCTGTAGCAGAAACTCACTAGAAAAAGTAGGAAATTCCCCAATAATTTCCTTTCTTTTCCCAGGTGGTTTAAAGATCTTTGACTTGGTAAAAACATCACATTCCTAATCCTACTCATGTAGATTCATCAGTCAAACCTGTTTTGCACACACCAGACTGGTATAAGTTGGGGCATGGCTGCTTTACAATGTCATTGAGGATATGTTTCATTATTATTATTATTATTATTATTGTTGTGGATATGAAGGATAGTGCAGGCAGAGCCATCTGGAAGAATCCAGAACAGGGTGTGAAAGAAGTGAGAAGATGGTCAGCAGAATGGAGTTGGTCGGGAGAGGAAAGAGAGTGAAGGAGAGTAAGAGAGAAACACTAAGAAAGAATACCAAAAGACAGAGGGCAAAGAGAGGAAGACAAAGGCAGACCAAGAGAGGGCATTGGTAAAATGGCAGGGTTACGTAGAAATGAGAAGCTAGGGGAAGGGAAGCCATGAGGTGAAGTTTAGAACAGGAAGCTGAGTGAGAAGAACCAGGATGCTATCATGGACTCTGGAAACAGGTACTTGTGGTGCTGACAGACCTGGGGGCCAGCATGAGCTTTAGTAGGCTAATAGGTACTGCCTTAGCCATTTGCCCAGTCTCTTTTAGACCTGTCACAGCTATGGCAGAGTGATGGTGATCCTGCATTCTCTCCATAATGAGCATGTATGATCAGAGTTTGGCCTTCTCTCAAGGTTGAATCCAAAGGACCATCCTTGAATTCTCTCTTGTTCAGGTTCCCTAAGTTGTATAATTTATGATATTTCATCATATTTGAGAGAAGATAAGCTAGAGAAAGGCTAAAAAAACAATCACAGAAGCATCTAAGGGAAGAAGTACCTATTTATTGTAGATATTTTCATTTTATCATTCACTTATGCATTCCTTCATTGCTCATGCATTAATTCCATTATGTAGACAAAAATGTCTATCAAGTAATATGAAATATACACGCAGATTAGCAAAATAATGAGTTTGGAAACTTACAGTGGGAGCAAACTTTGCCTAAATGATGTCAGTCCATCATGGGTAAGGCTCGTTACGTGGCTACAAGTACAAGTGAAGGGATTCAGAGAGAGAGAGAGAGAGAGAGAGAGAGAGAGAGAGAGAAAGAGCATGGACTCTATACTAAATCCTGGCTCTGTAGGTAAATGATGACTTAGGAGGTCACTTTTCTCAGCTTCAGTGTTCTTGTCTGCAAAACGGGCATAATTAGAATGGAAATGTGAAAATATTTACAAGAGTCATGCAATGTCCGCAATAGAGTATTTGCTCAACCAATGCTACTTTTTAGAGTGACTTTTCTTTGTCATTTTATTAGTATGTATTAATTGCACAGAGGGAAGTTTCATTGTGATGTTTCTATACCTGTATATTGCATATCACAAGCATCTCTTTCTTCTCTCCTCCCCTCTATCACTTCCCCTTCACACATGCCTGTGTCCTTGGTGCTTTCATTTTTATGTCCTTGTGACTTCTCTAGAATTGAAATGGGAAAAGAGTGATACTTTTTTTTTTACCATGTTTCACCCTTTTCACTGTGAGACTGGCATTTCACCTAGCAAGATTCTTCATTTCTACCTACTTTTCTGCAAATGACAGAATTTGACTTCTGTTTGTGGCTGAATAGCATTTCATAGTATATGTACATTGAATATTTTTTTTATTCATTTATCTGCTGATGAGCATTCCAGCTGACTGAAGAACCTGGCTGTCACAGGAGTTACAATAAAGGTGGATGTGCTAGCATCTCTGGAGTGAGCTAACTTTCTTGTTTCCCATTAGATACTCAGAAGTGGTATGGGCGGTTTGCATAAATGTTCTACAACATTTTGGTGGCCATTGTATTTCTCAACTTCAGTGATCAGGACCATTTTGCTAATTCTCTTTTCAAACAAATCAAAATTACTAATGTCCTCACAGCAAAGCAGAGTCCTCCAAAGTTCTGGTAAGTGCTTTAGATGAGCCAGCCTTTGCCCCAGGGCTAGTCTAATGTGCATTAGGTTTCTCTTTCTGACAGATCAAATAATATGAATCTGGCTGTACTTTTACAGGAAACGTGAATAACCAAACAGAAAAACTAAACTGTTGGAGTCTTGGCTTAGTGAGCTCTTTTCACAAGTTTGCACTGCATAGTTGTTGACATACAAATCTCAAAAGAAGCCATAGAAATCTACTAAAAACAATATGACAATTCTGTCCATGGAACATACTTATACCTGAGTCCTAATCATAATCACTATTGTTATTATTAAACCACTAGTGACATCATCATTATTGATGGTTAATGGTATTTAGAGAGTTAGTTAAACAGGTAAATAGCCACAAATGTAATCCCCCAGAGTGATAGGCAGGACAACGTGGATACAGTGAAGTGGCACCGTAAGCTTTCCTGCTGTGGATGGAGAAAACGGCTGTCTAGCATGAATATGGCTCCTTTCTTCACTTAGAGTAGGAACCAGGAACCAGGCCACATCAACTTCTGATGTCTCAGAAAGGAAAAACTGGGACACTGGGAGGAGAAGGAATAGGAGATGTTCTCTGCAGACCCTTTCTTGTTCATTGTTGACCAGAAACAACTAACCCAGATGATTAATAATCTCAATACTTCAGAAGGAGGGTTTGATTTTTTTAACAACTGAGTAGAAAAATACCAACTTTTCTCAGACACTCTTGGGAAAGTGCTCTTTTAAAGTGAAGGGGAAACTAAGTGATACAAAATGGACTTTTCTTGCTTTAGAACAGTCATTGTTCTTTATGTTTCATTCAATAAACCAAACCCCCTTGAAAAAAGAAATCACTGACAGCTGCCTTCATTAGTCCAGATGCTCTTGATTTTAAGCCACAGCGATGCATATCGAAAGAGGTTAGGAATAACTGCCCTGTGTTTTGAAACAAGAGGGAAACATGGTCTTGAGAGTCACTTTAGGTAAGGGAAAATCCTTTGCCTTTTTCTCTGAATCACCATGCCCCTCTGGTGTATTGATCTGGAGCATTTGAGAGAGTGGAATAATCTAAACTCTCCATGACTAAATCTGTATTTTTTTTTGGAAAGAAAGACAATGCTGTATCTTATTTATGGGCCATTTCTGATCAGGTTCTTAGCACAACTGGTCCCTTCTTTTAAGTTGATAATTCAATGCTAAATCTCTTCTGCCAGGACTTCCACTCCCGGTTTCAGTACCTTTTGGGGGGAGAACTCCATTCTCTTCAAGGTAGTTGAATTCATCTTCTGATATACCCGTTAGAGGCCTTTTCTTGAGTCCCACAGGTCTCTTTTTAAAAACTTATTCTTTCGATTACAATGAGTGTACCCAATCATTCACATTAGAGGTCTCAATATTATCTTTTTTCTCACTTTCCAGCTTGATTGTATCCAAGTAAATTTTCATAGCCCCGCTCTTTATTGGGTACAAGAATTCTGGCTTTGGAGGACACAGATGTAAAAACAGCATTGTCACTACTCTCAAGACTGTGATACCAGCTGTGTGAAGACACAATATTTAAACCATATCTGCTGAGAAATAAAAGAGATAAATAAAAATATATGAAAGAAAGTGACCGCAGGTTCTAGAGATTGGGAGCTTAGAAATGAATGAAATGTTTTCACTGTTTTCTGGAAACTAAAGAGCTGTAGAAGGTATAAATTATTATGAATAACGGTAAAATCATATTTTGTTAATCATGGTAATAAATATTATTAATAGCACATTGACGTTTTATGTGTCATTAATATTGTGTATACAATTTTATAATATTTGGGGGGAGGGTAAGATAAAGTCTCACTATATACACATGGATGGCACTGATCTTGTAATCCTTTCACCTCAAATTTCTTAAGTGTGGGGAGTTATAAGCCTCACCACTATATCCATTTTGTTATATAATAATATTAAAGTAAGACCACTTCTCATAATAAAATTATGGGTGACTACATTACATATTAATATCATCATTATTACATGGTATTCTTAATATTTATATCTATTTTATTTGTAAAAACCAATGGATATATATGTGTATATGCATGCATGCATGCATGCATATATGTATGTATGTATGTATGTATGTATGTATGCAGGAAACATTAGTCTCAACTTGGCAAGGTAGGGGTAGGGTTTCACAGGATCAGACAGGGCTACCATTTTAGAACCTTTGTCACCTTCATTCTGCTACCTCCTCAGTTACTTCCCATCCTCCGTGTCTTCCTCCTTAGAGACTTAATCCTGTTGTTTGCTCAGTTAAGAAAAAAAAATATAACCTGGAAAACCAATTCTGAGATGGTGGCTGGCATGCCTTGTAGTAACCTCTGTGTGCCAGTTGTATTCGTTTTCTCAAAGTTCTTCCTCCAGAATTTAAATTCACAGGAGAGCAGCCTTCCAAATGGCTAGAAGGAGCCAGGTTAGCCCTGTCTCCTCTATGAGAAGAGGGATCACCACTGAGGCCGCCCCCAGGGAAAATAGTGGCTGAGTCTGGAGTCTGGAGTGTTGGCCTGGATTCTGTATTTCCCAGGATTTCAGTATCTCGGGGCTGGGCAGTGTTGCAACTGGTTAGCAAGGCAATGTTTTCTTGTAGTCTTTTCATTTCCTCAGAAGAGAAAGGTTTATAGCTTTCTTTACATATTTTTTAGTTTTTGTTTTTGTTTGTTTGTTTTGTTTTTGTTTGTTTGTTTTGTTTTGTTTTTTGACATCTTCTAGACCAGACAATTCTCTTTAAATGGTGCAGTGGCATTCAGAGTGGTATAATACTTCTTATTGTTTAGGTGGATTCTCCATTGATTTGTAAGTATTTTTCACATTTGACTGACATTCGATCTGAATAGAGTTCCCAGTAGCCAATGAAAAGAGCAGACATGCCTTGCATGCTTACAAACACCTATCTCCAGTGGCTTTATCCAATCTGAAATTGAGAACTAGTCAATGACATGAGCAAATTTGATCTTGGTTAGAAATGGATTCATAATTCAGTGTGTGCCTTTCTCTTATGCTCTGAGGGCTACAGAGAAAAGACATCATTGAAAGGAGAAAGAAAAGATGAAGGTAAATTCAGCAATGATGACTTTTGTCATTTTTATTCACATAAGATATATTTTACATATCTGTTAACCTTGTTTTGGGAATGGTCTGTCAGACATTGTCCTCATATACAAGGCTAAATGGAGTGCAACTACTATGTTAGCTCAAAGAGAAATGGATTCTCCCCAGTAGGAGACCCTGAAGTTTCCTGGAGTGAACATTTCAAGCAGTACTTGCAAGAATTTGAATAGCTAGACCTAGATGACTCCTGATAGATGCTGAACCCAGATGTATAAAGACATGTAGAATGGCAAGTGATTTGCTCTGACCATAGTTACAAATGAGTGCATGGGAAGGATGGCGAAGAGTAAGGATAAAGACAATTGTAGTGGTTAGTATTGACTGTCATTTTGACAGGACCTTGAATCACCTAGGAGATTAGCTTCTGGATATTTCTGTGGGGAGTTGCTAGACTGGGTTAACTGATATGGAGTGTGTGTTGGCAGCATTTCATGGACTAGGGTCTTAGGTTAAATGAAAAGGAGAAAACCAGCTGAGCAGCAGCATCCCTGTCTCTCTGTTTCTTGTGGACACAGTGTGACCATTCACCTTACATTACTGCCACCGTACCTCCTTCCTTTGTCCCTCTAGTTGAGAAAAGTACCTAACACAGAAACAGACTTGGGATCTATTCTCTTGGCCATTGAAGAGATTTCAAAGGGTATTTTGCTGAAGAGAGCAAAATATTATATTCCTCTGTGTACACCTTTGTCATTTCATTAGCATACAATAAAGTACTTGTCGGGTAGCTGTTCCTGGGGCTCAATGCCTATTTGTCACCAAATAAGCAAATAATGAAAAAGGTTGGCTTCTTCTGCTGTGGAATCAAGTATCTTAGAGCATGGGATAAATGAACTCTATCTGTAATGATTGATAACTGATAAGAAAGATCAACAAGAAAACCATTTGAACTTCAACATAGTCTTAGGCTATAAAGTTCTTATCAAAAAATGATATTTTTCCAAGGTAAAAATTAAATATGGAAGTTTGTAAAACCATGTTGTTTTCCTTCCACACTGAGATTTATTGTGCTCATGAAACTTGGCACACAGACTTGACTCTCTAATGGCCTACCAGTGATTCATGGGGAGAGATTTAAAAGCATGGATTTTAACCAAATCATCTGTAGATCTATCAGGTGCTTCCTGTGAATTCTGTGGTTATTAAGATTCTGCCTGAGATACCAGTCATTAGGAACTTTTCGGATAATCCTGTCAGTTCTCTTGGAAACACCGTCTCTGAAGCTCCTATCCAGCCACACTGATTTATTATCCCTAATGACCTGGAGCTACAGTTATGATTCCATACTCATGAAATGCTTTCTGGTAATTCCTTTACTCTGGAAACCCCAGAATTTACAACACTTAAGATCAGATCTTAGTTGCACTTATTTTAAACCTGAAAACAAAACACAGTATTAACATAAAAACAAACAATTTTGGAACTTTATATCTGAATCTGACTCTTTGTGAAAAATTTTATGAACCCTAGGCTGTAGGAAGTCTAGCTTTCTCTCCAGCTTTTCAGCAAACTCTTCCCAGTAGCTATTACTTCTGTCAAAGGAACCAAAAAGGCTAGACTGGAGCTATGATCTTGAACCAAGAACAGAGGGCTCTGGGTAGTAGAAGGTCCACTCTCCAGTGATAGCATTCCTCTCTTTAAGGAGCAGATATAAAAGGATCAACAGAAAAGCAAAGATAAAAATAAAGAAGCAGACTGATCAAGTATAGTTTTAATTCCTCCCACATAGGGCCAGGACAGTAAGTATGCATCTCTGGTTCCTTCTTCCTGACCCTTTCACTGCTCCTAGTCTTCTTAGGTCATTTCCTCACAATGCTAATCTTGTCTTCATTCAAGCCAATCCAATAGATCTGCATGTTTTCATTCTCCAATAATCATTAGGTCAAACATCCTACTCATTCTTCCAGTTACCCTCAGTGACTCCCCAGCCTCTGCTTGTATACAACCCACAAAGGCTTCCTCTAACAGATCTGATTTCCAAAGATTTACACAGTCATAGCACAGTGGATGAGGGTATGGGCAAGGCACACACCCATTGCACTTTACAGATAGGAGGACTGATCTTCCCAAGCAGGTACTTGACACTAAGAGTGCCCGCCCAAGTGTGCCCAACTATTGGCAAATGGTGACCTTCCTGAAATATCCCTCCCACATCTCACCCTCCTCTCTGGCATTTGATAAGAAGGTGCCCCCAAAGTGCACTAATGGCAAAGCTCAGGTTGCTTAAGAGGTTTCATCGATTCTAATCTTCTCAGGGTTGCCTTTCACCATTCTCTCATCCTACATTCAGTTGTGTTTGCAGTCCGTAGCAACACTGCTCATGTCTGCTTTGCAGTATTCTTCTGTCTGTCTGAATACACCTAAATGTATACACCTTTATCGGAAAACACTTCGTCCCTAACTTCAGCCCTTGAATCCCTTGTCTTCTGTTGCTCTCTCCTCTCTCTACTTTAAAGTGTAAGGATACTTTTTTATGTTATCTTATATTTAAATATTGTCTTTATTTGGTTTCTAAGTTCCCATTGGGGAAAAGGAAAATGCATAGTGTCAGAATTAAGTAGAGAAGGAAATCTGAAAGGCAAAATTAAATTATCACGATGAAAAGATAAAACAAGAATGTATGGCCTCAAGATGCCATTAGCCATGTTTGAAATAAATATCTGAAGAAGAGCCCAAGCCAATGTCATACATGAGACTAATAAAAAAGGTTCAATCTAAGGGGGTCACAGACAGTTAGAACATGAGCAGAAGACTACATAAAATTCTATTCGACTCTTAAAGAAGCACAAAACCAGCACATTTGAGAGGCACTTGGAACAGGCCTGTTCACCAAGGTGATGCTGCTTAGCTGCACTTTGGTGGAGTTGTTAGTTGTTAGTTTCAAAAGTACCAAGCCCCAGTCATTGTGGGTCCCAGGAGCAAGAAAGATCAGCAGACGAGATGAGTATGAAACCCCTTGTTATCTTCTCTAGACATGTTATCCTTGCAATCTGCAACTTTGACAACCATTTGTAATTTTTCAGCAAATTTTGTGGAGATAATAACAACATTATCTAGGTCTTTTTTGTTTTTCAAAATGATCCATGTTTATTCACCGTTAATCTCATGGATTCAGGAAAACTTGGCAACTCTGATCCCCTAATCATAAGGTGGACCCTATGGGTCATCCTGCTTTAATGATAGCATCCACTGTTTACATAGGGATTTTACATTATAAGAGCACCAGCTAGCACCCTCAGCATATTTGTAAATGCTCTCATGTGTCCTTTTATTAATCCTTGTATTAGTTGTATGGTTAAGACCTTCTACTATCCACAGTTTACAAATAATGAAACCGAGACAGAGAAGGCCCAGAACTCAGCCAAAACCATGAGGCACAAACATTTGGAATCAGCTATGGAGATCACAAGCTGTAATCTGTCAGCTGACTCCCTCTGCCTCCCTTGAAGAAAGAAAGAAATGATTTTGTTGAAGAGGGTTCTTTGGAAGGAACTGTTCCTGGGCTAAGTTATTTTTCACACAATGATGAGGACATCAACGGGACTGTTTGGAAAGCTTTGAAACAAGTTTCCCAACTTCATTTTCTGTTGGGCTTAATGTAGCCCATTCCAGGAACTCTAAAGGCTGAGATAGCAAGAGCTCTGGGGCAGAGCCAGCAGAACGTGTTTGCTTTGACATCCACCTGCTTTTGCCAGTTGCTAGAACAGCAACTTCCTATTTACTATGGTTCCACTGTGGTTCTATGACTGTGTGGGAGGGAGAAAGTCTCTCTCTCTCTCTCTCTCTCTCTCTCTCTTTCTCTCTCTCTCTCTGTGTGTGTGTGTGTGTGTGTGTGTGTAGGGGGACCAGTTAGATGTGGTAAGTAAAATAAGTTTATTAACCTATTTAGTGGTATCATCTTGAGATGGGGAAGGAAACTGATGATAGATGGACAGGCAAGGCTTGCTGGAATCCTAAGATTGAAGAAAGAACTGAGAGGAACCAGCAGGTAAAACACTCCTTCTATATTTACCCATGTCTAAAGACTCCAAGTTAAAGGGGCCTAGAAAAACCTCCAAAGAACTAGAGATGCGCAGAGGAATCTTGGCTCTAGGCATTTGTCTCACTTAGAGTGCTTATAACCAATTTCTGATGGAATCCATCTTTTACATATATCGCTCGCCTCCCTCTTCATCCAAAGACCTCAGATGGTCAAAACCAACAGGGGACTGATAGTAAGGATAGAAGTAGAAGGCAGTTGGGGAGATGCAAGTAAGAGAAATGAAAACTGAACCATGCCTTTCATTCCTCAGAAGGCTCCTGAGCCAAGCAATCCAGGATGGAGGAATGGGAAGGCTGAACTATAAACCAAATTCAACTGTGTGATCCACTGCTAGAAATGAACTCGTTCAAATTTCAAAGTTGAGACTGTGATTTCAATTCATAGGAACCAATGCACTGTGACCTACAAGGAAGTGAAAGTGAAGGCCTGCTGGGGTATAAGAAAGTAACCCTGAACTCCTGTTATTCATTGTGGGCAATTCTATTTCCTGCACACTCCTTATCATTTCCTTTATATTTTTCCTCCTTCCTTTATGATGCCTGTAGGAAGGAATATGTTCCTCAAGCCCACTGAATGTTTCTTCTGCTGTTTTCAGTCCCATATTTTTCCAGCAACTTTACCCATATCTTGTAACCATTTAAGTATTGTATTAATTATTATTAAAATGACTGTTTAATTTTTTCACATCTTACTTGCATCTCATATTACCAATATCCATTGTTCCCTGAGAGTGTTGGCTTATATCTTAAATTCCTGTCCCATCTATAATTCTGTTTTGTATATTATAAGCATCGACTTTCCTTTACACTAGTTAATTCCCTACTACTTACTTGGGCCTGCAAATTCATGTTACTCAAGATAATCATGCCTGAGCCCATAAAGGTATTTTAAGGCAGATCTGTAGAACCATTCCCAGTGTCTTGGTGTGCCACGGCAGGAAGTGGCTGCTCTCCAGGGCAGGATGCCCTTCCTCTTTGCTTCCAGGACACAAAGTACCTCCTTTTAGCAAGGATCTCCTTTAGATTCTTTGAGAACAGATGTAAAGAATAGGTTCAACAGATGAGAATTGGGGGGAGGACAGCTGTCTGCTACAATTCTGTTTCATCCCTCTCTTCCCTAAGTCAGTTCTTCCCCATTGTCTCCGTGGCTCCAACACATCACTTTCTTTAATGATTACCAGACTCCTTTCAGCTACCATGGATGAGTTGCAACTCTGTGAAGACCTCCCCTTAGCTTAATAGGAGAGGAGGACAAGCTTCAGAGAATGAGCAGAAACCACAGAGGATGGCTCTGCAAAAACTTAGGAATGGGTTCTAACCCCAGAAGGCAGTTCCTTGTTGGCAAATAGTTGACAAGTTAATTAATAGCTTAGAAATGAGTACTCTGTGGTTGCTTCAAGCTGTTAGACTTTGGTCACGCTGTTCACCTCTCTGAGTCACAGTGTCCTCATCTGTCAGATAGGGGTAAGGGTAACCCCTCCTGTACCTCTGCAGTAGGTTGCAGGTGAAAGCTATGGTGACAATGAGTCAGCATGTGGCAGGAACTGGCTATGATAGTGCAAGCATTTTAACTTCCCTGGCCTAGGTATGATGGCAGGCATCCACATCTAGCCTCATCTCCTTCCTCTTTCAGTTAGGAGGCTGAACTGTGGCCCCTCACCACTTGGTAACATCAATACTTGTGAACACTGAAGGCCTTGTGATAAGAACCAGGTCTGTCACTATGGATCGTCAGGGCTTAGTGTTGGTTTTGTCTGGGTTCCTTGCTTGCTGGAATCTCGAATTACTTACTCGTACAGGTCTTACCTGCCATTTACACCATGGACTACAGGGAATTTATTTTCTAAGTGATATGACCCATTTATCTTATCCTCTTGGTTAAGGGAATCAGGCAATATAGACCAGAATGACCTGCCTTGCTTTAAAATTCAAATAACCTCCCATTACATCATCAGGGTCTTCTGACTCCATAATAACTAGACATACTCTAAGAGGTGGAGGGCCATTTAATTGACAATTAGACAAAAAACAAAAAAAAAAAAACAAAAAAAAACCTGTGAGGAAGGGTTGAGGAGAAAGCTCACTGGGTAAAGAGCTTGCTATACAAACCTGAGATTGTGAGTTTGAATCCTCAGTACCAATGTTGAAATGCCAGGTATGGCAGTGAGAGCCTTCAATGCCATCACTAAGACAGTGGAGACTGGCATATCCCTGGTGTTCTCTTGACCAGGTATTCCTAGTCTAGCCCATCAGTGAATACTAGATTCAGTGGGGTACTTTATTTCAAAAACAAGTTCTATGCCAGTCTGATCTACATACCAAGGTCCAGGACAAGGTTATATAGTGAGATCCTGTTTAAAAATAACAAAACAACAATAAAAAATAAGCTGGAGATCAATAAAGGAAGCTTTGTTTGTTGACCACTGGCCTCTATACATGTATGTAATAGTATATGTACTCATACACACTTGTAAGACTCTGGGAAACTGCTGTTCATGAATATAGAGGCTACCATAAAAGACAATAGTGATAACACCTATTATTATTTTAGCTAATAACTTGCTACTCTGTAGCTAAAGATAATTTTAAAATAATGGGTTTTGGAGTCTTGCATTCCAGGTTTGATTCTTGATTTCATCACAGGTAGCTTTGGAATGAATTATAGACAAATTATATCTTTGTGAAGTTCATTGTCCTCAGTTAGAAAGTATATATGCCATAGAATTGCTGAGATTAATGAAATGCACAGTAACATGTTATTAAAACCAGAAAGTAAAGTGAGGCATTCTGTAGACGGTTGCCCCCAGTGTCACTGACTCAGCCCTCAGCAAGATGGGAATTTCAGTAACCAGATTTATTTGGTGACAATTATCTTGGAATGATTGTTAAACTTTTGCTGGCACATTATTTTCCTTAGGTTCCAAAACTCAAGTATCCAGTCTCGAGCCCGTAAAATAGAATTAGTACATCTGAGAAAGAACTGGGCGCTGAGCACATAAAACCATCACTACAGCTCATTATGTGAGGTATTGCACACAGTCTCCAAGATACTTTTTCCCATGAGCTTGTCCACCAGTGTTCACAGTTTCTTGTGGTCCCTTCTTCCTGTACCAGTGTTGGTCTATCAGATAGATAAAACAAAGCTTAACAATCATTCCAAGACAATTGACTACAGGTTCTCTGACCAATCAAATATGATCAACATGATCACATGCCTCTTCCAAGACTAGGTTACATAGATCTATGGCTTCCATCTTTTGTATCTCTCTCCTCTCCCTGCCCCTCTCCTTTTCCTTCATTCTGAGGAAGACTTTCTTGACAAGGAGCTGCAAGTCATTATCAGTAGTGGAGTGAGTAGCTTAGACGTGAATCTTTAACCTCAGTCAAACCTTCTGATGGATGCAAGCCAAGGAGACAGCTTGACCACAGCCCCTGGCACTGCCTTAAGCTAGGTCTAAGCAGCTCAGCTGTCTGAGTTCAGAAGTGATGTGAGAGCATTCGTGTGTGCTGTCTTTAGATATTCAATTTCAAGGCAGTTTGCTGTGCAGCAGTTGATAACAATGGTAGAGAATATGAGTTTTGCTTCTTTTATAGGTGAAAAAGTACAACTCAGAGGCATCAAGTGTTTTTGTCTAATCTCAGATAACGAAAATACTGGAGTAAAGCCAGGTATTTCTGTCTTCAAAACAAGCATGTATCCTAGGCAGGGGGAAAAAAAACAACATATTGTTTTCAGATAGGATTTTTAGGTTTATTTTAATGTATCACAGAACAAATTATTATAAGAATGAGTAACATAAACTATATTCAAAGCAGGAGCCACAGGGTAGACGTTTTTCAATACAAGTTTCTTGCTGTCAATTGAATGCTATATTCTGGAGATAAAGCTGAATGTAATTGTGTAGTTCTTGGTCTTATACACCTTACAGTCTGCTGCGAAAAAATGGCTCATGGATTTTAACTGATATCAACTTACTGAATGGTGGCTGAACACTGTAGAATCTATCAGAACTCAGTAAAAAAAATCGGTACTTAGCCTCCAAGTGATCTTGGACAAATTGGCAATTGATTTGTTGCAGAGACCAATAGTATATGAGGACTTCACTAGGCCCCCCATGTTCATCTTCTCTTCCAGTCTTACAACAATCCTATGAGTAAACACTGTTACCTCAGTTTTCCAGATTAGTGCCTATCTCATTGTGTAGCTAAGATAGTTAATATATTTAATCACATTAAGGAGCTTAGCCTGGCTGCCAGCTCATAGTAAATGCTAACTAAATGACTGCAACCCTGGGCGGGTGACTGGTGTGGAGTCTGACCCTCAGAGAAGGGTTATGTATGAAAGTAGTTTGTTTGGGAAGGATGCATGGAGCTGTGAGGTAGCTGAGGAGAGAAAAAGAGAAAGAATGTTAACTAAGGGTGTGTTCATGTGGAGAGAATTCCTGTGCCCACAGGAAGGCTCATCCTCACTGGGACTCCAAGTCACATTGCCCAGATCATCTCAGAGATGAGGTACTAGGGTGAAGAAGATAAATTATATATTTGCCAGCTCTTTCGCTTTGTTGACTGAGGTCAGTTTTTCCATGGTTCCAGCCTGCCCTAAGTAAAGCCAGATAAGTCTGGACATCAAAGGACAATTTAAAGCCAACGTGTAAAAATCCTAAGTACAGCAAGTCTCATTATATATCTCTTTCATCAGGGGGCTTGGAGAGCTTCAATTATAAGAAATTATTTATATTGCTACTGTCAAAAATATCACAAGCTGGTAATATCACAAGATGTTCAGTATGGCCTTAGAGATAAGCTATGGTTTGTTGAAATGTTCTCCACAGGATCGTGTGTTTGAACATGGGGTCACTTCCTGGTAACACTGGTTTTGAGAGGCTGTAGGACCTTTGGAATGTGAGGTCAAGCTAGTGAGGATGTATCAATAGGAGTAGGTCCTTGAAGGTTATAGCTACCCCCAGTTACCTATAGCTCTTCACTTTCTGTCTACTGCCATATGAAGGTCTATCGGGCGCATGTTCCCATTACCACACTCAAAATATTCTCTGCCAACTGAAACGCTCAGAAAAACAAAACAAAACAAAAAACCCATCTCCTACCCTATACATTGTTTACATCAGGTATTTTGTTACAGTAATAGAAAGAGTAAGTAATATAAAATAGGAAATGCACTGACACAAAACACAAAGAAGGGTCACCTCCAATTATGGGCAGGGAAGGTTAGAATGTTTTTTTTTTCTTTTCTTCTTTTTTTTTTTTTTACAGATGTGAGTTTCAAAGAGAAATGAACAATAGATTGAGGAAAAGAGATCAGAGGAATGTTCCATGAAGAAAGAAACCTGTAAGAAAAGTCAAACCAAGAAACAGGAACAAAGGACTGCTGTGAAATGAAAGTAATCTTGGTGGTTGGTCTGTACTTTGAGTGGAAAGAGCCATGACAGAAAAGTTTTGAAAGGTGAGCGGAAGTCATATTGCTAAGGTCTGGTCAGACATGAGACTTTGCCCTAAGAATAAAGAGGAATCCATAACAGATTCTAAGCAGGTTTATGTTCTTCAGTTTACTCAGGTCCCCATGAAGAAAGTGAATTTGGAGAACGGAAGAAATGGGAAAATAGATGTAGTGATTCATATATGAGTGAGTGCACATGGCTTGGCAAACATGGAGATAACAGAGCTTAATAAGAAACATGCATCTCTGTGTTGGGGATTAGGAATCCAGGAACAGCTTATCTGGAGGTTATGACTCAAGGCTTCTCAGAGAGTCAACAAAAGCGGCCTCTGAAGGCTTGACCAGGGCTGGATGATATGCTTCCAAAATGACCAACTTGCCTGGCTGTTGGCAGGAGGTCTCCATTCTGCACCATGTGGAATTCTCCCTATTGCCACCTCATGCTCATCTGACATGACACCTGGCTTCCTCCAGAGTGAACAGTTCCGTAAGCAGTGAGGAGAGGTCAGCAAGAGGTCAGCTCATTTGTTTTTCATGACCAAGCCTCAAAAGTCATACTCTATCATATCTGAAATAACTTACTGGTGGCCAGGCCTGCTCTGCTTTGGTTTTGCTTGAACCCTCTCACAGCCAAACTGCACTCCTTCTTTCCCTCCTCTTGACTCCTGTCCATTAGATGGATGTGAAGGGTCTGTGCAAGGATACGAATACCATAGGCTGAGATCATTCAGAATTGTCTTGACAGATAGCTATGGGTCTGACCTCAACCCTTGATGCTTCCCATTCCTTACACATGCAAAACACACTCATGCTTCCCTAAGACTCCAAAAAGTCTTATTCTAGTCAGTCAAAATGAAGTCTAGAATCTTGTCATCAGTATCAAATTTAGGTGTTAGTAAGTGTTCCTGATTGGATGTCTGTAAGTTCAACTAATTAAGCAGATTCACTCAGCCTCAGTTCCTGTTATTAACAGACTAATGATTTCTACCCCTCACATCCTCACACAGAATGGTAAGACAAGCACAGGGTGACTAGATACTCTTATGCAAATAGCTGTCACGAAACCCATCTAAAATCCCAGGGAACAGTTGGAATTTGTTTCACTAGTGTTCAGACTTGCTCATGACGAGGAACCCTGTGGTTCTCAAAGCTGACCTGCTTTTTCCTTATTCTGGACATGGAACACAAACAAATAAAATGTAAATCTATGTTACTGCAGTTGTAAAGACTGTCTGTAAATGCAGCATTAGGTTGCTCACTCATACTAGTAAAACTTACATTTAAGCATGGAGGAAGCCACAGAAGGACAGGTTTTTAGTGGAAACAGTGATGCCCAGAGATACAAGACAAGCTAATTAAAAAAATCCTCCCTCTTTAAGGACAAGACCAGTCCTAGCTAAAGCAGGAAGACAACTAAAGGAGATCAAGGGGATACAAATCAGAAAGGAAGAGGTCAAAGTTTCACTATTCACAGATGATATGATAGCATACATTAACGACCCCAAAAATTCAACCAGAGAACTCCTTCAGCTGATAAACACCTTCAGCAAAGTGGCTGGTTAAATCAACTAAAAAAAAAATCAGAATCCCTCCTGTATACCAAAGACAAAAGAAAGAAATCAGGGAAACAACACCCTTCACAATAGCCACTAATAACATAAAGTACCTTGGGGTGACTCTAACCAAGCAAGTGAAAGACCTGTTTGAAAAAAACTTCAGTAAGTGTGTGGATTTATTTCAGGGTCTTCTATTTAATTCCATTGATCCACCAGTCTGTTTCTATGTCAGTACCATACAGTTTTTATTACTGTTGTTCTTTAGTACAGCTTGAGATCATGGATGGAGATACCTCCAGAAGATCTTTTACTGTAGAGGATTGTTTTAGCAATTCTGAGTTTCTTGTTATTCCATATGAAGTTGAGAATTTTTCTTTCAAGGTCTGTAAAGAATTGTATTGGTAATTTGATGGGAATTGCATTGAATCTGTAGGATTGCTTTTGGTAAGATGGCCATTTTTACTATATTAATCCTGCCAAGCCATGAGCATGGGTGATCTTTCCATCTTCTGATATCTTCTTCTAATTCATTCCTCAGAGACTGGAAACTTTTTTCATACAAGTCTTTGACTTGCTTGGTTAGGTTCACACCAAGGTACTTTATGTCCTTTGTGGCTGTCGTGAAGGGTATTGTTTCCCTAATTTCTTTCTCAGCCCTTTTGTCTTTTGTATACAGGGGAGCTACTGATTTTTTTGAGTTAATTTTGTATCCAACTACTTCGCTGAAGGTATTTATCACCTGTAGGAGTTCCCTGGTAGAATTTTGGGGGTCACTCAGATATACTATCATATCATCTGCAAATAGTGACTTCTTTCTTTCCAATTTGTATCTCCTTGATCTCCTTTAATTGTCTTATTGTTCTAGCAAGGACTTCAAGAACTATGTTGAAGAGATATGGAGAGAGCAGGCAGCCTTGTCTTGTCCCTGATTTCAGTGGGATTGACTTAAGTTTCTCTCCATTGAGTTTGATATTGGCTATAGGCTTGTTGTATATTGCCTTTACTATGTTTAGATATGTGCCTTGTATCCCTGATCCCTCCAATATTTTAAACACGAATAAATATTGGATTTGGTCAAATGCTTTTTCAGCATCTAAGGAGATGATCATGTGGTTTTTCTCCTTCAGTTTGTTTATATGGTAGATCACATTGATGGATTTCAGTATATTGAACCACCCCTGCATGCCTGGAATGAAGCCTACTTGGTCATAGTGGATGATACCTTTGATGTGTTCTTATATTCAATTTGCAAGCATTTTGTTTAGTATTTTTGCATTGATGTTCATAAGGGAGATTGGCCTGAAATTCTCTTGATTTTTGACAAAGATGCCAAAAACATTCAATGGGAAAAAGACAGCATCTTCAACAAATGGTGCTGGTCTAACTGGATGTCTACATGTAGAAAAATGCAAATAGACCCATACTTATCACCCTGCACAAAACTAAAGTTCAAGTGGATCAAAGACCTCAACATAAAGCCAGATACACTAAACCTCTTAGGAGAAAAAGTGGGGAAGAGCCTTGAACTCATTGGCACAGAAGAGAACTTCCTGAACAGAACACCAACAGCACAAGCTGTAAGATCAACAATCAATAAATGGGACCTCATGAAACTGAAAAGCTTCTGTAAAGAAAAAGATACTGTTGTCAGAACAAAATGACAGCCTACAGACTGGGAAAAGATCTTCACCAACCCTATATCTGACAGAGGGCTGATATCCAGAATATATAAGGAACACAATAAGTTAAAAAGCAATAAATCAAGCAATCCAATTAAAAAATAGGGTATGGAGCTAAACAGAATTCTCTGTAGAGGAATATAGAATGGCAGAGAAACACTTAAAGAGATGTTCAACATCCTTAGCCATCAGAGAGATGCAAATCAAAACAACCCTGAGATTTTACCTTACACTCATCAGAATGGCTAAGATCAAAAACTCAAGTGACAACACATGCTGGAGAGGATGTGGAAAAAGGGGAACCCTCCTCCATTGCTGGTGGGAATGTAAACTTGT
>CM053763.1:81285753-81306833 GCA_028658305.1 Pachyuromys duprasi
AGACCCAGCTATACCACTCCTAGGCACATATTCAAAAGATGCTCAAGTACACAACAAGGACATTTGCTCAACCATGTTTATAGCAGCTTTATTTGTAATAGCCAGAAGCTGGAAACAACCCAGATATCCATCAATGGAGGAATAGATACAGAAATTGTGGTACTTTTACAAAATGGAATACTACTCAGCAATTAAAAACAAGGAAATCATGAAATTTGCAGGCAAGTAATGGGATCTAGGAAAGATCATTCTGAATGAGGTATCCCAGAAGCAGAAAGACACACATGGTATATACTCAGTTATAAGTGGGTACTAGACCTATAAGATAGGACAAACATACTGAACTCTGTACACCTAAAGAAGATAAATGAGAAAGAAAATCCTGGGTAAGATGATCAACCCTCACCTAGAAAAACAAATGGGATGGACATTGGATGTAGGAGAAAACAAGTCACAGGACAGGAGCCTACCACTGAGGGCCTCTGAAAGACTCTACCTAGCAGTGGATCAAAGCAGATGCTGAGACTCATAACCAAACCTTCAGCAGAGTGCAGGGAATCACATGAAAGAAGGGGGAGTTAGTGTGACCTGGAGAGGACAGGATCTCCACAAGGACCAAATACATCTAGGCACAGGGGTCTTTTCTGAGACTGTATCTCCAAACAAGGACCATGTATGGATATAACCTAGAACCCCTGCTCAGATGTAGCTCATGATAGGTCAGTATCCAAGTGGGTTTCCCTAGTAAGGGGGACAGGGACTATTTCTGACATGAACTCAATGGCTGGCTCTTTGACCTCCCCCAACACCAGAGGGAGGAACAGCCTTGCTAGGCCACAGGGGAGGACTTTGCAGCCAGGCCTGAAGTTACCTGACAACCTAGGGTCAGGTGAAAGGGGCGGAGGTCCTCCAGTATCAGTGGACTTGGAAAGGGGCAGGGAGAAGATGAGGGAGGGTAGGATTGGGAGGGAATGAGGGAGCGGGATATGGCTGGGATACAGAGTTAATAAACTGTAACTAATATTAAAAGAAATAAAAATTTATAATAAAAGGAACATCCAAAGCCCTGGTAGAAAATTAAGACTGGTTATTCTTTGATGTTATAATCTGTTGTTTCAATAAAAAGTCTATTTGAAATCCATTATGTTTAAAAAAGGATAAGAATCTTTGAAGGTGTAAGAGTAACTGACAGTGTCACATACTTTTGAGAACCCAAATTTAAGATGTCTTGGGAGTGACTGGATTTTTAGGTTTCCAAGAAATGGATCCATGGAAACGAAGAAGTGATGTCCGTAGAATAGAAAGATCTTCTTTCAGATTCTAGTGGATTGAGGAGTCAACAGGAGGGAGAGAATAAACAAAGTTTGGAATTCAAGCAAAACACAAGCAATGAGAGGTTTTCTTAAAATGGGGAGGCAAACCATTCATATTAAGAATGGAAAAAGTAAGAGTCAGCAAGATGGCTGAAGAAGTAAAGGCACTTGCCATGTAAGACTGGTAGCCTGGGTTTGGTTGCCAACCCACATAAAGGCAGAAGAGAGCACCAACTCCACAAAATCATTCTCTGACCTGTACACACGCATGGGGCACAGGTACTGGAGCAGCCCTGGGGTGACATTTGTGTTCACAAATCCAATGTGCATGCACACACATATGCATGTACACACATACACAATAATGATAACTTTTAAATGATAACTTTTAAAAATGGTAAAGAAATAAACAACTAGACAAAGAAACAAACAAACAAACAAAAAAGATGTGGTTCCTGAGGCCGGGACAAGGTAAGACCTCAAGTCAAGACAGGGAAACTTTGGTTGATAGGAGAGGAGGAAGATTGACATGTTCCCTGTGAGAACTGGTGGAGAAGAGAGCTGGGGAAAGCTTATTGTGTTTTTCACAGCTGTAGAGATTCTGGGATGCTGCAAAGCCCCCGGAGGAGAATGAGGAACTAGAGAGAAGTTAGACATGCAATCTTAACACCTTATACAGTAGACTCACTTAGGGATATCAGATTGCCCAATGTAAATTTCCTTTCAGACAGGATTAGTGACTGATTACACCCTCACTAAAAAGGAGGGTGATGGTGCTGGCCTTTTCTAGCAAGTTGGAAGGCTTGAGATGTTGGAGCCACTGATCTAAAGACAGAGAAGTGGGCCAATGGTACCCAGCATTTATTTTGTGAAGCTTTCACTGTGTTTAGGATTGCTGCTCCACTGGTGTGACTGATATAAAGGAGACCCTGTGAGTCTGAGGTTTCATAGCTACGATTGATTATAGTCTCCAAAGCCATGTCTCACAGTGAGCAAGATGCTGAGACAGTCAATAGCCTTTCCCATCAGTTCATTGGGAGTGCAGTCATAGCTGATAGAGCCCTGGTAACAGTGGGTCAGTGGGCCAGTGGCTAGGGATATAACCATACACACATCAGTTTCTACCTGAGCCTCAGATTTCTTAGATGGAATTGCTGAGAGGATGCTAATACGGAAGGGCTGTCGTAAGATTAGTGATGTGTGTGTGTGTGTGTGTGTGTGTGTGTGCCTGTGTGTGTCAGCACATTTTTTTTTTAAATAAGAAGACTGGGTCCCTGAGAGGAGGTGAGAATTGACCAAATCTACTTGATTCTGTAGAGGTATAGCCAGAGCACCAGGCCTTCCAACTTCTAGGCTTGTTTCCCTATCTCCTTGGGAATAAACAGGCATTTCCAACTGTGTCTTCTTGTACCTGTGTGGGACTTGTCTCCAGGATGTGTTTTCTGCCTGAGGAAAGGCTGGGAACAGTGTGATGCTAAAAGGTATGGGTATTTCTATGACTTTTCCACAGATAATCATGGTGTAGCTAATGCTTTTAGCATCACTCTGTAAGAAGGGTGTGAGCACCCCAGAGACTTGCCAGCTCCTCAGTGGCAAGAGCAGAAGAGCTAGCTAAGACTAGGGGATGCCACATCCTCGGAAAACCACCACCCAGAGTCTACCTCCTATAACCGTGTGTACTTTGAAATGATTGTGTCTGGAATGAATTTCTCACTTCCTTAGTTCATTTGTTCACTCCTTCCTTCTTTCCTTCCTTTGCTCTTTCTTTCAGTTGGAGAAGGGTACAAGCCAAGATTATTGACTTATGATACAAATTGAAAGTAATCAATATCTTCTTGGTTATTTATACATCTTTATTTAACTCCTTCTGAAATATTGAAAGAAAGTTGGTGACTCCAGCATTTAGGCATGAGCAGCAAAAATTATAGAATCATTTGGTTAGAAAAAAAAAAACAGGTATCCAATGTAATCAGTATAATCATTCAGTATAATCACCAAACATGAGGTATTAGAATAATAGACAACTTCTAAATTCTCTTATGGAGCTGGTTCTAGATATTTCTTAATGCTGGAAGCTCTTCATTATCCTGAGTCTAAAGATTTCTTTCTGCAACTTCTACCAACTGAGACTAATTCACTTTACTAGAATTTAGGGTCCTCACATAACAGACAATGGAGTCTGAGTTATGACTATCTTACAGAAGTCTCCTCTCTCTTTGTTTAAACTGAAAATGGCTGTCTTTTTTTCTTTTAACAATCAAAGTTCTTTCTCAACTTCAAAAAAATATTTTTATGGTTTCAAAGCTTTTCATATTCCAAATCACCTAATTGCCTTACCAAAAGAGAAAAGAATAGAGCACCCAAACCCTTCCACATGCGGATATTTGGGGTAACACCTGGTACCTGGGAAGTATTAAAGCAGGTCCTGGTCACAGGAGGAAGTGATTTGAGTAATCACATCTGGTGCTGGACACCATCATTCTGCTGTTTGGTGTGGACCCAGGAACCAGCCATGCCTCACATCAAAGGAACAGTCTGGGCCGTGGGGGAGCTGGTAGGAGAGCTTTGGAAGGGAAGCAGCTGGAAAGTGGCATTGAGAAAGGGAAAATGCCAGTTTCCTGGGAAGAGCCAGCCAGATAATCTGTGGATCCCAAGGCAGGAAAATAGCTAAGACAAATATGGGGAGTGGTTTTTAGGGGGATATCAGATTGAGCTTTTCAAAATTAGCAAACATGTTCTTTTGGACACCTAACACAACCCATTCTACCCAGCATAAATGCAGTCTGCCAGGCTTATGACTCCATGTCATTTTCATTGTTGTATCCCTTCTATGTTCCCAGACTGGTACCTCCTCTTGCTATTCTTGTCTCAGTGAGAACATCTTAGGTCACAATGCAAAAGTAGCCCCTACTCTTCTCAGCTGTGCCCTCTCTCCTCAGCACATCAGTCTTCTTGACCATTCTCCTACCCAGCCCCTCTCTGGTTATTTTCTTGTTGTACCTCAGTTATTAGAACAATACTCCCTTTTCCCTTTCTTCCCCTTGACTTCCTCTTGTCAGGTCTCTAGAATACAGCAATAGGTTTTTCCCTCTGCAGTCCATGCCACCATTCCCCTACCATTCAGCTCCTGGGCCTGACTTTCCTGATGCAGTAGGGTCTGTCCCAGGCCTGCATTTCTGGCCTCAGCTTTCCACAGTGCATCCACATTGCTCAGCCACCACCTAGATAATAAATGCTTTGCTGTTTTTTGTTTTGTTTTGTTTTTTATCTCAGTAGCTTTGCTCAGGCTCCGTCCTCCTCTGAAGCAATGTAGTCATATTCCCCCATGTGCTTGGGAATTTCATATTGATCCCTGGGTATGCCTAGCTAGGAATCCAGTCTCCAGGAGAGTTCCAACTTCCCAGCCACATGCCATTCTACAAAAAAAAACTTTACTCCCTACCCCTCAACAGTTGGAAAGATTGGGAATCTGAGAGAAGTTGAGAAAGGGTAACAATTATGACCAAAATATATTCTACAAAATTCCCCCCCCCAAAAAAATAATTAAAAAAATTAATGGGAACTTTCTAAACACAAAAGGTAATAGTACCAAAATAACATGAAGCCAACAACAGAAAAAATACACTGATCATTTACATGCTAATTAACAGTTCCATGACTGTCACATCCCCTCTTGGGAAGCTGGGAGACTCTTGAAAGTCAATGCTCTCTGTCAGAATATACATTGGTGGATGATTACTGGGTCTTAATGCTTCACAATAGATTTGTCACCTGGTGCTCACTGTGACTGAGGTGTCACTGCCTCATTAAACACACTACAGACTCTCTGTCTCTCCTTGGGTCAAATCTACCCTGGCAGCTCCTCTGGGAGAAGAGAAAATATTAGCATGAATAAGTACACTACTGTAAGTGATGCATCAGAGACTTATAATTAGGAGATAAACATCTGGAACACATGCAATGCTGCAGTTGCTATATGACAGAAAACCTGCAGGCAAGTCACAGAGAATAGGTTTCAGGTCACGCTGTAAGTTAGGTGGCTACTCATTGATGAAGTTATGTAATCCGGACATGTGTATAGGAAGCATGGATAAGCAGGCAGTGGGATCTCCATGCTGAAGCCTGAACCATAAGTTTCAGACACGTAAACTAGTCAAGATGTAATCCAGATTCCAATTTGGCAAGACCTGTGCGATACAGTGACCCTATTTTACAAAGTCTAGAGAGGGGAATTGCTGAGGCCATGGCTGCCAGGTACTCACACTTGAGCAATGGGTAACAAACCCAAGTTCCATGGTCATTTCTTCTGTTTATTTCCTTTATTCTGGGAAATCTGGCTGCAGCAGATTGAATAGTAGGTGTCCCGTCCTAAATTCATTTCCACCAGAACCTTAGACTGTAACCTTTCAAGGGTCTCTGCAGATGGAATTAAGGCAAGAGTCCAACCATGAAGTCCTTAAACCATCCATGAGGTCCTTAAACCACAAGTAGACCTTAAATCCAAGCATAGGTGTATCAGATACAAAATATAGAAATTAATGTATAGAAACTAATGTAGGCAAAAGCCAGAATGATGAGACTTCAGGCTAAAGAGGGCCAGAAGGAAATGATCTTAGGAGAGAACAGATAGTCCCTCAGAGCCTCCAGAAAGAACCAAAGCCTACCTTCACCTTGCTTTTGGACTTCTGGCCTCTAGAACTGTGACAAAACACACTTGACAGACTTGGACTATTTCAGGACACCTAGCTGATGATGGTAATTTTGTTTACCTGCCTTAGGTAACCACTGTGACACACTGTTTACTAGCTAAGTCAGCTAATTACTATCTAACTGTTGATTACAAAAGGCAGTTGAAAACCCCTAATATAACATGCCGTTAACAATGACAAGTGGACTCATCCTTACAGGGAAACAAAATTCCATTGATGCTTTCTTTAGATCATTATCCAGAACAGATTTTAATAAGAAGGTAGTGAATGGGAAAAGTTTGCAGGAGCTACTATGTGCCACCAGTGAGAAATGCTTTATCATCTTACTTAGCTGCCAAACAATTTAGTATAGTAAGTTGCAAATTTTTTTAACCTTATTTTATAAATGAAACAAGAGAGATTCCAAAATGGTTGACCACAACCAAAAAATCCACACTGTTTTGCCTCTGCCTCCAGAGTTCTCCAGACATGGGTCTGCAACGATGCTCTTCTCTCAAGAGACAGAAGCCTGGATCCTCCCTACAAAGAGGTAGAAACATCTCACAAGACACCTACCTGTCTGTGTTTCTCCTTATATAAAGCAGAAAGGAAGGAACAGCACTTAAATTGGACTGGGCTCAAACTCTGATTCTGCTACCTACCATTAATGACACCTTCCTTTCCAAATTGCACACCTCCTGCTTGGGATCTGAACCATGTGAGAGGCCAAAAGAGACCATGTAAAAGCTGTTCAGAAGTCACAGATCCAATTATATTTGATTTTGACCATTTGGTTGGCTGCCAAAATGTTTTTGACAGCCCAATATACTACATAAAAGTGTGAGGCTGGAGCCAGGTAGCCTGGGTTGAGCCCTAGCTCTTCTAGTTAACAGCAACAGGATCCCAGGCGATGACTCTGCGTCTCTGCGTCATCACTCCCCTCATCTGATTTAAGCAGCTCATGTTTAGGACCCTGTGGAGCTATTGTGAGTACTGCTAGGACACACAGAATGTGGAAAACAGGAAATGGAACCAGGAAGCCTTTAGTGGATCCTGGCTGTGTGACAGAGAGTGTTTTTCAGAACGATTTTGTTTTCTGGTGACTTTGCTCCCATAGAAAATGGTCTAGTGCAGGCTTTACTGTTGTGCCTGTATCATCTGGCACTGAGAGGGAAGGAAAACCGTGTCTCTGTAATGTGTGGGTCAGAAACAATAACCTCGCAGGGGTTTCTCTTCTCTAGAACTGAAAATGGAGAGGATGCGGGTTCCACCCCAGTTACTCCTTTGTCATGCTGAATCATATACTTGAAGCAAGTGTGAGAGGAGCCGGAGATTAGGGAAATCTAACAACCTTTAAAATATATGTGTAGGTGTGTGTCTGCCGTGGCAGAGCAGGAAGGGGAGGGAGAAACAATGGTCGCAGCAGTTGGAGGAGCACTGTCTCTCAGCCCCTCAAAGTAATGTAAGCCACACAGAAGAATCTGACTCTAAAGAGAAACGTGGCGTCTCATGGTCCAACCTGGAACCTATGACAGGGACAATGACAAGACTGCTCAGTCTGAAAAAAATGCCAAGGCAAGTCCAGGAAGTGGGTTTTGCAGTTAAGCAACGCAGGGAGAAGACAGATCTGCTAAAGTCAATGGGGGCCGTGTAAGCTGTTGGCATATAGCCTGGACATGTCAGGCTCAATGCGGAGGTCAGTCAGCAAGGGAGCTTCTAGACGGAGCAATCCCAAAGATATTCTTAGATCAGAAGTCTGACTGCACGGTGACCCTGAGCCTCAGGAAGACCACACTAACACAACTGTGCAAAACCCAAGGCACTTTTCTGGTTTATCTTCATTCAAACTTCTAAATAACTGGGCTTTCATGCTATATCCCCAAAAGAGCACTTCGTGCAGACAACTATTTCTGCTCCCTGGTTCTCTGAGAATGGTTGTTAAGAACAGCCATAAGCCTTTGCTGGACTTGCAGTGTGAGCAGGAGGAAGCATTTGCTGTGATACCCTTTATCCAGCGCTCCATCTCCCGGCAGGTCTCATCACCTTTCAAACCACAGTGATGCACCAGCTTCTAATGCTCTCCGGGCTCCAGACAGCTAATTTTCATGTATAATCTTAATTCTTCACCAAGATCCAACCCACACTAAATATGATATTCTAAACTCTCTTCAGTGAACTGGTAGGAAAGTTAAAGTTTTGATTCACTTCCCCAAAGTACAAGTCTCTTCCCCATAAAGATATCTTTGGAAACACTCTTCTACCTAAAAAAAAAAAAAAAAAAAAAAGTTTTTAGGATGAGCCAATTTGGGCTTGAAAACCCCCCTGACCTTGCTCTAGATTCTGTTTATCTGTCCTTTCCCTTAAAAACAAAACAAAAAACAAAAAACAAAACAAAAACAAAAACAAAAAAAACAAGTGTTTTGATAGATACATATTCACATATTATATTTATGAGTTATAAAGAGATGTTTTGAGTGAGTAACGTTAAAATTAGCATAGCCATCACTTTAAACTGCCACCCTAGCCTTATAAGGTCCTGTACACCTCATCTATAAAGCAAGCAAGAGCCAGCTTCAATCTACCAAGCATTTCTTACGTAGTGTTCCCAAAGATCTTTTGATTTGGTTCTCTCTATGATTTTAATATCTGTATCTGCTTTATGTCCTTGTTTCAGAGTCTTATCTCATACAGACATTCTGAATCACAGTCTTGGCTTCTGAGAATTGGATCAAACCACAAGGGGCTGCTCTGATTCCTGTTATGCCAGCAGCTCTGCATCCAAGGTGCTGATCCATCTCAGAGGCTGCCTTCACCACCCCACCTAGCTCCTTCTCCCTTTCCTTCCTAGTTCTTGCAACAAAAGGCTTCACCTCTCCATTGTTCATGATATTAATGCCATTATTCTCAGTAAATATAGAGGGCAGAGGGCTTTGCAAATGAAAAGCCGCCTACTGGGTTTTTATTTAAACAGCGGTTCAGCCCCTTAGAGAAGGGAGCTGATGGGCTGGGTGCCACTGTTGACACACAGTGGGCCTGAGGGCAGTAGCCGTTCTCCTGCTGTGGTTCTCACTTTTAGAAAGGGCAGGTTTCAGTTTGTCATCTCTGCCTCTGTGGGGTCACGATGCAGTTCCTCTTCATACAATGAGAATTTGAAACATACAACAAAGCATGAGGGATCGGTTCAGTCCAGCCTCTGAGTGTTGCTGTGTTAGACAGGGAAGTGGTGGGAGGGGTATAATTTGTGAGGAGGAATGGCAGATGTGGCTGATCCATTTTGGATTTATCTGCCCATCTGGATTTTCAAAAGAAAAGAAAGTGGTGTGGTAACAATTTCATAGCAAAGGCCGCAGGCTGGGTAATCTTCGGGGATTTTTTTTTTTTGAGTTAACTTCTGAAAATGTCGATTCGGCCTATTGATTTCATATGAATTGCCTCTGACTAGCTGGAGCACTGCCACAGAAATCCCAGCTAGCTGTGGGTTGCAGTTGTCAATCTGTCTCCCTTGGAGCTCCCAGAGGTGCAATGCAGCTGGGTGGCTCCTGCCATGGCACGTGGGCCCATTTCTAGGAAGTGCTTTTGGCAAGACTCAGGAATTCTGAGATGGAAAGAAAGTTGCTAGTGATGGGGGTGAAAAATCAACCCTCAGTTTGCAAAATTAGCTGTCTTGCAAACTGATTTGAGACCTGGAGGAAGCTGCCAGGCTTAAGAAAAAGTAAAACAGTAGACAATAAGGTGGAGAAGGGAATCTGTTGGGATGGGATGGAGGAAAGACAGAAAGGAGAGGGCAGGAGGTAAAGAGGAGGAGAAAGAGAGATGCTCAGGGAACTGGGTGTGCTGTTCTGTATCTGTGGCCACAGTGCTAGGGAGACAGACAGGTAGACTTCTGCAGCTTGCTGGTCAGTCATCTAGCCATCGATGGGATCCAGGTTTAGCAAGACCATGTCTCAAAATGTAAGGTGGAGAGTGATTGAAGAAGACACCTAGTACGGAGTCCTGCCTTCCACACACACAAGCACAAATGCGCACATATATCGACATATATACACACATCACATACATGTATGTGCCTGTGTATGAGTGAGTTAGCGTGAAAAGAAACTTCCAAAGACAGAATGACACATGAAAACACATCCTCAGGCATAAAGAGAAGCAGAAAGAAAGGGAAAGATAAAACAAAAGTACAAGACTGGGTCATATAGAGACAAGGAGACACAGAGGCGGAGAGATTTATGGAGACGAAGAAAAATAATAGCTTCAGAGGCATGTTCACAAACTGACTTCCTCCATGGATCCAGGATGCAAATTCTCTTAATACAATGGGAATTTCAAAACACACCGTGGGGACATAGAACTTAAATATTGAGGTTGACTGATTGGGCACTGTTCTTCCTCGAGGAAAGGGTAGAAGCAAATACAGAAGAGTTGGCAAGGCGGCAGATGAGAAGGCGAAGATCAGAGGCAGGGAGAGGTACAACAAACGGAGAAAAAAAGAAAAAAAGAAAAAAAATCCAGTCACTTCTAGGGAAACTGGGGTTGCGAAGAGCTTCCACTGGGGCTGTTCAAGGAGCGTGAGCCTCCAGGGCTCACCCTGGCAGGCTGTGGGGGGCCTTTGCGTGCAGTCCCCAAGCACCCAGGCGGCCTCAACCCCACTGCAGCTCCGCTCTCAGGGCCTGCAGAACCGGTTAGTAGATGTGTGATGGAACAATGACTGAATCTCGGAGGACTGGAAACAAAACAGGAGAACAAAAGCGGGAGGAAAAAGCCCACAGGAATAGTTTGGAATCTTAGTTCTCTACGTGCAGTTGCTAAGCAGTTTCCTGCTGTGTGTGTCCTGGCCTTGAGAAGTCCAAGGGCTATGAGAAAAGCAGGTGCCAGGGAGGGCTGCTGTGTGGTCTTGGGTTCTCAGGTGCGGGAGGTTGTTCTTCTTGGGAGGCCAGGAGAAATGTAGCTCTCCTGAAACACAAAAGGACAGGGGCTGAAGTCTCAGCATCTCCTCCCTCCTGTCGCGTTTCCTCCACCCCCATTCTTACTACAGAACAGGGGAAAATGGCAGCCTTTTAATGTCTCAAGGAACCAATCTCTCCTGAGGCAGGAAACCAGCCAAATGGGCTTCTCCCTCCAGCCCCCTCAGTTCTCACTGAAGTCCCTGCCTGTGTAACCAAGACTGTGCGGCTTGGTTACTGCAGTCAGACAGTGACATAGATCCTGGTTGCCCCAATGATGGAGGCTGTAAGCACCTGGGCACAGGGCACAGGCTTTTGACATTTAACCCCGGACGAGACCTGTGAGTATTCCACATGCTTAGGGCTCTTGTGAGAGAAACTGAGTCATTTTAATTGGGTCTGGTGTGTCTCTTAAATAAACACCCCACCAAGAGTGACTCAAAGCCCTACAAAGACAGCTGGACTGGTAGAGAACTTCCCCAGGGAATAAAGACAGGTTATGCCCAGGATAGAGGGCATACTGATGGGCAACAGTTGCTATTGTGTGAACTCCCTGGCTACAGCTGTGCCCTACAGAAGAGTAATACAAAAGTTGTCATATAGTTTGTTCAGTCGTGAGGATGAATTTGTGCCTTCTTTTCAAGTTGTCTGGTGTCAAGGGTGTCAAGAGGGGATTCAGAAAACCCTCGAGGGTGCCTAGGACAAAAAAAGGGGGAGACGATCTT
Organism: Pachyuromys duprasi; assembly: GCA_028658305.1. Classification (NCBI taxonomy): domain Eukaryota; kingdom Metazoa; phylum Chordata; class Mammalia; order Rodentia; family Muridae; genus Pachyuromys; species Pachyuromys duprasi. Next base: position 81,297,423 of record CM053763.1, read on the forward strand.
GGGTCTTGGTCTGTGGAAAGCCCTTACTGGACAGCAAAGCAATGAGTGTTCATAACCCACCGAGTCTGGGCAGAAACAGAGCAAGTGGGGATTGTACCATCTGCAGAGATCCCTGCAGAACCCATGATCCATACTGTCTTATGCAGAAAAACACAGAGGAGCATTATAATTGACATTCTGATTTTTTTCCTTGACTGATTGTAAGCTCCAGCTTTATGCCGGCCAATGCTCCTTCCTGTATTGAATTACAGAAGAACATATAAAGAGCTTTTCAAGATAGGACAGTCCCAGATACTCAATCAAATGAACCATATTTATAAAGTTCCCAAACCTAAGATGGGTCCATGTGTTTTACAGTCCTAGAGAACACACACTACCACTAGGACTTTGTCCCCAACTCTTTCTTATAAATGAATTTGTCGTGAATGGCTTGTGATTCCATTGTGTTTTCCTTTTATAATATTCCAAAAGCTGAATTTGAAAAAAAAAATCAACAAAACATCTTGTTTCGAAACACACACACACCCCACTTCCATTTGCAAGCATCAAGCTTGTGACTTGGCTGGTCTTCAGGCTGAACACCTGGGCTGCTCTGGCTGCTGCCAGTGGCTCAAGGAATGCTCATCTATTTCAGTGCAGCCCACACAATAATTAAAAGGACAATTTGCTTCTACATAAAGAATCCTAGAATGTAGCCTCAAACCACATAAAAGCTCTCCCTGGAGTTCAGCAACTCCAGGCTGGCTGCAGTCTGCCCTGGCTGTTGTGTCTGGTGCTGTTTCTGTGACTCTCAGAGCAGTGAGATGGCAGGGAAGTGCCCTGGGTCCTACTCCTCCCCTGGCTCCATCTTTCCCACAGATCCACTCTGAACCCGTTCTGAGTCTACAACTGTAAAGCAGTCTTTCTCAGTAACATGAGCCAGAGCAAAACAATGTAAAGGTTCTGAACAAAGCAGTAACCTATTGGTTTGCTCTCTGTCAACACAGCAGGAGCCTTTCCCCAGAAGTGTGGAGCCCACACAGGTGAAGGGAAGAGGAACAGCAACCAAAGCGTCTTGGGAGAGGAAAGAAAAAGAGTATGATCTGGAAAATGCAAACAAGACAAGGCTCCTACCACTGAACACACTGAATGCAATATTAAATCAGTGGGGGTGCTGGGAAATCAGCAACAGCCACCTACTGTATTAAAAAGGAGAGAAGCTTGCGGCATTTATCAATTTTGCTGGTGTAGGAACTGTCAAAGACAGCCAAATGCAATACAGCAGCAGGATGTCAACTGGTGAGTAAGGTCCCTAGGAAGTTAACCTCTCTCTCTTTCTCTGTCTCTGTGTATCTCCCTGTCTCTGTGTCTCTGTCTCTTTGTGTCTATCTCTGTCTGTCTCTGTCTCTGCTCTCTCTCTCCAGCCATCTTATTATAAACTATAATCAAAGGCACCCTCTGTTAGGTTTGATTCCAAAATGCTTCCCACTGGTTAATACACCCCCAGCTAGTAGAACTGCTGTAGGAGGCCATGCTTCCCACTGGCTCATGGGTCCCCAACTAGTAGCACAGTGGTAGGAGCCTGTGGAGCCTTTAAGAGGTGTGGCCTAGCTGAAGAATGCCACTAAAATTGGATCTTAGAAACACATGACCAGCCTCCTTTCCCTCCTGCTCTCTCTACCTTCACCAAAACGCATGTTCCTCCATAGATGAGCCACTCAAACCATGAGCCCAGATAAGTGTTCCCACCTATCTGATATTTTGGTCATTTTCCCCTCTTATGAATTCCTAGCACTTGACTGAGAAAATAAAAAAGATGACAGTAGGGCCTACTGTGCGTGCTTTACCAGCTGATGAATGAGGGGAGACTGTGGTCTCCAAGAAACCTTCGCTTTGGATTTTACTGCTCTCTAAAGGGGGAGGGGTACTCCTGACCGGCTGTGAACTTGATTCCAGCAGCTCCACAGTCCCAGAGGATGCCCTTATGTGCTGAGTCAGGAGGGCAGTAGCACTAAATGAGCATTCTCTCACCGTTCCCGGAAGTAAAAGCCGTGCGGAATCCTCTTGTCTGCTTTTTGTCACAGGAGGGAAAACAGAAAGTCATTCTGGTGCTTCAGCCTTTGGTGGATTTTAAACACACAAGGCCATATGTGGGTCTGTGTGAGGCTGTGCACAAGTGCATCCTCTGATTTTCTAACCTTCCCTTTGTGTTTTCTAACCTTCCCTCAGGGTGCCTATGAGGTTAGTGGCGGTTCTCACGCTGAGGTCAGGCTTCCTCCAATACCTGGTTCTTCTTCATCAGCTGGGGTTGTTGGTGACTATCTAGTCACATTGCCAAGCTACTGCCTTCCTTATCAGCAATCACCTAGCACATCCTTCCCTTGGGAATCATTTCAGCACCGCTAGAGCCTGCCAGTTCTCACACTCCCTGGACCTATGCAGGCTGTTCCGTTGTGACACAGGAACATCCTGCACATTCTCTCTCTCTCTCTCTCTCTCTCTCTCTCTCTCTCTCTCTCTCTCTCTCTCTCTCTCTCTCTCTCTCGTGTTTGTTGAATGTATGTGTTCCCTAGATTTAACTCAAAGCCATCAGGTGTCAGAGCTAGGAAAGTAGTAAGCTTTTTAGCCCCTCAGAGGTTGCTATTTATTTGAGTTACTTTTTTAAAAAGTCTGTGGTTTCTGGCTAGGGCTGAGACTCCAGGAATGAGTCCTGATTTAGTCCCTGCCAAACAGGGCCACCTTCCAAGAAAGCCCTGGGCATCTCAAAATGGGAAGTGATTTTCATCCACAAATACAACCAGAGAAGTCTGTCAGCCAACAAAAGAATGATGGCATTTATCAGTTCTCTAGATTCAGTCAATAAATCTCAAACCAAAAGAGGAAAAAGGATGGGATTCTACTGTAGAGGGTCCTCTGAAAGGATTCACCCAACAGGGATCAAAGCAGATGCTGAAACTCAGGGCCAAACTTTGGGCAGAGTGCAGGGAGTCTTATGGAGGAAGAGAGGGGTGGGATTTGAGGGATATGGAGGGGACAGGAGCCCCACAAAGAGACCAACAAAACTAAAAGATCTGAGCCCAGAGGGTCCTGCAGAGACTGATGCATCAAAAGAGAAACATGCATGGAGAGGACTTAGAGCCCCTGCTCAGATGTGGCCAGTTAGCAGCTCAGTCTTCATGTGGATCTCTGAGTGAGGGGATCAGGAACTGCCTCTATCATGAACTCAGTTGACAGCTCTCTGATCACTCGCCCCTGATGACTCAATCTTGCCAGGCCATGGAGGAAGAGGATTCAAGCAGTTGTTGGTTTGGTTTGGTATTCAATGGTGGTGCTTAAATGGAAAGGTTGTAAGTATCCTTGCTCCATTTTTCCAAGTGTGCTTTTTGGGGAATGGGGTTGGGAGCATGAGAATCATAGGAAGTCAGACATGACTATAAAAGTCCAAACATCTATCGGCTTCATGTATTTAATGTAATTTAACCTCCACTCTGATCTCTTAAGAGTGTGCAGGAAATGATGGCCCATACCAGTAATCTCAGCACCTGGGAGTTGGAGGCAGGGAATCAGAGGCTCAAGTCTAGACTGGGCTACATGAGACCCTGTCTCAGACAAAAAATCAAAAGCCAAACAAAGCAACACCCCCAGACTCTCTGAGCAAGGTATTAGCACATGGGTTTGGGGGCAGGAGGAGAACAGAAAGATAAGACAACCTCCAGGAATTACTAAAAGAAAAGAAAATCAGATATTTCTGACCCTAGAGTCACAGTGTTTCTTCTCCATATAGTGACAGAGTATTCAAAAGTTTAGAGAGGTTGCTTCCAATTGAAGTCTCTACTGGTCCTACGGGAGAACAGTTTTAAGAGCTACAGGTGAGGAGTTCCACTGTTTTCAGTCCAGTCTCTGCAGCTGTGGGATGAGCCCCCTGCCAGGTGCACTGCGAAATCCCCAGATGATTCTCTGAGATGCCACCTGTTTTCTTGTGCTTAGTTTCACTCCTCCCCCACCCCCCACCAGACCAATCTACTACTGAGAAGCATTTAATTCCGAACTAGTCTTTACCAGTGTGCTTTATGTTTTATGATTCAATTATCTTTGTAATAAAAATGTAAGCAATTATAGTGACTTGTGCATCACTATGTCAGGATTGGGCTGGCTTCCAGGGGTTTATTTCTGACATATATGTTTATATTTGCATACATTAATATATTTATATTCATATGTAGATATCTTCATTACCACTCTCTCAAGAAGACAGTTTGTTTTATAAATGTGTACTTCTTACACATTCCTATAGATGTCTACTTAAACAGAAGTAGTACTGGGCTACAAAAAGAGACAGAGGCACAATTGGTTTAGTCTGTTTCTTTTGCTTTCTAAATGTCTTTCTTTAGTGTATATGCGCCATTTGTAATAGTGGGTAACAAGATTTCCCTACAGGTTTAAGTTGCATATTTAGTGTATTCACCCATCTCCCTTTCCTTCATTTCTCCCTCCTCACTCCTCCTGTGAGTCCCCTTGCTCCGCGCACAGTTTCACGCCCACGTTTATGTCATTTAAACACATACAACTGAAAGTATTCAGGTACAACTCTATGAACCCCAAACAAGGGGAAACATGTGATTAGTTGTCTCGGTTTGCTTTCTGTGGCTGTGATAAACCACCATGACACAAAGTCACTTGGGAAGGAAAGGGTTTACATAGCTGACAAACCGTGATTGCAGTCCCTTAGGAAGGGAAGTCGGGGCAGTAACTCAAGGCAGGGGGATGAAGGCAAGAACTGAAGCAGAGGCCACGGAGAAATGCTGTTTAATGGATTGGTCCTCATGGCTAGCACAGTTTGATTTCTTATACAATCCAGCACAGCCTGGCTCAGGAGTGGCACCATCCACCTCTGACAGCCCACCCCTGAGGGCTTGTCCCTCCCATATCACTCATTAATCAAGACACCGCCCCCACAGACTTGCCTACAGGACAATCTGAGGGAGGCAGCTTTCTCAACTGAGGTCTCATCTTCACAGATGATTCTAGCTTGTGTCAAGTCAACAAAACAAAACAAAACAAATGTAATCATCTTTCTGCGACCAGCTTAATCCACTTAAGGTGATAATCTCCAGTTGCATTCATTTTCCTGAAAGGAATAGTTTCTTCTAGATAAAAAAAAAATTCATTAGGTACATACACCATCTTTTATTTACCCATCCCTCTTTTGAGAGCGCATAGTTTAGTACCATAACTTAGCTTTTTGAATGGCTCTATAAGAATAGCTGTGCAGTAGTTGGTTACTGCAAAGATACGATTGCCACTATTACTATTACTATTGTGATGCTATCTTGTCATACTGCCCATTACTTAGCCTTCTAATTCATTGTCCACTATGTATACATATTATATATTAATGCACACATGTTAATATATTGTATATGTGTTGACACATATAATATGTATATTATATGTATATTTTATATATGTATATGTGTGCATGACAATAATTGTCAAAGTCAAAAGAGGCCATCTATTTGATATGGAGTGAAGGGGAAACATGGGAAGAGTTAGAGGGGGAAAAGGGAAGAGGAAAGTGATGCAATTATATTTAATTAAAATCATTTAATACAAAAGAGTAAATGTACAAAGATTTTTTTAATATGTTTACTTAGAGTCCTTTGGGTGAATACCCAGGAGTGGCATGGCTTGGTCATATGGTCAGTAAAATTGCAGATTTTTGAGGAACTTCCATATTGATTCTCATAGTGTCTTGTTTGGTTGAACTCTAGACCAGCAGTGTATGAGCATTCCCTTTGTCCACATCCTCATCGGTATTTATTATTTTTTTAATGACTGGGTGGGGTATTCTGGATGGGGTACAGGTCTCCTTCTTGACTTGGTTAAAGTGTCGTCTGTTCTAAAAAGCATTCTTCTTACTCACATCCTGCTCTTATGATACCGTTTCAACTTCATGGTTTCCATCGGTTGCAATGACTTGAATTTTCTCTTGACTGTGTGATTTGTGGGTTCTGTGGGTTCTGGATTTCTATGACAAGAGAGCCAGACACATCAAAGACAGTGAGTGGATAATAATAATAACAACAATCACCACCGACACACAAATCTTCTTGTGTCTATTCCTATTCTTGAGAAGATATAGAAAACAGCTATGGTACCTGTATTGCAATGTGATTTTCATGATGTTTCTTAACATAAAGTCTTAACAAATAAATAATAATCATCATGATAATCTTTATAGAGTTTAATTTTATCATTCTTCAAAATTGTCAAGGTTACACTTGTATCTCACCTGCATTTACCAGGCCTGCTACACCAGGAACATCCAGGTCAGGTCCTCCCCTTCTTCCCTGCACTCCAAGTTCCCTTGGGAATTCCAGGTTAACCTGAGCTACATGATGTTGCCCCCTAGCTCCATTGTCAAGCCATCACTTTGCTCACCTTCACCAGGCCTGTTACACCAGGAACATCTGGCTTAGACTCTTCTTCCAGTCCCCAATCCTCTGCACCCTGAGTCCCCTGGGCACACACCCACTACTGCTCTCAGACACTAGCCCCTGAGTTCTATTGTCCAGTCCCAAACTGCCCACCAGAGGCCTGCTATACCAGAAACATACAGGTTAGACCCATCTTTCCAATATGTACTATACTAGAAATGTTCAGGAACAACTGGCCAGCACAAGAACACAATCAACAAGAACCAGGGCAATATGGTACCTTCAGATGATAGCTATTCTATTACAGCAAGCCCTGAATATCCTCACACAAAAGAAGCACAAGAAAATGAACTGAAATCAAATCTTATAAAATGATAGAGACCTTTAAAGAGGAAGTAAATAAATCCCTTAAAGAAATACAGAAAAATACAACCAAATAGGTGTTCAGGACCTGAAAATGGAGGGAGAAGCAATAAAGAAAACACAATTGGAGGGAATCCTGTAGATGGAAAGCCAAAGGAAGGGAACAGGAACAACAGATGCAAACAACACCAAAAGAGTATCAGAGATGAAAGAGAATCTTAGGTGTAGAAGATGTAACAGAAGAGATAGATACATCAGTCAAAAAATGTTAAATCTAAAAATTTCCTGACATAAAACATCCAGGAAGGAACAGAAGACAGTGAAGATTCCCAGCTCCAGAAATACATGTTTAACAAAATCGTAGAACTAGAAAATATCTTTAACAAAATCATAGAAGAAATATTTCCCAACCTAAAGAAAGAGATGCCTATAAACATACAAGAAGCAGTCAAACCACCAATTAGATCGGACCAAAAACAAAAATCTTCCTCTGCATGAGAATCAAAACACTAAATCTACAGAACAAAGAATATTAAAAAGTTGTAAAGAAAAAAAGGCCAAGTAACATATAAATGCAGAATTTCACCCAACTTCTCAACAGAGACTCTAAAAGTTAGAAAGGTGTAGACAGATGTCTTCAGCTTCTGAGAGACCACAGATGCCAACATAGACTACTATGCGCAGCAAAAATCTCAATCACCGTAGATGAAGAAAACATGATATCCCAAAATAAAACCAAATTTAAACAATTTCTATCTACAAATCCAGTCCTACAGAAAATACTAGAAGGAACACTCCAATCCAAGGAGGTTAACTATACCAAAGAAAACACGGGAAATAAATAATTCCACACCAACAAAAACAAAAGATGGGAAACACACACACACACACATTACCACCACCACCATCACCTACCACTACTACCAACATAAAAATGATAAGAATTAACAATCATAGGTAATTAATAATTCTTAACATCAGTAAACTCAATTCTCCAATTAAAAGACTCAGGGTAACAAATCAATGCAAAAAAATCCATTATTCTACTGCATACAGACACACCTCAGCAACAAAGATGGGCTTTAACTGACAATAAAAGGCTATAACAAGGTTTTCCAGGCAAATGGACCCAAGAAGCAAGGTGGGGTAGCCATTCAAATATCTAGTAAAATAGTAAAATTATTCAAAAAAGATGGGGAAGGACATTTCATACTCATCAATGCATAACTCCACCAACATGACATTTCAGTTCTGACCATCTCTGCCCCAAATTGCAAGGACACCCACATTCATAAAAGAAACATTACTGAAGCTTAAGTTGCACATTGATCCCCACACCTTAATAGTGGGAGCCTTCACTACCCATTCTCACCAATGGACAGGTCATCCAGACAGAAACTAAACTAAAAAATAATGAAACTAATAGAAGTTATGAATGAAAAGGATCTAACAGATAGATATCTTCAGAACATTTCACTCAAACACAAAAGAATATACATTTTCAGCACCTAACAAAACCTTTTCTAAAATTATCCATATAGTCAGTCAAAAAGCAAACTTCAACAGATAAAAGAAAAATTGAAATAACTCTTTGTATCTTATCAGACCACCATGGGTTAAAGCTGGAACTCAACAAAAACAGAAACAACAGAAAACCTACAAACTCATGGAAATTAAACAACTCTCTACTCAATGATCACTGGGTCAGAAAAGAAATAAAGAAATTAAAGACTTTCTAGAATTCACTGAAAATGAAGGCACAACATACCCAACTTTATGGGACACAATGTAAAGAGTGCTAAGAGGAAAATTAATAGAACTACATGCCTTCATATAGAAAATGGAAAGTTCTCATACTAACAATTTAAAAGTTCTGGAGCAAAAAGAAGCAAATATAGCCAAGAGGAGTAGACAGCAGAAAATAATCAAACTCAGGGCTAAAGTCAATAAATTACAAATGAAGGATCAACTAAACCAAGAACTGGTTCTTTGAGAAAATCAAGATAGACAAACCCTTAGCCAAACTAACTAAAAGGTAGAGAGAGAGAGAGAGTATCCAAGTCAACAAAATCAGAAATGAATAGGGGTGCATAACAAGAGAAATTGATGAAATCCAAAGAACCTTTAGGCCTTATTTCAAAAGCCTGTACTTCACAAAATTGAAAAATCTAAACAGGATATCCAAAGAACCAGTAGGTCTTATTTCAAAAGGCTGTAGTTCAAAAAATTGGAAAATCTAAATAAAATGGACAATTTCTAGACAGAGACCATTTACTAAAGTCAAATCTAGATCAGGTAAATTATGAAGAAATAGAAGCAGTCATTAAAAGTTAAAAAAAAAAAAAAAGCATGGGCCAGATGGCTTTAGTGCAGAATTCTACCAGACTTTCAAAGAAGGGCTAATGCCAATACACCTCAAATTATTTTTTTTTTAAATTTTTTTTAATTTATTTATTTTTATCTCAATCACAGGTTGGGTACTTTGAATCCCAGGCGTAGCCCCCTCCCCCATTCCCTCCTACCCTCCCACTCCCTCCCTCATCTCCTTCTTCCCCGCCCCCTCCAAGTCCACCAACAGGGGAGGACCTCCTTCCCTTCCATCCAACCCCAACTTATCATGTCTCCTCAGGGC
>CM053763.1:81307333-81445501 GCA_028658305.1 Pachyuromys duprasi
CAACTATGTTCATAGCTGCTTTATTCATAATAGCTAGAACCTGGAAACAACCCAGATGTCCCTCAGTTGAGGAATGGATACAGATATTGTGGTACTTTTACACAATGGAATACTACTCAGTAATTGAAAATGAGGAGATCATGAAATTTGCAGGCAAATGGTGGGACCTGGAAACGATCATCCTGAGTGAGGTATCCCAAAAGCAGAAAGGCACACATGGTATATACTCACTTATATAGACCTATAAGATAGGATAAATCTATATACCTAAAGAAGATAAACAAGAAAAAGGACCTGGGGTAAGAGGATTAATCCTCACTTAGAAAGACAAATGGGATGGACATTGGATGTAGGAGAAAACAAGTAGCAGGACAAGAGCCTACCGCAGAGGGCCTCGGAAAGGCTCTACCTAACAGTGTATCAAAGCAAATATTAAGACACATAACCAACCCTTTGGCAGAGCACAGGGAATCATATGAAAGAGGGGGGAGATAGTATGACCTGAAGAGGACAGGTGTTCCTCAAGGACCAAATATATCAGGGCACAGGGGTCTTTTATGAGACTGTTTCTCTAGCCAAGGACCATGTATGGATATAACCTAGAACCTCTGCTTCAATGTAGCAAATGGTAGTTCAATATCCAAGTGGGTACCCTAGCAAGGGGAACAGGGACTATTTCGGACATGAACTCAATGGCTGGCTCTTCAACCTCCCTCCCTCCGCGCCCCTCCCCCCCCCCGAGGGAGGAGCAGCCTATCTAGGCCAGAGAAGAGGACATTGCAGCCAGCTCTGAAGAGACCTGATAAGCTAGAGTTAGATGGAAGGGGAGAAGGTCCTCCCCTATCAGTGGACTTAGAAAGGAGCAGGAGGAGATGGGGGGGGGGGACGGGAAGGATAGGGAGGGGATGTAGGAGGGGGCTACGGCTGGGATACAAAGTACATAACCTGTGATTAATATAAAATAAAAATGTTAATAAAAAATACTAAAAAAAAAACTGGATACACTAAATACACTAGAAGAGAAAGTGGGAAAGAGCCTTGAACACATTGGTACAGGAGACAACTTCCTGAACAGAACACCAACAGCTCAGGGACTTAGATCAATAAATAAAATGGGACCTCCTGAAACTGAACAGCTTCTGTAAGGCAAAGGACATTGTCAATAGGACAAAAACAGCAGCTTACAGAAGGGGGAAAGAGAGATAAGATACAAAATATATAAAGAGCTCAAGAAATTAATCACCAACAAAGCAAATTACCCAATTAAAAAATGCTGTACAGAGCTAAACAGAATTCTCAACAGAGGAATTTCTAATGGCTAAGAAGCACTTAAGGAAATGTTCAGTGGTCTTAGTCATCAGGGAGATGCAAATCAAAATGACTCTTAAATTCTATCTTACACACATTAGAATGACTAAGATTAAAAACTCAAGTGACAGCACATGCTGGTGAAGATGTGAAGCAAGGGGAATACTCCATGCTGGTGGGAGTGCAAACTTTGTATAACCACTGTGGAAATCAATCTGGTAGTTCCTCAGAAAATTGGGAATAGTTCTACTTCAGGAGCCGGCTATACCACTCCTGGGCATACCCAAAGGTTTCTCCACCATACCATAAGGACATTTGCTCAACGATGTTAATAGCAGCTTTATTCTTAATAGCCAGAAACTGGAAACAACCTAGATGCACCTCAACTGAAGAATGGATAAAGAAAATGTGGTACATTTCCACAATGGAATATTACTCAGCTATTAAAAACAAGGATTATTAAAGTTATTTTCATAAAATTGAGTTTATTGTTCAGTTTCTTTCTTAACCCAGCTATAATTCAAGTAATTGAGACTCTATTATACTTGTTATTTGTTTAACAAACTTCACAGCACAATCCTGAGCAGTTTTAACTCTATTCCTAACCTTCTAAGCTAGTCTGGATTCCTTCCAGAGTAAATCCCCAATGTATTAATTTGTACTTTATGACATTATCTGCCCCAGCTGAATCTTCCTCCTCTCTCCTGAACTTCTCTACCTGTCTCTGAATTCCTCCCACTTCCTCTTCTAACTTCTCCTCCCCTGGGTGGCAAGAAGTCCAACCCTATTCTTTCCCCTGCTAAGTGATTGGCTGTAAACTGTTTTATTGGCATATATGGGAACAATTGGGGAACAGTGTTTACATAACATTGAGACAGGATATTCTCAGGACAAAGATTGCAATGAAATATGGGGGGGTACAGAAATAAGCATTCGAATTACACAATAAACTTATTCTTTCAAAGGACATCATGAAATTTGCAGGCAAATGGATGGAACTAGAAAATATTCTGAGGTAACATAGACTCAGAAAGACACACATGGTATGGACTCATAAGTGGATATTAGCTGTAAAGTATGGGAATACCAGGCTACAGTGCTGGACCCAAAGATGCCAAGTAACAAGAATGGCCCAAGGGAGAATCTCACTCAGAAAAAGAAATAAAACAGACATCTGAAGTACATGGAGGGAGGGACCCGGGTGAGGGAGGATCAGGGAGAGGATCCCCAGCCCTTTTCCTCTCCCTGGGGCTGGGGATCAGGAGTGGGGAGTGAGGAAGGCTGGGAGAAAGGACAGAAATTAGTGTGAAAGGGCCATCTCTGGGATGGGAGAGGCTTCTGGTCGTCTATGGAGGTGACTCTAGCTGAGACTTCTACCAGCAGGAGATATGGAGCCTGAAGAGGCCACCTCCTGTAGCGAGGCAGGACTTCCAGCGGAGGGAGGAGGACACCAACCCACACACAAAACCTTCATTCCAAAATTTGTCTTGCCTACAAGAAGTGCAGGGGTGCAGATGGAGCAGATATCAAGGGAATGGCCAATGAATGACCGGTCCAACCTGAAACCCACCCCATGGGAGAGAGTCAGTGCCTGACACTATTATATGATACTCTGCTATACTTGCAAGCGGGAGCCTACCATAACTGTCTTCCAAGGGACCTCATCCAGCAGCTGACAGAAACAGATGCAGAGACTCACAGCCAAACAATGGGTGGAGCTTGGGGAGTCTTTTGGAAGAGTTGGGGGAAGGATTGAGGAAGTTAGAGGGGTCAAAGACACCACAAGAAGTCCTATAGAGTAAACTAACTAGGGCCCATTTGGGCTTACAGAGACTGAACCAGCAACCGAAGTGTCTGCCAGGGCACATATGTAGCAGATGCGCAGCTTGTTTTTTCATGTGAGTACCCTAACAACTGGAGTGGGGGCTGTCTCTGTTGTCTGCCTTTGGATCCTTTCCCCTAGCTGAGCTGCCTTGTCTGGATATGCTTTGATGTGTCAGGGTGGGTTGGTACCCATGAGGGGCCTCCCCTTCTCTGAGGATAAGGGGATGGGAAAATGGGGGTGGAGTGTGAGGATGAAACTGGGAGGTGAGGAAGGAGGGGGCGCAATCGGGGTATAACGTGAGATAGATAGATAGATAGATGAATAAATGAATAAATAAATGCTAAAAAAGAAGTAAAGAAGTAAACTGTAAAAAAAGAAAATTCTGTAAGCCCCCATTTTCCTATCCTTTTCCAAATTAACCACGGATGCTCACTTCCAGAAAGTACTGCCTTGCTTGTTCACACATCTGTAAAATATTCTTTTGTCTTTTCTTCAGTATGAAATATTAGTCAGAGAAAATCTCAGGTCAATGCTTATATTGATGTCCCGTGCCTTTCAGTGGTTCCATAGATTTACAGTATTCACACATGCACACCGATACACATGCATATATGTTACCGTTTATTAGACCTTTTGTTACACCAGTTGAGGTGGTTTTCCCGATGCAGTACATGTGGAAATATTTAAGAAAAATCCTACCAATGAGCACAGTCTTTAGGTCAAACAGTTAGCACATTTCACATTTTAGAAAATCACAACTGTTTTTGGAAGAAAGTGTAATCAATTATGTTCATACCCACAGTTTATAGGAGTAGTCACTTCTCTATACCCAGATATCATGTGATATTATTACTCTATTTGTTGTAAGCTGTATAGCTCAATGTGACACATGATATTACACTTTGCTAATATTAGTGAAGCTCACTATTTTGTGAAAAAGTCATGTTTATAGTTTCCATTTTATAAAGCTATGAGCTTTCTTAGAGCAATTACCCATTATTTGACTGGTCCAATTTTACTTATTGAAATATTGAAACTTTTACATATTTTCATATTAATCCTTTGAATTCTGCACATCAAATATTTTTTGCGTGCCTCACCAGTAAATCTTATTTTATTTACTTTTTCAAATAATATTTCTAAAACATTAATTTGAATGTGTTTATTCTTTTAATTTTTGTATGTGGTATTTTAAGAATTACCTATCTCAAGAATATATTTTATTATAATATTTTGTAATACATCTTTCATATTTTGGATTTACTATATCTAAAATTGTTATTAAATGTACCAAAGTTCTGCATGTATTTAATGGTAGACTTGCTTATTTAAAATGCTCATTTTCATATATACTAAATTCATATTAACTTACAGACTCATGTCCCCTGCAGAGTCTCTACACTCTTCTCTGAGCTATCCACACTTTCTTGAATCAATTCAAAAGACTATTTTAGGTACTGTATCAACCTGATATATAATATTCTATATAAATTACTTCATATATATATATATATACATACATACATTCAAGTATAATTTGCATCTACATGCATTCACTCAAATTTGGATGTACTGAGAAAGAGCTATGAGATTTTTGGGATCACAAGGTTTTTTTGTTATTTGCTTTATTTGTTTATTTGTTTTTGTGTTGTAGTGTGGGAAGCCAGAAAATTCAATGATGAGGAGATATCGTTGGGCTGTTATTTGAGGTAGACTTGAGCTGTGAGTTGACAAACCGAAAGGCATTCCAAGGAAACAATAGTGCTTAGTAACAGAGACGAGACAGTGCTAGCTTTGGCCCTCTCCAGTACGTTGGCAGGACTTGGTAGGAACATAAGGAATGTTTGGAAAGGAGGCTGTTGGGTATAAAGTTGGGAGCATCACACTGGGTGAAGATTGCAGGAGTGATGAACCAGCTTCACGGAGAGGGCAATAAGGACTTTTGGGAAGTTTATCAGTGATGTCATTTTAGCTGAACAGCTCACCCTCTGTATTTCAGTGTTCTAGATTCAGTAATTCAAATAACCACAGGTTAAAAATATTCAGAGAAAAATTAATCCGTTTTTGATTAGTACACAAACTACTTTTTGTTATTCTTTAAATAGTATAGCATTGAGAGTATTTAGTATTTACATTGTATCTGTATTGTACATAATCTGAATATTAACTAGTGCATCTTATACAAGGAGTGTGGGCTTCCTTAGATCTTCTTATCTGAGTAGCTCCCTGGAACCTGTCATCTCTGGATTCTGATGAATGACTCTTGTTTGGAAAAGTGATGAGGATGGTGAAGTTAAAAAAAGCAAAGCCGGGAAAACAGAGACTGAGAACAATCCAGTCACCATGGTGGGGTTTAGGTAGGAAATAAAAATACCTTAAAATGGCAGAGGCGGGGGTGGGGGAGGGAACTAAATAACATTTAGCCTTTTCTATTTCTTCCCAATTTACCATCTTAAAAGGAACTGACTGCAGTTTGGAAAGCTACAAGTCAGTATTAGATAACAAATAGACTAGAAAAGCTCCCACACTTCCTTCTTCCAGGAGACGTCTATGCGCTCAGCATATTAAAATGTGTGTCATGGGCCTAGGGTGAGTGTTCTTATAGTGGTCAGTCTGAAAAGGCACTGAAATGGCAGGATTTTTTAGCTCAACATGATTAAACTTCAAGAAAGTTCTTTGTTATGAGGGTTACGTGTGTCTGGATGTGCAGAAGGGCCGCTGGTATCTATTATCTAGGCACAATAGCATCCCTCCACCACTTATGACAACCAAAAATATCTGTAGGCATTGCTTATGTTCTGAGAGCATCCCACTAAGTTTTGTGAGCATTTGTGCCAAGTTCTCTGCCTTGGTGGGCTAGTAGCAAGCAGCTAGAACAGAGAGCTGAGCACCAAGCCATAGTAGCCTCTAGTAGGTAAAGGCCCTTGAATAAAACAAATCGCATATAACTTCCAATGTCTGACTTGTTTGCCCTTCGGAATGAGGATTAAACTTCTTCCCTAGGATCTTCCTTGTTGTTTAGCTTCTTTAGGACTATAGATTTTAGTATGTTTATCCTATATTATATGGCTAATATCCACTTACAAGTGTTTTTGCTTCTGGGTTACTTCACTCAGGATGATCTTTTCTAGTTTCATCTATTTGCCTGAAAATTTCATGATATCCTTGTTTAATTGCTGAGTAGTATTCCATTGTGTAAATGTACCACAGTTTCTGTATTCATTTTTTGGTTAAGGGCCATCTAGGCTGTTTCCAGATTCTGGCTATTATGAATAACGCTGCTATGAACATAGATGCTTAATCCTCATACAGAAGGGCAAATATAGACATCAGAAGTGAGAGAAGATAGAGAAGAGGTCAGGAGCCCTCCATAGGGGGCCTCTGAAAGACTCTACCCATCAGGATATTGAAACAGATGCTGAGACTTGTAGCCAAACTTTGGGCAGAGTGCAGGGAATCTTACGGAAGAAATGGGAGATAGAAAGACCTAGAGAGGATCCAGAAGGTAAACAACAGAACCAAAATAGTTGGACTCGGGGGTCCTGCAGAGACTGATACTCTAATCAAGGACCATGCATGGAAAGGACCTAGACTCCCTGCTCAGATGTAGTGCATGGGCAGCTCAGTCTCCATGTGGGTTCCCTAGTAAAAGGTGCAGGAGCTGTCTCTGACATGGACTCAGTGGCCAGCTCTTTGTCCTAACTAGGCCACAAAGAAAGAGCAGCCAGGGAGTCCTGATGAGACCTGATAGGCTAGGGTCAGATAATAAGGGAGGAGAGTCTCCCTACCAGTGGACTAGGGGAGGGACATGGAGATGGAGATGGAGGGAAGAGGAGGAAGAAGGAGGGCTGAACCAGGAAGAGATGAGGGAGGGGTCTACAGCTGGGGTACAAAGTGAATGAATTGTAATGAATAATAATAATAATAATAAATTGCATATAAAATCAACCTCCAGTCCCCCTGCTATGGAAACAATGAAAGTAATAACTACTTCCCAGGATTGCTTTGGAGAGCACAAGACAAGGACGGTGCTAGAACTATGGTAGTTACTCAGTAAATATTTGTTGACTCTCATGTACTTTTTCTTGGTACAAGGGGAGACATTTATCTTTGCTTAGAATGTGTTAGAATGTTCAGTCTCTGGCACAACCTAAAGCCCACATGGTAGCTCATAACTGCCAGTAACTTCAGTTCAAGGGGATTGGATGCTGTCTGTTGGAGTAGCCAAGTGCTTCAGAGGGCTGCACAGACACATACACGTGCACAAACAGGGGGCTGACCTGAAAACCAGTAATTTGGAATGCAAGTCCATCACCCACCAACAGCCGGTCCTTGGTTTCTTAACCCCCTGGAATGATGGAATACTATGGCCATGCAAAACAAGCCCTTCCCCTGTGGGATTGGCTACAGCCATCTCACTAACATCAGATTCCTTGAAACATAAAGTTTGAGTGGGAAGATTGGAAAACAGTGAGCCCACAAAGATTTGGGGAATACTTTTTCAGATGTGCTTTTCCCTTCTGTTATTTTCTCCTTATTACTCTTCTGTTTCTTTATTGAGAGTTGATTAATTCTTCTCCATCTTTCATATCCCATCATTCTCTATGGAAAAATTCATGCACTCTATTATCTTAAAGCCTAAGACACAACATTGAATCTCTTTTCCTATTTTAAACATATACAAAATCATAAAAGTCCTCTGCTCCTAAGTGAACTCTTCAGCACCCACACTCCAACACCCCCCCACACACTTTTTATCTTTCCTGTATCACTGCTCTAAAGGGAAATATAATTACAACTGCTCTCAGCGTTCCTTACAGTTTATTTGTTTTTGTTTTATGTATGTGAGTGTGTGTCTTCATGAATGCAATACATCACATGAGTGTCTGGTGCTTGCTGAGGCCAGAAGATAGTATCTTCTGCAAGGTCAGTAAGCACATATAACTCATGATCCATCTCTCTTGCCCCTCTATGCATATTTCTTTACAGGTGATTTAGGAAGAGCTGGGGGAATAACAAACAGATGTGTGTATAAGAGTTGTTTCAGTAGTTGTTGGAGAGCATAGTCACTGTTAGCAAGAATAGATATAAAATCATTAATGCCCACATTAGCTGGACCCCTGCTAAAATACAAACAATTACTAGCCCCTCACCACCAAATAATCCCTTTTTTATTTTCTGATTCCCCTTGCTTCCTCTACACCCAGCATACTAAGAAAAACCTTCCTCTCCCTGACAATAATCCTGCAGCTACTGTGGAGATGGTGTTTGAAAAGGAGGGCTGATAATTATCTTGGACAGGAGCCCAGGAAAATTGCCTTTTGCACACAGTAGGCATTCCTTATGGGATTTAATGGAGGCCTCATTACTCCACAGCCCAGAGCTGTGGGTGGAATTTGTATCTTGAAACAACTCCCCAAGATTTCATCTTTAGTGCCTTGTATGACATCTGTGCACACACCAAATAAACTCAACACAGAGGGACTTCAAAGAAGGACCGTGTTTGCTGCTTTAGCACAGTGATCAAACAAGGCTGCTAAATAAGCCGAGGTGATGAGTTAGTAATGTCTGCCCTGGAAAGTGCCCACAAGTTTCTTGGGAAGTCTTACTGCTCTGCATGAAGCCAAGATTTTGGAGTTTCTATGGGGACATGCCTAAGTCAAGTGGGAGAAGCTTTACAGACAACAGGCACATAGAGGTGAGCTCCTGCTTAAGTATAGGAACTCAGGCTAGACACGTTTCCACTGTCTTGGTGGCCCCCATGGTCTGATGGACAGCAATTGACTTCCTTCTCTCTGAAGCCCCAGCACAGAGTGCACATTTGTTCACTTCTCTGTAAAGGTACTTTTCAAATCTCTCTCAGCTGATTGAGGAAAAGACAAAAAGCCACCAGCAGCTATACGGAGACTCTTAGAGAGTCCAGATAGAACTGATAAGAGAAACCCACCCTGGGGTGGGGAAAATCCCACCCTTGCTCTGCTGGTGCCAACCAAACTTTATTGGAATGGGGGGGCATGTTGTTTTACGTGTTCTCTCTGGCTAATTTGGTGCTTCAAGGGCAAAGCTGAATAGTTGCCGCATTGTGATTCTGACAAAGCCTAAACAACATACTGCCTGGCCCTTTCCAGGGCTTACCAGCCCGGCACAAGGACTCGCAGTTGGTTTAAAAGCCAACCAGATGATGCCGTGAAAAAGATAACTACAACTGGGGAGGTTGGAGTTCCATTGGCATGAAATGGTACATATGATCTTCCCAGTTCTTTTCTTCTGCATTTCAATTTCACCTCCCGGTCTGCGCCTTTCCCATTTTTCCTTTCATTTCCCTACTAGAAAGATTTCTAACCACCAAGTGTTACTTTCAAAGAAAAAAAATGTATATCACATTATATGTCAGTGTAATATAACCATAATATATGAATTAATTCTTTGAGAATATCATACATACAGATAATGAATTTTGGTCCCAATCACCTGTAAATAACACAATTAAGACCAACCGGGAATGCAAAACAGACAAATCTTCATGGCCTCATTCTGGACAAGAAGGAAGAGAAACACTACATAGTTGTGAATAGCAGCTTGTAGAATAAGCTGGGCTTACTGCTTATTCCTCTTTCTGCCCGCTTACACAATTGTAATGAATCTATCCTGTCTGCCAAGCGTCTGTGATTTAAGCAGCCTGGTTTCAGCGCTTCTGTCATTAGACAGACATTGTCTGTAATAGGGCCTCCCACACTGCTGTGTGTTGGACACACTCGTAAATCCTACCTGTGATTCATCTCCATCGAATTTGTGAAACTCTTCTGGACTCAGTAAAGAGTCACTGAGTATGTGGAAAATATTATTGCTCTTTTTTTTTATTTTCAATCTTGTAAAAACAAAAAGTTGGGCCACCCCAGTAGTCTAATTCGTGGTCTTAATTCTGCCTACCAGGTTTATTTGTGAAGACTGATTCTACTTTCTCACCTGCTGTTTTGAAGGAAGCTTTTTTTTTTTTTCCTGATCATTTCTGATCAGGTCCTGCCTTCTGAAAATGGTAGGCACAGTCAGTGTGGTGGAAGGAAACAAGGCATTATGCATCTAAAAATGGGCTTGCCAGTTTTGCCATCTCCCAGACGTTTTACTTCGGCTTCCTGTGCCTCAGTTTCCTCATCTGCAGCATGGGCTTACTCATAATGCACCATGTCAAGAAAGACAGAAGAGAGTGCTTTTAATGCCAGCAACGACGTCAGTCTGGCAGAGAATGGGTGCTTTGACACGGCCTTCTTTGAAGGAGATGAAAGCAGGGAGAGCCCTCTTTGTGGAAGGAAATGCAAGGTGCGGCCATGGAAGAATCCAGGAGGAAGCTATACTTCCTGTCTGTGACTCAGCCAGAAGCAGGAAGAGTATGCTGCACTCACAGGTCCTGCTAGTTGCACACTGCCATCCATCTGAAAGCACGAAAGGATGAGTCAGGGTACCTGGAACCTGCTTTACTGTGAATTTACTTTGTTATTCTTGTATAAGGCATGGCTGAATTCTGGCCACTATCTGTATACCTATAGCATGAAGGCTATACATAATAATTTCTCTGAGTTTTATAGTATTTGATACAAAGGTGATTTGAAATTGAAGCACTGGAAAAGTATGTCTATTGACCAAAGAAACCAGTGATAATTATTTTTATTTTATTAAAAACTTAATCTATGGGGTTCTTTATGGCTGAAGAATAATGGGTTGTAATACACTCTAGTTTCTTGACTCTCGCCTCTGTTAGCAGACACCTAAGAGGGATCTTCTAACTTAAGTATTATGAATCATATTCCAGTATTATGAATCATACTCACTGATGGTGCAACCAATGACTTTTTCTTAAATATTACTTTGGAAAAAAAAGCAATAGTGTAATTGTGGTGTTTTCTAAGTCACCACGCATTCCCCATTTCTCCAAACAGGAAGAGGAATTCTCTGTGTCCTTGTCTACTGCAGCATCTGCTCACCACAGGGCAATTCTGCTTATATGTTTGTTTATCCATCTCTCCCACTAGGTTGTGAGATTCATCAAGGCAAGAACTGTATGAATGCACAAACACACATTCAGATGAGTGTATTTTCAGATCTGTTCAAGTCTCCTTGAGATTTCAGACTCAGTGCTGTATTTGACTCTGGGATTGTCAAAGATTCCACCAGCTCTCCTCACAGTCCTGAAGTTTCTCTCTTTGCTTTCCATTACTCATTTTCCCATAACCACACTGGCTTTCTCCATGTTCTACTCATGGAATGCACACCTGAAGAAATACTGTTCCCCTTTCTATAATGTTCTTTCTAAATACACAGGCTAATAACACCTTCTTCTTTCTTTTGTTATTTTATCTTTACTTGGTCTTTTCTGGGATTTCATTATCTCAATAAAGCTAAATTTGTCCAGTGTTAAATTCTATTAGCTCCTCCCAAATTACTCTGGAACTCCAACACTTCTCCTAATGTTTCACATTTTTACTTCCAGAACCTTTCTCTCTCTCCTTTAGCCCAGGACCCCAGCCCATGGACTCTGAAAATCTGGGATCTGCACACATCCCCACAGATACATGCAGAGGTGATTGTAAATCAACTGAAAGCAACTATATTTATCATAATAATTTTCTGCCATCAAGATAGCTCAGCAGATAGAAAGTACTTTTGGAAACAGCCTGATCTTAGATCAATCTCCAGGAAGTTGTGTTGGCATAATGTTCTTGTGGAATGTATACAATTTACCCTTGTTCATTCAAATGCCGATTTCTCTACCCCACTATCTGGTTTCAATCTTGACATTGCATTGTGATGCTTATTCTAAGTATCACCTGTCTCAAGTTTGTGTAAACATGCCACCATTTGTTCTCTGTATTGTCAATTAAACATCCAGCCAGTGTGGAGCAATTGAGAGAATAGGGTGGGACATCCTGGTCTGGAGGGGAGGAGAAGGAAATGAGTGGGGGCAATTGGAGAAGAGAGATCAGTGGGACAGGATTTGCAACCACAAGGAGAGATGAACCAGACCTAAGATATGACTAAAAGCAAGTATAATGTGGGAGATCTGAATGGGAGGAAGCTATGAGGGCTTGGAGTTTTAGGATGGAGTGACTATTGTTCAGCATTGTGCTCTAGGTTAATTAAATAAAACCTAGTCTCTGTGTGGTGATTTGTGTGTACAGCTGGTTTAGGAATAACCACTGTTTAACTTAAAGGTAAATCAATAATGAATATTAATAATCAACAAGTTGTCACCCGGGTACTCACCAGCCTTTACATACATTACAGACATAGTCGGTGTAGGCAGTGAATGCCAGCCATTATAAATGGCATGCTAGAGAAGCATAAGGCATGTATCAAATGCTCACAGCTCTTGTTGGATTGCATTAGGTCTATTGACTACTCTTTATTGAATGAGGGAAAATCAGGGTATGTGCTTCCAATATTTTGTTGTTAAACATTTCGAGTACATATTCTGGGCTTCTTTGTATAGAAAGATCTCAAAGGAGGCAGAGTCCTGACATAGAATTTGCCCCAGGAAAGTGATAACTCTTTCTACATAAGGATTTTGTGACTCTTATAGAATTTTGCTTTTCTTTATCAAACATCTCCAAAACTGAATTTACAATGAAGTTATTCTGGTTTTTGGAATGTGGGATGGATTAGCCTTCCTTGGAGATTCTGGGTTGGAGCAGGAATCCTTTTTTTGATGCTGTCCTCCTCATTTCCATTCCCTTTGCTTCTTCAAGTCCTTGAGTCATCAACTATACTGATTAGTATGAACACAAAAGCTAACAAATGCTTCTTGGCACTACCATAGGTCTCTGAGAAATGCCCCCTCACTCTGCTTGAGAGTGATTTCTCAGGGATTTTAACTCAGCCGGTCTCTGAGCTGAAATGTTTATCATTTTTCTTTTTATTGTTTCTGGCTCCTCCCCCGCCTTTGAAGTCCCTGGAATCTTTACGCATTTGGCGGGTCTCACCACACCGCAGGTCTTCTGCCTGTAAGAGGGCACATGGCCAAGAGAAAGGAATCGGAGCTCCTCTCTTGGCTGGGCCCATAAAACAATCAGATTTCTCCACAAGCCTGTCATCTGAAACGTGAAGCTGTGCTAAAAGTACAGATAATGCAACGGGCTCCAAGGAGATTACAATATCCCAGGAGGCTTTTGAGTGAACTCCGCAAGTCCTCCACATGCAGTAACCCTCTCTTCTCCAGAATGAGTTGTTGTCTCCGAGGGTGTGCAAGGGGGAAGAACTACAACTGGGCAGTCTTCATGAAATACCTTGTTCTCTCTGCTGGCCCATTGGGCAAAGCCCATTAGTACTTTTCCTCTTTGGGTTTTAATGATCCCAGATCTTAGGACTTTCTCACCGAGAGTACAGACTCTCCCACCTCTATTTATCTCAGCATAGGGAAGGCTGACAAGCATGCTCCTGTTCCTCCTCTCACAGGGAAGGTGCACTCTCACGTTCCTGCTGGTCACAAAGGAGGTGGATCCTCATGTCCTTGTTCCTCTCCTCACAAGGAAGACTGTCATGTCCGTATATTCTCCCCTGTTAGGTGAGGTAGACTTTGATGTCCCTATTTCTCTCCCTGCAGAGAAGACAAGCCCTCACATTCCTAATCCTCCTTCTCTGGGAAAGCCCAAAGAGATTGTTTTTTTCCGACTTCCTATTTCTTCCAAAACTTTTAGCTCTTTTGGTAATTTCCGAGAGAAGTGACATGCTCTTGCCTCCATGACCTGAGGCGTTTTCCATGGATGCCCCATCTCAAAGCTGGAAGTGAACTTTGCATCAAAGAGAAGTCATATCAATGATTGGAGAGATGGCTCACCACCATAAATATAAGAGAAGTCATATCATAAGCTTGAAGTTGAGCTCACATGAATGATCTCTGGGCTTGAATTGGCTTTATGCATTCAAGATGCAATGAAAATCAAGACATTAAAATGTTGAGGTGATGGGGTTCACCAAACTCCAGCATCAACTTTGTTTTTAAAACACATCTTTTCACTTTCTCTGTCTGTTTGCTATCTTTTCCGCACCCTTCGTAGAGCTCATTCTCAGCTCCAGAGTAGCTCCATTGTGAAATGCATGCAGCTGGCAGGATCAGGAGGAGCATGCCTGTTGGAGTCAGTCAGGTTAGGTTAGTGGTAGCAGAGCTCAGTGTGGCACTGTAAAGTTCTACTGTAAGGGCTGGAGGGGAAGACAGGGTGACAAATCACTGCCCGGTATGAAGACATGGTAGAATTAAACCTGCCTGTGATCTGTCCCAAGGACAATCAGCTCTGTGCAATAAAAGCTATGTTAGAAGCTGGGTGGATCAGGTAAATGATGAAACTTCAGCTGCTGATGAAAGAGGGAGTCATTTTCCTGACTTCCTGGTGAGTCGAAGAATTCTGGATCTTTGTCTGGACCAACATCAATTCATGCCACTCTGCAGAGGGATTCAATAGCATAGCGAAGGAAAGATGTTGAAGAATGATGAATGCCCCAGCAGTTGAAAGAGCCACAGTGGATTCCTTGTCAGTTCTCAGTGGAAATCCAAAAACCATGTACTGAATCTTACCTCTCCCATGTCCTGTATCAATGTTCTTATTGGTGGTAAACCTCTAACACCCAGAGGGAACCTAGTCTATAAGCCTATATCATATTCTCAGACTGTTTGGATTATTAGAGTTATGCAACAAAGGGCAATTGTTACCTATTGACTTGAAAACCTTCTCATGAAAATACTGAGTTCCCATGATGCTGTTGCAGTTACCCTCTCTTACCTATAGGTTCCATATCGATGCATTTAATACCTATGGATCAATAATGCTCTGAAAAAATTGCATCTGCAATGGACATAGACAGTTTTTCTTTCCCTTGGTTATTTTTTTCTTTAACAGTAGAGTCCATGGCTATGAATATCCCCTTCATACTATGCCAGGCATTGTAGGTAACCTAGAGCTTATGTGGTGTGTACAAGAGCATATTAATGGTACTTCTTCAGATGCCATGCTATTTTATGTAAGAGAATGAGCATCTGTGGCATTTGTTATCTGCGGGGGACCCTGGAATTAATCTCCTTCTGAAACCAAGGATCCATTGGGTTCTTCGAGAATATTCAGGAAGAAAAAATTCTCTTCTATATATTTGTGAAGGTGGCTATTTGGGTTCATATCTGCTAGCCAAAATTCAAAACAACTGGCCATTTTTCATTACCTCAACCCTAAGTAATAATAGATCTGACTTGAGTACTCTATCACTCTATTCTGACACCGCAGATGAACACATCCCTTTTACAGATGGGTAGAGCTTACGATGAGCTTCATATTCAATCTGCAGCCCGAGTCAGGGACCCATGCTGTATTTCTACTGCACATAGAGAAGATCAATTTAGTCCTCCAAGGGCGACTACAAAATCAAAATCCCCACATTGGACTGGCTTCCTCCACAGCATTAGAGTAAAATCATAAGAGTGAAAACTGCACACACACACATATACACATACACACACATAGACATATACACACAGACACATACAAATGTACACACGTATGTATATACACACATGCATGCACAATTTCATATGAAATATTTGAAATACTTTGTTGACTTGGGTCAGTTTCTTAGAAGCTGACAAGCAGAGTTGGAGATGACAATTCAAGAGCAAGGAGAACCAGGAAAGGAAAGGGGAACAAGCCAAGTCAGGGTGTGACTTCAGGCAACTTCAGCCTGATACCAAAGGGAGACTTTGGAGAAGAAATTACACCCAAGAATCAATCCAGACTTGAATATGTAGAGCCAAAGGCTCTGGTTTTTCACTCCTGCTAGTCCCTGGCCAACACAAAGCAAAACCAACAAACAAGTAAGCAAACAAAAACATTCCTAGATTTTAAAGTTGTCTAAACAGCTGGGTAGAGCATCCATAATAGTCTGTAATCCTGTCTGTTAGAGACAGAGCTCTTGCAATCAGAGAAGAGATCTGTAGAAATGTAAATGGCTCTAAGAGAGTCTGTACATCAATATGTTTATTCATGCTGTCATGTCACTCCCAAACCATGACTTTGATTAGCTTTAGCATTTAAGTCCTTCTGTTCCATAACTTGGACTCTTTATGGTAAGAACCAGCCTATCATTTTTCTTTTTTTATTACATTTTTATTTTTTTACATTAATTACCTTTTTTGGCTTTGTACCCCAGCTGTAGTCCAACCCTTCTTCCACCCCAATCCCCGCCTCCCTCCCTCTCCTCCTATGCCCCTTTCCAATTTCCATTGATGGGGGAGGTCCTCCTCCCCTTCCATCTGACCCTAGCTTATCAGTAATCCCTGGGGTGGGTGGGATCTAGAAGATTGTACCACATCTCAGGTTGCACTGAATATGTAGATCAACATGACTGCTTATTGTACGTTCATATTTTGATCAGTATTACTCAAAGACATCTTTTAAAACCATTTGACAGAGGCTTCCATGAAATCCTGTTCGGTGACTCTCCTTGTGAATATGAACTTGACCACATTCCTTCTTTTACTGGAAATTTCTAGCCAGCTGACCATCAAACTCCCAGAAGAAGACAGAGATGTCTATGAACAATCCTGCAGTCCAGCACTCAGCTTTGCGGACTCTGGTCTGCCTCTCAGGAGGCAGATTTGTATAAGTACAATGGCCCACAGGCAGATCCTCTGTCAGGACAAATAGAAATTTGAATAAAACTGCTCCCATCCTTCTTCCAGTAAACAATCCAAAATGCAGCAGACTACTAAATCAGGTCTTTATCTTTATGGACATGTTTCTATTTCATTTCCAGTAGAAACTTCTAGACCCCTGGTGCTCCATCATTTTATGCCCAGGAACGCCTGACATAAGAAAATCTCAAGATGCAGCTATTCTGTTTTTATCACATTTTTAGTGGTCCAATGTGAAGCTGTTTTCCCCCCCTCTCTCTTTCTCTCTCTCTCTGCATCTTAAATAAAAGCATTTGTTTCTTTCTTCTCCCCAAATCACAAACAAAAAGGAACATAGCTCAACCACTCAAGCACTTGCCTTGAAGCACCAGGACTTGAATGTGTTTCCCAGAATTTACATAAAAAACAAAGCTGGGTGTGGAGGCACATGCTCGAGGTTTCAGGATTGGGGATGTCTATCCAGCTAACCATCCAATTCCCCCTCCCAAAAGAAGACAGAGGTTTCTGTGGGCAAACAGGCAGGTACCTGAGGCTTGTCCAGCCACTAGAGCTTCCTCTGTGAGCTGCAGGCCAATGAGAGACTATGTATCAAACAATACAGAGGATAATAGTAATAAATAACACCCGGAGACAATTTCATGTTGTCCTTTGACTCCACATGTGTGTGCATACATGTGTATATGTATACACACACACACACACACACGCACATACTAAAACTCTAGAGAACAGTACTCTTAAGCTACAGCCAACCCAAACAAGTTAGCCTCGTATAACCAGACATAGCAATCATTCCCTCTTCCCTGTTTCCCAAACTGATGTGAGGCAGAGGCAGACACTTGGTAAGAATGGGCTCATAGCTCTCTGTCCCCCTTCTTTTCAGTGGGCCTTGTTCTATCAAAGTTGTTCCTCTCCAGTATCATTCCAGGCTCCTTCACAATCTGTTTCACTGTTTATCTGGTTGTATACCGTTCCCATGGACGCACATGCACACATATCCACAAAATGAAAACATATTTTTGTGTTTTCACAATGTACCAATCACCTGTGTGTCATCTTACTTGGTTCTTTGCAGAGTACCCTGAGAAGTATAATTCTGTCCCCAAGAAAGCTGAGGGACACAGTTAGTCAGCATCTCTTACAAGATATGGCACAGACATGAGAGCAGCACAATACAGCACTGAGTCCATACTGAGTCGTGTCTAAGTCTGATGACTTCTCCCCCAGTTTCTATGACCTAGAATATGCTGTGGATCCTCAGCTTCCACAGCAATGCCACATGATGTCAAACAGTTTTGAGGGGCCTGAGAGATGTCTCAGTAGTTCGGATTTGTCATTCTTGTAGAGAATATGGGTTTGATTCCCAGCACCTACACGGTGGCTCACTTTCCTCTATAGAAACTGGACACCCCATGTGATACACGCGTACATATAGGCAAAACACTCATATGAATAAATTAAGACAAATCAATCTGGGTGAACAACAAGAAAACAAAGAAATCTAATGTTTTAAAAATCATTTTAAGCCTCTCAGTAGATGATTCAACTATGAAAGGGGGGAAAGCCCCTCACTATTTACATACCTAGCTCTTTTTAAAAATTCAGCTAGTGAATACTTGGACAAAGAGATATACCTTTTCCTGTATTTGAAAATATCTGTAAGAAACCAACTGACATTATTGTCAGTCATGAGTTAGAATGAAAGAACTCCTGTTTATGATTTCTAAAGGATTATTTTGCAATCCAAGTGCACAAAAACGTGTTTAATACATTGTTCAACCAAATGACAGTTCCTATAGCTTGCAACTCAAAATGTCCTGGTGGCGAAATCCTTATTAGTCAGCTGCTATAACTTCACTGGAATGTGTTGGGACACGGAGTCTATAAAAGCAAATATAGCCTTGTTAAGCTGTTTGGTCACCTAATGTAGGGCCTCATGCACAGACTTTGTCATGAGGAAAAAAGGCTTAAACTGTGTGCTTTGTGCATATTGAGAAACTAGTTTCTAGAAACCCAACTTTTCATTGAATGCTCTTTAAAGCCACGGTAATGTATTTCCGACACTTATAACAATGACATGTGAGTCACACACATGGTTTCAAGATTCCTAAACTGGCTCGGTGAGGCTGCTGATGTAATCAGAAATCACCTCTGGGTCTCTGAGTCGAGAAGCTGCTCAGCTGATGTGATTGCTGATTTCCATTATTGCAAGCACCAGCTCTCCCAGGCTTGAGGTCTGAGAGAAACCCAACATCTAAATCGCCTTCTCATTCAAAATGTTTCCCTACTGCCAAGAAACTAGATTTCTGAGATTCGGCCTGCAAAGGTACCTTGATTAGCACACTGTGGTGATAAGACTGAAACAGGGAAAAGAACTTCAGGATTGAGCACTACTCAGCTTAGTACCCAAAAACCAGCTCCACCGCTCACTAACTGAATGATTTCAGTGAGCCCTTCTTCTTTAACCTGCAAAACCAGGAATCTATCCCAACTTCCCTGGGTTATGAATGTATAAAGTTAGTCACAGAACAGCATCTGGCAAAACAAGGGGTTACAACTTGGACACCGTGTAGCCTTGCCTCTCTGGAGCCTGTCTAGTGACTAGTCTTGGTTTAAAGCACAAAGTGACAGGGACAAGAATCTTCTCTGGTTCTGAATACTGTTCTTTCCACTTTGTCTCCCATCTCTAACCAGGGGGTTCACTCAACCTTCCCAGGTACATATAGAAAGCAAGAAAAGCAATGAAGGGAAAGGGAATATAGAGCCAGATCCTGCAAGTCCACTCTTTCCTATGGGATGTCATCTGTCAGTCACAAGGTTGTGAGAAAGTGGTGTGTGACTGAAACATGACTTTGAAAATATTAAAGGGGGGCATGAACTGTGGCTCAAGAAGAGCAGAGAAGTACTACAACTCCAAACTGATAAAGAAAAAACTAGATGAAGATATCATGAGCTTTCTGAGCACTATGGGTGCCCTGCCGGGCTGAACTGCGAAAGACCCTTAATAGCAGAAGGCACAAGAAAAGATTGGCTCTAAGGAACACTTCCTAATATGAGTGTCATCGATCACCTTCAATCTCTTGCTGACACTGTGAGTCAGAAATCAACTGATAAACTTGACATGCAGAAGCCCTGGATAATCTGAGATTTCTATATGATCATTCTAGAAAGAAAATCACCTACTGTTGCTGAGTTAGAGATTTTTCACTCTCTTTTTATTGGTGTACATTCATTGTAAAAAGTGATGGGTTTCACTACAACACTTTCACAATGAAGTATGTATAATGTAGGTTGATTTTATTCATTACACTATCTTACTCTCCCCTGTCCCTGTCTCTCCTTATCCTCCTGCTGGTCCTGCCCTTTTCCCAAGTACTTGACCTCTTTACTTCTTCTGTAATCATATCATGACATTGAACTATATCTAGTAGATACAGGAAAAGCACAGGCTATTATTCAATCTATAAACTCCTTTCATGTTTGTTATTCTACTCCAAATAAAGCAAGAGGGAAAAAGGTTTCTTTAAAGTTTTCATTAAAATACTGAAGTTGAACTTAATAATGTGAAATGATTGTGTTTCTAATGGTTGAAGAAGAACTTTTTAAAACTGACATCTTTGCCTTACTCAAGGCAGAATCGCAAATAAGAAAAGGTTTTCTCGCTTCAGCAAATGTTTCACATTCTTGGCAGTGTAAGTAATTTGCGTTAATCTTCCCCTCAACCCAGCAGAGTGGATATTGTTAGTATCTTTCCAAACTTTATTATTTTACTCTTTAATTATCATATTGACTACTACTAGGTGTTATAATGTTATTTTTAATAAAAGTCTTTTTATTTGATTTTCTTCTCCTTCCCATCTCTTCCCTTCTATCTCCTCTCTACACCCTCAAGAATATTTTATAACTTACTCTTACATGTGTCCTTTCCCACTCCCTTACTCCTTCCTCAGCACCTCTTTTTTACTCTCTTTCCATCTCCTTCCCAGTTTGGGGGGCTTTGTCCAGATTTGTGCCCATTTATAAATATACATATACTGAGCATGAAGATCAGCATAAGAAAAAGAACACATGGCTACCGACTTTCCGAGTCTGAGTCACTTTGTTTAATTTAATATGCTCCAGATCCTTCCACTTTCCAGTGAGTCTTTATAAATGAGAGATAGGAGAATGAAAGACACTAAGCCCAAGGACACACAGCTTCCATGTGTAGCTTCAGGAGAGAGCACACTCTCATGCTAGAATGTAGTTTTTCACTTGCAACTGCAACGTCCCAGAGCAAACACATACAGCTTTCAGTTTTTGCTCCGAATTATGAAAAAAATCACCTGAGGTATGGGTTCACCTAGAAGAAAACTGTAACTCAAGATCCTCATGGGATTTCTCCATGGCTCTACAAATAGAAACGAAATGGCAAGACCCAAAACTGACAGTTCAGCTGGCCAAGAGCTGAATCTAAAACTCTTGAGCCCAAAATAGGACAGAGTGACTTCTGCCTTCATGTCTGACATCATAATAATTGAGAAAAAAATGGAGGTTAGCACAAACTTTGATTTCCAACAAGTAAAGCAGAAAATCTAGCAAATGATGCTATTCTACTTACTGGGAAAACTTAGCTAACTTATATATTGTGTGTATGAATGTGCGAGAGAGCCATATATACAGACTAAGCAGTGAGTTAAAGGCAAGCATCTACTCTCATATTCCTTGCAAAGCCCTCCAAACACTTTCTTCCCTAGACCTACCTCTCCAGTGTTGACGGAAGAAGAATTGATCTTTAAATTTCAATGTCTTCCTACTACCTTTGCCCTGAAATTTTCATTGTCTTGGATTTTATTCTACTGGTGTTTTCTTAAGGTTTTAGAGTTGTGACCCCAATGAGGCTGGACTAAAGTGACACTTTGATTAATTCTTCATCTTCACTAGCATGGGTTAAAATTTTGTCCTAAGCTACTGGGACCTCAGAGCAGGGGCAGGTAGTTGATGTCATCCCAAGCTCAGAAACCTTCACAAGTCTCTTTGGAGTAAGGTTGTAATGACACGCTCTCCACCGGTCCCACGGGAGACCTCATAGCACATCTACAGCCTGCAAGAGCCAACAAATTGAAGGTCCTTGGAGTGTTGACTGAAGCACGTCTTACTTGGCTTCCCTGAATGTACATAAAGTCTGGAGAGAAGTAATTGGGTGAGATGAGCAGCCTTTCGCAGTTGCCAGTTGACACTGCCAGGTCCAGGAGAACTATGATCTAATTTCCACTTCAAGGAGACTACAAACACACGTAAACAATCAGTTTCCAAGGCCACTGTCCAAGCCCCCGTGTCCCCGTCCCTTCTGCACTGTAATGTATGCCTCAGTATCCTGGCAACTGCTGGAGACAGGCTTTCTGTTGAGGTGACCAGTGCAGATTGCAATCTCAATAGCAGGGTGGGAATAAGCACATCTTTTTTTTACAGTTAACAAGATCTTACTGTTTTCAGAGCCTTGCTCCGTGCCCATGAGAATGGAAACAGACAAATTAATCTTAAAAGGCAAATTCTCATGTTGCAGAAAAATACACTACGATAAATAGTTGCAAGAAAGTTAGTATCCAACTACTAGAATAATTTTTCATCTTCTGCTTTATCATAAGATGAGATTATTATTATAATAGGATCTTATTTGTAAGTTCTTTGTAAAGAGTCGGTCTACACACCTACTGTCACACAGTATCTTTTTAGATTTATATTCATACACAGATGTATATACATGTAAACATAAACATGTGTACATATGACATAAAGTAGTCGATCTGTAGGAAATAGGCTTTTTTCTATTGTATAATAGTTTAGCTCTGGATTCTAAAACCAGGTCAGCTAACCTGAGGTAGTATCCTAATTTTGTACCAGGTACTTATCATCTTTCAGTGTCAGTGCTCTCATGTGAAAATTGGAACATTTTCTAAAATTACTGTAAGAGTTTTAAAAATGTGGAATAGAGAAATAAAAGAAACAAACCACTACCTTTGCAAGGAGGCATTTGGAGAGCTTCCCCCACCTTCCTGAGCTTCATACAAGGGCTTATAGGACACAGGAGAGGTGCAAGACTCCACTGAATTCTGAAACTTAGAGCTACTGACAAAAGGAAACAGGAAAATGTTGCACTCACAGAGGATCATCGCCATCACGCTGAGCATGAATATTGGTCTATTTTGCAAACATCTTGAGGCTTTGATACTCAGTGTTTGGTTCCGTCACACCCTGTACCACCACATCAAAGATCTTGGCACCTTTCAGGACACCGTATGGGACCTGCTAGAGCATGCTCTTTCACCCTAGGCTCTAGGACAGAATGACAACTGTCTCTTACCTTGTAGGGCCAGTTTTGCCTCCTTTTCCACCCCAATGCCAGCCTCCCTCAAGAAGTTCCTCAAACAGAGGCTCCAGGATGGGAGTGTATTCAGGTTGCCTTTTCTTTTCAGGGACACGTCATCATTAGTCCCTCAAGGGAAAGAAACATATATCCAGATATATATTTTTTATCAAACTCCTGACATAGGAGAAACACAGATTACAATCCCAATACATTTTCTTGCCAAGGATAAGAAATGGGAAGGTTACATATAAACGTGTGTGTGTGTCAGGGACAAATGTTATTTTGTAAACACCCAAATGATAAAGCATATAGAGACGCTGTTCTCGCAGCTCCATGTTACTAGGACTATCCTCTGATGCTTTGGTACTTCTTTTCTATGCTTTGTTAAAACAAGGCAGATCCTCAGAGTACAAAACACTGATAGAAATGCTTAGTCATACAGACAATGGCAGGCTCTACAAAATGACTAGAAATCCTTCTCCTAAATATAGTTTGAGAATTTTTCATCTATTAGTGTGTGGTAGTTTAAATATAAGGTTAGTAGTCTCAAACCAGCAGTACCACAACAGAACAGCACACTCTGACTGCAACAGGCTTTGTGCCAGAAAAACAAGGATGGTCAAATAAAAACATGCTGATATCCAGATATATAAACAAACAACAACCCCCTCCCCAGAAGATCATCAATAATCACAGGTAAACTTACCATAGCATCCTCATGAAATAAGAAATAACACAAAAGGATAATTCTTACATGGTCATGAATATTAGAATTGAAATTCAAATAAGCACTGGATATATGACCATCAAATTCAAGAACACACAAATTCTTACTATCAGCTGTTACCATTAAATATTCTTCTACAAATTTAAGACAGTGAAATGAAGTGCAAAGGAATAGAGCTAGTAAAGGATGCTTACTATTTTGTGTTCCTTAATAGTGAAAGAAAAACTTGTTAGACTGCAGAAAGTTTACTGGTTAAAAGTAAAAATCAGTAACTTGCCCACATGGTTACAACAGGCAATTGGAATGTTAATTAAAAAGAAAATTCATTATGTAGGTCAAATGTTATGAGCTTTATAAAAGCAAATGTAATAGCATCATGTGATATACTCCGTTAAATTTGCAAAGACCTAGCTACAACTGCAATAGCTAAACAACTCTTAGAAGAAGCGTTTGGGTTATACAGAACCGTCTTACCTGGCACAAAAATAAGAGAAAATGGATAAACCAGATGCCATGTCACTGAACTGTGCTACATGTGGTCATCCATGTTAGACCACCTTCTAGATGTGGAAGTGAAACAGATACACAGTAGAGCAGAAGCCTGGGACTATCACTCTGGCTCCCATGTTGGAGAATGGAGAATCTCTGAATAGAAAAACATATGAGGCTATTAGATTAGGCCATAAGAGGAAGTAGAGGGAGTCAACCAAGTGGAGACCGAGATTAATACAATTTCTTGATTTGGAGATAATAAAACTCAAGTCTCTTCGTAAGGTCACAGATTGGGCATGCAGTCTGTTGTGGGGGCATACCAACCAGAGTAGCAGTGTGTTACAGAAGTCTAGACTATTCTCACACACTCTTAAATCCAAGTTCACCCCCAGGTCCTCCTTCACTAGCTTATGCTAGGATAAGCAGATAAAACTTACATGAAAATGGCTTCTGAGTAGTGTGGTACAGTAGATGGTATGTTTTGGATGTCACAATTACTAGCATCATGATCTGGGAGAGTTATTTCACAATCCTGAATATTGGTTTCTAGTCTACTGCAGAGGGAGTGACAGTGATGCTCACCATTAGGACTAAAGCATGGCTGGGGAAAGCCAGAAGCTGATTGCAGCCAACCAACACGGCTCTTCTTCTGTTCTTTCCCCACTGTTGCATCCAGCCTGTAGACTTCAAGCAGCCCTTCATGTGAGCCTTGGTGTGTTCTAAGGCTGCTGTCTGATGTCATTATTCTCAGGGAAGATACAAAGAAGCCACAGTGATCTGCCTTTGATCTACTGCATGATCTATCTCTATCCTTCATCTCTGTCTTTGTTAAAGATTTATCTGGCAAACCTAAGTCTGCATTTCTAACTCAGGCGATACTTGCATAAACTCAGTCCTGGAAAAGTAAGAGTCCCTTGCTGCTGAGGGTGTCAGGCAGCTGGATTGCTTCCCTCTACAGGTGCCTCTCTTTCTGAATTGTCTTCAGTGACAGATTCACATGCTTGCTGCTCTGCTCCTTAGAGGTCTACCACTGTCTCCTAAGGAGAGGGAGTAAGTGATCATGGGTAACTTCCTATCTGATCCAAGCTAGCCTTGGGACTATTCTTCTAAGTGTGAGAAAGAGCTATGCTGAGCCCAGAGTGGTTCTTGGCAGACAAGAGGTAGATGCGTCAAGGCAAAGAGCAGGACAGAGACACAATGAACTTTAGTCACTAAAATGCCTTCAGTTATTGTGCTTCTGACCTAAGTCCAGGTTTCTAGTAAAAGAGTTGTTGCTCCCATGTGGCTGTCACCTCTTCTGAATGCATATGAATTTATTCTTCTCATGATTACCTGAGAAGGCATTGTGTGGTTTAGGACAAAATGTCCCCTTCCCAATTAGTGCCTGAATGTTCCCCAGCTGTGATATTTATTCCTGAATTCTTCAGTGAAAGGTTGAAAACACATCTAATGGCCAAGCCCCATGTTGGGTTCTGAAAATACAAGAGAAGATGAAACTGATATATGGTCATTGCAAGACCATAGCTTGGATTGTAGCAGAGAATGTGTGTAACTAGTGTGTGCACAAAAGTGTGCATGCAAAACAAGCAGTAGGTATCTACTTCTGTTTCCCCATACCTAACTGTCTTAAAAGCTGGATTTCACAAGTCCAGCCTGAGACACAGCAGCAACAGCAGAGTTTGTAATACAGGGGTGGGATTTGACATCAGCCTGTTTTAGAGACCAATAGTTCATTACTAACCACTTCTGCCAGTATCTGGTCTGCTGAGGCTGGGTTCATCCATAGCCAGATCTGTGCTTCCCTGCTTAGGGCACACCCTCTTCTAGGATAAGGGATACCAACCGATCCTGCAAGCTTTCCCCACACCCCTGACACAAGTTCCATCTTTAGCCTGCACAACTACCTGGTCCAGTGTATATACTAAGGACATATTTTTCAAATGACCTTCTAGAGAGCCAAATCCTCTTCCAGCTCTATACTGTCCTCACAATGCATGGAGTATTTCCCAAACTGGAGGGACTCAGAATCAATCATGTTACTTGAAGTATAAGAGATACTGTCTTGGGCTCTTTTCTGAAGAACAGGTCCTTACAGATCTTTATAGCACATGATAAAATGGTATATCCCTGTAGAACAGATTCTCAAACTATACCGTGCAGTAAGATGCCACCTATTACCTATGTCAAGCTTCCAGACAGAAAGAGAATACCTGGTACAATCATCTGTCACCAGGCGTAGTGCTCAGCAGGCGTAGTGCTCAGACCTGTGAGTCCCTATACCCTGATAGGTACCTTTCATTCACAAAGAATTAGCCTTAAAAAATTTAGCCTCATCCCATCACCTTGTTAGGCACACATCCAGGTGGCTTTGTAGTCCAGCTGAGTAACCATATCATACAAAGCAGTTTCCTGTCTGTTCTGAGAACCAATGCTAAGACACAGAAGAAATAACTTGGACTTTTTTTTCAGTATCTGTTGGTCCTTATTCTTAGTTCACCAAGTCCTTCATTTCTTTAACAGCATATTTCTACCTATCTCTTAAAAAGGAACAAATCTCATTTCTCAGGAGATTAACCTTGGCTCTAATTGCTCTCCCAGGAACTCACTCCACATGTCTATTATTCTTGCAGCATCCAATTCTCCTGGAGGGTCTGACTTTATTTGTTCTTAAGGAGCATCACTTAAGCTGACCTACAAGTGAGGTTTTGAGCAGAGATCTGGAGAGCATCTCTCACCTGCCTGTCAGTATCTTTATCATCACCAGCACCACTGCCAGTTACTTAGCATCCACTTGGGGCAGAAACCAGGACCTGCATCTTCTATGTCTGCATAATCCTCACAGTCACTCAGAGAAGGAATCAATCTGATGATGTCTCCATTTACACTTGAGAAAAATCAGCCTCAGCTGGGAGGAGTTAAGAAGTTGAGGTCAGCTTGAACCTTTTGGAATTTCCTGATGACCCACTGAGCAGGAATGGCAGATTGCCTCCTGGCTTGAAATGGCCAGTGGATATTGACGATGATCTGAATGCATCCCTGTGCCAAACCCTAGTTAGAATTTTAACACAGTTCCTTCCATAAAGAAAACAGAGCTACTCCTCCAACCCTGTCACTCGAAAGCAGTGCCCACTCAGGCCTAAATAAGCTCTGCAAGCAAACTGATCACTTTCAAGGTGGATTTTATAAACTTGCGTGACTAGTCCATATTCACTGGGAACCTCTTAGCGTGCATCCCTCACACACATTGGGAGTCTTTATCATAGCAACTCTTCAAGGTCATTACAGACAGGTATCACTAGCCTCTTGCATCAGCTCAAAGGTTTATGGGGTTTGGTAACTATCAGCTGAGTGTTAGCCAGTCTCTACACTAATCCATAGAGGATGTGATGTAGAATAACACCTGTGTAACTCTCAGGAAGTCTGGTCTAAATTGTGTACAATTCTCCAATATGGCAGTGAGCATGCTCTAGAGGGCAATGAATCCATTCACTGTGGGGCTGTAGTTGTCAAAACACGGAACTCTTTGCAGCATAGTCTGGGAAGTTTCGGGGAGCATGTGGAGCCAGAATGGCCAAGATCCACAAAGAGCTTGATGCCAGGCTCAACAACTAAGGACCATGTATGATAGGCTCAAAGCAGTTAAAATTGATTCAGAAGAGAGTTCTATGCTATTCTTATCCTTAAAAGGGACACTGATTTAGGGACCCTCAAGAAAGTGCTTTCTAGATGAACTATGAGGAAACGGGATGGTAGGATGGAAAGAAACTAGACCAGACAGGAGGAAGAGGAAATAAGAAATGTGTACCTACTATATACTAGTGTTCATGTTTGTGACGCTGAGATAAGGAATGGATAAAGGGCATAGCATTAATCCCATATTACAAATTAATATCAGTTCAGGAACCTGATTTTCAGGAGCTACAGTTTCACTTTTCACTGGTCATAGACTTGAGCAAGGTCAATGGATATTCAGAGGCAATGCTTTGTAATTATTTGGCAATTTGGACAACAGATGATGAAAAAAGTCCCATTGAACATCCCCTACACATCTTTAAGATGAGAAAGCTGGTAGTAAGAAGAAGGAAGTTTAAGGGAGAAACTGAGGATTGAAAATTGAGTATGGGTTGCAATCAAGATTCACATTTCAACTAATGACATGTTTCCCTAGGTCCATCACTTCATCCTCACAGATGTATCAGTTCATCGTTAAAGGTCGATCACTTGATCCCCAGGTCCATCACCTCATCCTTGGGTCCATCATTCATCCTTAAAGGTCCATCACTAGATGCTTGGGTTATCAACTCATCCTCGGCTCTATCACTTCATTCCCACAGTCCATCACTTCAGCCTTCGGTCCATCACCTCATCCTTAGGCCCATCAATACATCCTCAGAGATCTGTCACTTTTTCCTTGTAGGTCTATCAATTCATCCTCAGGCATATTACTTCATTGAAAACACCGTCTTTGTCTTCAAAATAGACAGAAGGTCTATAAATTGCCAAATCTCTTATTTCCTGAGGCTACGAGGCCAAGAAGAAGTTTTTTGGAGCTCATGGAAAATAAAATAGCCATAAATCCCATATCTATAGCACCATCTTTGCCCCAGCTCTGTTTGGATAACTTTGCCCACATCTTTATGTTTTCTATGGTGATTTTGGCTTTCAGGAAAACTGATAACTCATTTTTTTTAATCTGGAAAAAAAATAAAACATTTCTATTCAAGTCAAAGGAAAAATAAAATTCCCAGACACCTCGTGAAGACCCTATATGATGAACAGCACTGTGTACATCGACCTGGTGCAGCTGGGGATTCATTCAGTCATTGTCCCTCCCTCAGCAAGCATTTCCTGAGCCCTTGCTGATTTTTTTTTCCTAGCTACCCTTCTCAAGGTTTTGTTGTTGTTGTTGTTGTTTTGTCCATCATGACATTCCCTGGTCTATCTCAACAACTTATCTTACTTTGTCTTTCCAACTTGTCTCTAATGTTAAGGAAATCTTGTTTGACACAGATTTTGCTGATTTTGTCCTTCTTTTCTTTACACACTTTTTATCCTAGCTGTCACTGGAAGCATCTGAGACACTGCCTGCAGCTACCCAGTCTTCTCCAACAGTCCCACTGGGAACTCATGGGAAGCTGTTCAGCATTTGCTTGGGAAACTATGAAAATGAAGGGAAGCAGATGGGTTATTTCTCCCCCAAGAGAGACATGTATTTGAGTTTTCTAGAACGAACAGAATGTCTATATGTATTGAAAGAACATTTATTAGATTCGCTTACATGATAGGGACTGGGTAGTTCAAAGCTTCCTATCTGCACAATGTAAAGGCTGGGAGTCTAGTAGCTACCTAGTGCAGGAAGCTAGATGTAGGAGTTGCAGTCAGGCACTGAAGAACTGGAAGGCTATTGGTCTTGAATCTACACTGAGAGGCCAAAATAACTGGGCTCCATTGTCAGGCAAGGGTGGTAGCAACAGCACCAAAAATGGACAGATGTGCTAACCATCAAGAAGAAAAGATGGGCAGGCCACTCAGCACTGCTTTTTCATCTGAGCTCTTTATATGTCAGGTGCTACCAGACGGTGGAGAAAGGTGTTCTTCCCTCAGCGAAGTTCCTTCCTGGAAATTTCCTCATAGACCTACCCAGTAGCATATCTTAGCTGATTCTAGAGCCAATCGGATTGACAACCAATGTTAACCATCACAAACCATTGTCCTTTGAAGGTCCCAGCAGCACCCAGCCTCTACTGGTATTGTGTTATTGTCCTTAGGGAGATGAGAACAAATATCCACACTCTTCAACAACAGACCAAAGAAATAGCTTCAATACTGGATTGGTGAGCCAATGGGTTTTCTGGGCTTACTTACAGGGATATAGGTGACAGCAACTGGGGTCCCAAATGAGCTACACCCCAGCTTGAGTGATGACCTTACCAAAGCACAGGGATGACTCTCTTCCTTCAGTTAACCTCCATCTTCTATGTAGTCTAGCAAATGCAAGACATGGACAGGCCAGGATTATATGTAGCTGTGAGGGGAGAGGTCAATGACGATAACCTCAGAAGATGAGGGTCTAATGATTTTTCTCCTCCAATTCATTGTATGAGAAAATATTCATAGGCTTTCTCTTCCTAGTGTTTCCTGTGGATGACCACAGCTACCCTATTTCAGGTGGTAGTATGTTATGCTTGGAGGACAATATTCTATAGCAAGAGTCCACAGTGATGATCTGCTTTATACGGCGCCCTTTATAAGTGCCATTATCCTATCCCATTACCTAGGCCTCTGGCTATTATTCATGGAGTTTTTATCTGCAAAAGCAAGCGTGTGCCTACAAACTCATCTCCGTCTGTGTTTCCCAGAGGATCTGGTTTTAAGAGCTTAATGGCTATCTTTTGAACAGAGAAGCCTACCTTTACCTGCTCTCTAAGTTCAAGACTCTACTTAATGTTGTTTTCAAAAAAAATGAGCCTACCTAACAAAAGGATTGCAATAGAAAGACAGGAAAGAAGACAGAACAGAGACAGGCTCTCCTTCTAGAAAAGTTCTATAGTCCTCATTCTGGCACTCGAGATCCTCGAAGCTCATAAAGCATGCCTTTACCCTTCCAATCACTTGTAGATGCTTTAGAAGAAACTCAGTCTACAAACAGATATGCCTTAAGTTTTTACTATTTTCCATGCAATACCATCTGTACTAATGTCAATTCCTTTCCACGCTGGCCTTACTGCCTGCTGGCTTCTTACTCAGCCACTGTACCCCAACATGAATGTCTTCTTCCTTATGGTAGCTCCATGAGCTCCTCTAACCTTACCACACCTCAGCAGTCCCCCATTTTAGTTGTTTCTGACCATATCTTGTCAGTCATCACTATTATCATTTACTGAGTTCTTCCAGACACCTTGGGCTCTGCTGGCTGCTTCATATGCCCTGTTTCATCAGCTCAGTAAGACAATGTGTAGGTATGATAGCAATGATACAGCTCCAGACATGGACATTGAGCCTGTGGGAGGTTCGGGAGCCCATGATGCTAAGTGTATGCAAGAGTGACACAATTGTGAAATTCAGTGTGTACCCTAATCCTAATAAGACCTAGGGACTTTTGGAACCAATGGTTGAGTGCTATCTCAGTAACTTCCTTAGAACATTGTTAGGGTGAATTCTACCACAGAATAGGCAGAGGAAAATTCTGGCACCTGTAATGAGGACATATAAGCCAATAGGGGGAAAAAGGAGCATCACAGGCTGCATCTTACGTTGTTTCTCCACCTACTGTCTCTGCCATTTAACCTGGGAACCCCTTGCTGCTTTGAAAGCAACAGTGTTTCCTGTTTTAGAAGAATAAGACCCTTTTTTTTAAAAAGGAGTTGATACAACAAATTTAGTTCTGGGTGTGCTTATAGTTGTTGTTACTGTGACTTGATAGCATCGTTGTTGTTTTTTGTTTCTTTGTTTTGTTTTTTAAGAGCCCTGGGGTTCTCAAAGGCAAGTATTTGACAGCCTTGCTAGCCTTTGGGCCGAAACCCACATGAAGCAGTAACATTGTAACAGCACAAAGGTGCAGAAGAGCTGTAGAAAGAGGCCCATTTGGGGGTGGCAGCCTAGTATTTTCCCCAGCTGGACAGAAGCCCTATGGTCCTGCGGTCAGCCTCAGAGCCGACCTTCACGTCTCAGACCTCCATTTGGAACTGGCTTCTCCCAGGAGCCCAGGTTTATAAACAAAAAACAATCAGAGCAAATAAACACATTATCTCATTGGTGCTTGACTCAGATACTCCAGAGGTCTGGGGGCAGGAGGAGCCAAAGAAAGGAGAGGAGGATGGAGTGGGTGTGGCCCAGTGCCAACAAAAGCTCTGCCCAGCCTGGATTGGGGTTATGACAGAGTACACAAGTAGAGAAAATGACATTTGGCTTTGGGTGTCTGCAGTTAGCGGGGCCACCTTCACTGGTGTCTTAATTCCTTCCCAGGATTTGTGATTGTCCCATGCTCACAGCTGCGTGGGGCACCAGGCAGCTAGTATCGAATAGCTGCCCCATTTGGGAAATGGAGCCATGGAATGTGCTATTTTCTATCCAATATCTCATTTCCCTCCTCCTACAAGATGGGCTTGTGAGGACCACTCCACCGTTGAGAAACAGAAGTCAGACAGTTAAGAACTATACCTCTAGTCAAAAGAAGACCAAAGGATGAATCAGGACTTGACTCAAGGTCATCTGAACACTTAATGTCTGTGTTCCTCCTGCTTCTATCTCGCCAAGAAGACTGGAGACCTCAGAGTCATCATCATATCCTTTGCCCTGCCTCTTTTCATAAGAGGCATTTAGAAGGACAGGATAAGGAAAAACGGTCACTCTTGCTTCTACCTTCTTTGCTTCCCTGTTGCTGAGCTACAGCAGAGGCCTGGCTTGAAGTCAGGGAGCCTGCATTATAACAATAATGTTTTGTGTCCTCATTTAAGCCACTACTCTTCTTTGGCTCTCAGGTTCTCAGATTATGAGTGAATGTATCTCAGTGGATTTCTCAAGCAACTTACTGAGCTGTAGTTTCCTGTCCAACCTTTGGTACCCCACATTTTAGAGCTGTCTCTCTCTCTTCAACCCTTATGCCTATTCAGACATTGTATGGATAACAACTTCAATCAATACAATACGTCCATTGAGTGTCTGCAAAGTTTAACAGAAAGCAAGGGGAGGCTTAGCAAGCCATCCAGAGTTGTCCATCCAAGTGGACTTTCTCATCTTGTTTTTCCAAAGATGCAGAAACTCCAAGTAGAACTGTACTTCATTCTCCTCTTCTTCTCATGTGTTTCAAGACTTGGCTCTCTGCAGTATTTCATATTTCCAGACGTGATTCAGAGACGTTTCATTACTTCTTGACATTTTCCACCCAGTCTGAGAGTCCTGCATGAGGCCTATCCTGAGGCTCTCTTGCTGTTTATTTAATAGCTAATTAGAGCTGATAGAACAAGTGTGGCCTCTAGGTCTCTGCCAAGACCATCAGCATCCAATTACCTACTAGGGTAGGAGGGGGTAGGATAGAATCCAAAGTTTCCAGAGCCCAGTACCACAAGGCCATATTGGAGGAGGTTTGGAGAGAGTAGAGAAAATGAAGAGATGGGTTATCAAATGGTTGGAGAACCTTCTAAGATACTGGACTAAGAAGAGAATTCAGACTTAAGTAATGAATGATAAATCCTCCTCTCTTCCCTCTGTTTTGCTATCATCCTGCATCTCACCCTTAACTCCAAATTAAAACACATCTAAGTTGGGGGAGGGGACTTTTGTGGGTCAGGCCAGGTGAATATAACAATCCCTTTGCCCAGGAGAATTTGATGCAGTCATTCTATTTGTATTTGTTAAATGAACACCCTTACTATCAAGAGCCTCAGGGATACGGGAAAGAGTGTTGAAGAAGATGGGAAAGTAGATAAGAGAGGTGTCAATATTTTGTAGTGTCTCAGGATGATATAGTGGGAAGACATCTACCTCTGGTAGGGCTTGGAAGCCTCCCCTGGTTAAAAAAAAAAAAAGCCCATAGATGGAGCCTTCTAGACAGCATAGTGGAATGCTGCCGAGAGTGAGCAACTTGCTGCATTCCCTGACCTTGCAACTTCATTTGTCTCCTGCGAGTTGACAAAAGCAAGGAAGCATGATATAGGCCAGCTGGATCAAAAGCAGCACCCAGCTGCAGGTTCGGGTGAAACAGCATGATTAACACACTCTAATCTGGTTTAAAAAAGTGTCATCAGGGAGATCTGTCCCCCGATTTCCAAGGCCTAATACCGTAGCTGCTGGCCACAGGAGGAATTTAAATAATTCAAGTCAAGCTCTGCAATAACACAAGTAATAGTTTGAAGCTCTGCCTGTAATATTGTCGGTCCTATTGGACAGAGTAGATGCAGGCCATTTCATACATCCCTGAGATCTAGACAGTTGAAGGTTTACACCAAGAAAAGTAAGAAAGACAGATTTCTGATTAGAGTGGCAGTATGAAAGTTGGACTATGGTGGGCAGGAACCATTGACAAGGAATCATTTGAGAATCTGTTCTATGAGTGAGTAATGTTTAAGAATACAAAGAAGAGACAGGAGGTGGGTGCTTCCTTCT
Source organism: Pachyuromys duprasi (assembly GCA_028658305.1). Taxonomy (NCBI): domain Eukaryota; kingdom Metazoa; phylum Chordata; class Mammalia; order Rodentia; family Muridae; genus Pachyuromys; species Pachyuromys duprasi. Next base: position 81,341,805 of record CM053763.1, read on the forward strand.
GTTATTCTATTATCCTTTGATGAGGATGGAGGAGGAAGCGAGGTGAGCATAGCCCCCCTTTTAATCCAGGTGAACATTAGTGAGAATAGAAAAAAAAAAGATGAAAATAAGTACACTTCTGTCACTCACTTAAGGAGAAGCTTGATAACCCTGAACAATAGGACAGGATGGGTCCAGTCATTCTCTTACTCCACATGAGACCTGATGAGGTTGAACAACAGAATGGGGTGAATACTGTCCTCCTGTTACTTTAGTTGAGCTTTGATAGGGTTAGAGAAGTCATAGAGTAGGTACATTTTCTCTCTTACTCCAGATGAACCTTGATGAGATTGGAGAAGAGAACAGAGATGCTATAGTACTTGTGGGGAGCCTTGGTGAAGCTAGAAAAAGGGTTGGGGTGAGGACTGTCCTCCTGTTCCTTCAGTTGAGCTTTGATGGGAACAGGAATTGGGTGGAGATAAATTCTATCTATAACTAGACCCAAGTGTTTTTTGGGAGATGTTACCATCAGGGCTAGTGGGTAGGAGTGCTCTTCAGTCATTCATCAGGACCCACTGGCTACCTCATAAATACTTTTTTTTTTCTGGTTCACAGAATTGTGAAGGTCAGACTAAGTGTTCAGACCCATATTTCTTGGGCTCAAATCCTGTGTTAGATCTAGCTGGTTACATGGATTTGTGAAGTCTATAAGGGTTTTTGTTTGTTTATTTGTTTGTTTTAAAAAACTGTTTCTTGACATGTAAAATATGGAAAACAATAGTGTTATTACCTGGGTTTATTAATTTAAATAAATCTGCTTTTGTTTAGAGGTGCTGAGGATTTAACCAGGGTGCATGCCAGGCCAACACTTTTGCCATTGAGCTCAATCCTTAACCCCTTATTTATAATGCATTTTAAATGTGACCTGATACATCTTTCTCCTCGTACTGTGATCAAGAAGCAATGGGTTTGATGCTTAAGTCAAGGATTCTAGCTCATTCTTCAAATACTAGAAATCCATTGTAGTCTCTTTCTTTGTCTAAGCTGAAGGTCAGTTGGCAACTGATAGCTGTGGTAGAGGGAAAGTCAGTTTTTTTCAGGGATCTGGGACCTGAGAGGCTACCATGCCCAAGCATGGACCTAAACCTATGTATATACAGACATCACCAACTGGACTTGGAGCTTAACAACAACAAAAGCACATGGTGCTGGGACTGAAAAGTGGTGGGTCATGGGAAAGGACTTATAGAGAAAAGAATGAATGGAAAATTTGATCAAAACACATTACATGCATGGAAGAAATCCTCAAACAATAAGAATGGAAAGAAGAAAAGAAAACCTTGTTCTTTTCATGATCAAACTTGGCTTCTGTATTTTTGGGTTGTGATGTCCAGGCAGAGATGTCAAAGCTTGGACATGGAGGCTGGTTTCCTCAGTGACTTGTTGCTTTTTTAAAAAAGCTCATTCCCAGAGAATTGGAGCCTCTGGCTAACTAGAAAAGGGGCCTATACACAGAAATATAAAAATGGAGCAAGACTAAGGCATTTCACAAGCATGTGGCTCCATGACCTATGTGTCCACTGAGTTTATACTTGGGTCCTGGGGTTCCAGCCCACAGTATGGAGCTGGGCACCATTGGTTCAGTCCCTTTCCTCTTCATAGATTTGCAGCAGGTCACTCCTTACTAAGGGCTTCACACTGATCAGAATTTCTTCGTGGACCTTTTATTAAAGGAGCCACAAATAGCTTCCAAGTATATGTCAGAATCCCCTGGCAAATGGCCCACTTGCCGGGAAACTGTTGAGTGACAAAAGTGACACCCATGTCTGAAAGCTACTTAATTCCTTCCCTAACTCTCTCCACATTCTTCCGTGTGTGACCATGTACATAAATCAGTTAAGATTATGCCATTCACCACTCTGTTTCGCTTTGTCCCTGGACTTTGATACCAACATGCCTACCTGCTATTTTACTCCTCCAAGCTGAACCTTGAGAGACCTGTGGGATCAAGTTGAGCAAATGAGTTAGCAATATTAATTGGCTGACTTGAATATGCACTCTTAAGTATTCATCATATTCTATGTGAAAGGAGAAAGGTGTCTGCCTACCAGATATGAGGGTAGATTTAGCACTTTGCATAAACGAGTTCTACTTCTTACGACTGACCCTGGCTAAGTGAAGTAAGCACATGCTTCCTGATGTAGGAGAGGGCTCCAAAGCTTGGACAACTGGTTGATGTTGGACAACTGGTTTATGGCAGCTTTTCAGAGATGAAAGCCCTACTTTCCACAAAATTTAACGTGAGTACATAATTTGTTATAAAGAAGGTAATGACCCTCCATGTTCAGCTTGGACTGTCTACCTTTTTGAAGCCTGACTACTTCTTTTTCTTCTTTTAAATTTTTTTTTCTTTCAGGTGCTGGAAAAACCTAAGTAGGCTTTTAAATTCCCTAACTAGTACTTTGGGCTTCACCACTCCCTAGTTCTTCCCTTTAGCTGGCTGGTGATGGGCTTTTGTTCCTTTTCTTCTGTGTTCTCCTCTTCCCTTCCAGGCAGCTGGGAAATTTATAGTTTGCCCCAGGTGAGGCTTTTCTTCTGAACTGCAATAAATTGTCCCAGGTGTTCTGTTTGAGTCTTTTCATGGTGGCATCCATACATAAATTCTTTTAATGAGACTAAGAACCCCAAGAGGAGATCCCAATTTCCCAAGTATCATGTAGTGGCCCTAGAAGGAAGCCCTAAGAGTTTCACTAATACCTCTTTCCTGCTTTCAAGTCCTTAACTGGCAGAGAAAATGAACATGTTTTAGCAGTTCTACATAGCATCATAGTCCCTTACAGCAGAAGCTCGTGAAAGGAAATGAACACGTATTAATAACCTTGGATGGAAAGTGGGAGGAAATCAGGGCATATGCCACCCCACCACAGAGAACCTGGAAGGGTGCTTGCCCTGCCCTGTTCTTCATAGTCCAAACCGTGTATTGAGCAAAGGCTGCTTAGACAGTGTGCGTGCGTGCGTGCGTGTAGGGGTAGTAACAATCAAGGAATCAGCAGTCTGGCAAGAGTGAGGTTTTTTTCCCTAATGAGTAGCTCCTGTCTATAAAGTCTTCACATGAAAGAAGATATGGAAGAGGAAAAGAATAAGGGAATGAGAAAGAAAAGTGATAATCCCAAGTAGTTCCTTATGCTCTTATTTTCTACACAGTCATGCATTGTTTAGTATACTTTGTATCCTGATTTTTTTCACTTAAAAATTGACATGATCTCTAAATTGTCTAATAATATATAGCAGTAGGCACTTCAGTTGTCTCTTTCATTAGGCAAATAGGTTGTTTCCACACTTCAATACATAGCACTATTGCGGTCCAGTACATATTGATCTCTTTCCAGGTTTTATTTGGCTTCTAGGGAAAAAATTAGGGAACTAATAAAATCGGCATATGTAGCCTAAGATGCACACCCTATTATACTTGTCTTAATAATAATAAAGAAAAGCCAGAACTGGGCCATGGCAGCCATATTTTGCACATGAGTTATCAAGCATGAGTAAAAGTCTTAAAGAATTATGTGATCCTGGGTCCTGAGCTTTCCTTTACTGTCTAAGTAATGGCCACATTGATGCCAACCTGTGTCTATGCCAAGGAACCCTTACGAACAATTGTGTGCTAATCTGTCTGACTTTTATTTGTGCAGGGAAGCAATAGGTAAAGATAGAGCCTGTGTGTGTTAGTCTATGTAAGTTAACATTGCTTTAGACCTACTAGGTACAAGGAAAACCAGGCAAATTGCCCTCCAGTCTTTCTTGGGTGGCTCTAGTTTTAATGATTTTTATTTCCCAGTGACAATATGACTGGCCCTTGATGAAAAAATTGGAAATTTTTCTGAGCTGAACAAAAAGTAGTACATGCTCATCTCATGAATCAAACAGCACAAAAGTTGCAACACTTTCCCGATTCTAAAGAACCTGCTCTGAAATCCTCCACACTTCACCCTGTGTTCTCTTACAGACAGAATCCCCATGCATATACATTTGCTCAGGAACATGCATGAACTAATGTGTCTGGTAAAAATCTCTAAATTCTTCAATGTGTGCTAACATGGAAGTCCTATTTGTCTTATGTGTTCACACACATGTTGAAATGTAAGTTCATAGATTTATTGGGAGGATTAAAATACAACAGTCTAGGACTGGTGAAATGGCTCAGCAGATAAAGAGCTTACCACTACACCTGACAACCTGGGCCATGCACAGTGGGAAGGGAAAGCAGATTCTCTATCCTCTGCCATTCACACATTTGCCATGGTACATTGTATCCCCATACTTGAAATAAATAAATGCAATAAAATATAAAAATATAAAGAAAATTCTTAGCTCACCACATAGCACATTATAAACACAAGACACACACAGGCTGTTAATATCATGAATGCCTAGTCTCTGTGTGTGTGTGTATGTGTGTATGTGTGTGTGTGCACACATGTATAAATAGACAATATTACCCAGACTGAGGAAATAGAATTGAGTGTGTGTAGAATACCCACCACATCAGCATAGCTAAACCTGCTTCTGGCCAGCTCGCCCTTGGTAACATCTTTTCAGAGAAAGCAACATGACCTCCCATGGCATGCAATGAACTTTCAACTACCACTGATGAAGAAAGTGAAGCCTGTCTTTAGAAGACACATCAGCTCTGGGCCAGATGCCTTGTCTGATCCAAGCCTCTGCTGCTTACAAAACAGTAAAAGAGCAAAGAAAGGAGCCAGGTGATTGGTGGAAAATGGGGGCCAGCGCGTGTCTGTGCAAGGCCTGTCATGGTTTCCAACAATGAGGAGAAAACAAAACAGAGCTTTGTTTTGAGAGGCTCCACACAGAGTCAGAAAGGTAGCAGGGTAAAATAAAGTCAAGCAGAGAGCATTGCTTCACAATATTGCCACCGTGTATGTCTCATGTTTAGGGTGGATTGTGGAACCTATGGCCTATGAGCAAGGTTTCCCTTCAGTGAACGGTATAGGCTGTCTAGCACATTCTTTCATTCAGTAGGAACTATGTAAGGTGTCCCATAAAATTGGTTACAAAAAACAGGCTTACTGTTTTTTTTTTTTTTTAAGGAATTCTCCCCCAGCTCTTAAAGGTCACTGGAGATAATGCCTGTCAGCAAATACGAGAATCAAGAGAGGCTGGTTGTCTTTGGGAAAAATAGACGTGAGGAGCTATGTGGGAATGAATGAAGGAAGACTGTTGTTGAGTGCTTACTCTATCCCTTACGTGTTCTGTGACTGAGGATAAATTGTTCTAAGCCTCACTTTCTTCAATCATAGCATGGAAATAATATACCTGTCCATGTCATAGTGTGTGCCAGGGATGAAAGAAAAGGATCTGTCCTACAGCATCCTGCCGAGCAGGCAGCAGGCTAGCCTGCTTCCGATCCTTCTACCTAGTGGTTCTCTCCAAGGAACTCAGTCCCTCTGCCCGTCTTTACCCCTCCATTTGCCATTCTCTCCTGTCACTAGCAAGGAACCAGAAATCCCATTATGGCAGGTCATCACAAAGAGACTCATTGTTGGCTTCTGTCTCATCCTCAGCTCAGAATTCTCTCCTTGGCCTGCCCACTGCTTTGAAAGGTTTCTTCTCTGTTGCTACAAGAGCTCCCGAGGCTTGGCAGTGAGGTATCAACCACTGCAGGCTCTTTATTCATATCTATTCCAGTGTCAGTCACCTCGAGTGGCAGTGGCTTTGCTGTGACACAGGGAGCCTGGGTCTCAATGCCAACTTCCAGTTTCGATGCAACGTGCCTCATCAGGCCCATTGTAAGCTGCTAGCTCATGCCCTTGAGTGAGCCCTGCCCAGGATTGTTCTAAGCCACAGGCAGCTGCGGTAGTGGAGCATGAGATCTGGTTTGCCTACTGTCCAGGGAGCTGAGGTTAAGTCCCAACAAGGCCTCTTCTGGGCATGTTACTTCAGTCAAGTCCATTTGCCCTTGAAAGCTTGAGTTTCCTCACCTTTACTGTGGAAATGAATGGGCTTGGGGAAGGATTAGTTTAGCCCATCAAATGCCTGTCATGCTAGCTTGAGGATCTGAGTTTGATTCCCAGTACCCACGGAGAAAGCTAGGCACAATAGTGGTAGTGCCCACTGGTGATTCCACTGCAGTGGAGGCAGAAACATGCAGATTTGTGGGGCTTGTTGGCCAGCTACTCAGTGGTTCCAGAGAAAATGTCTTGCCTAAAATTTCAAGGTTTGGCTCCTGAGGAGCAACATCCTAAGGCTGAGCTCTGGTCTCCACAGGCATAGTCACACATATGCACATGCAGGTACACACACCTATGAATATGAAACCACCCCGCTACACACACACACACACACACACACACACATATGAAAAAAAGCAAAAGCCCATTGTGAGACTCCAACAAGATTCTGTATTTGAGCCCAGCAGTGGTGGTACATGCCTTTAATCCCAGCACTCAGGAGGCAGAGGTCATTGAATCACTGTGAGTTTGAGGCCAGCCTAGTCTACAAAGAAAGTCCAGGACAGCCAGTGCTACAGAGAGAAACTTTGTCTCAAAACAAAACAAAAGTGCTTGGAAGTAGTTTATGAATTACAGAGTGTTTTACATGTAGAAAAAGATATTATCCATATATTGATAGCCTGGAAGTCACCAGCCATCTTTCCAGAGGGTGGAATAATCAGGAGCTGCTTCCTGCTAGCATATATACATGTATGAGAGCCATGTTACTGTTCTAAGCAGTTAATATGCTCAGTCTTGTGACAGAATCATGTTGGTATGAGCTTAGACACTGAAAAGATACAGAACTCAAATTTCTTGCCCCTTATAAAGCAAATGGCCTTTTCAATTTGATGCTTTTGAAGCTCTATGGAGCTGAACATGGAGGCAAGCAAACAAATAAACAACAAGCCAAAGAAACCGAAACACCTGAGTAAATTTATGAGAGTTTGTCCATTCCAATTTGGTTTTAGAGGACATTCATTGAGACCAACATACCTGCCAAGGCAAATCCTGGGAGCCCTGGGAGTGGTTGCTTAGACTTGACATCTGTATTATCTACAACCTCCTCATCTGCAAACTGGTCTCAATGAAGGTAACAGTTGTGGTAATGGGAAACTTATGGGGTGGTGGCTGCTGTCAGTAAAAACAGTCTACATGGATTCTGTGGCCATTGAAAAGCTAAAGCCAGGAAGACAAAACACTGGGGAAGGAGAGGAAAGGAGCCTGCCTGGCTGTGGGAAAGGGTTTAGGGACCTGAGACATGAGGCTAGAGCCTCACGTACAGTACATGAAGCCAGAGCTCTGCAAGCATAGCCACACATACATACACACTCTTGTGCCAGTCAGGATTGGTGGCAGGGGGCTGCTAGGAAGAATTGTTTGAGAATACAGAAGTATAGTTCCAGCATATGCACAGATGTACATAGGGTGTGTCTTGGGAATAGTCTTTTGCTTGCCCATGTTGGTACAGAGCAGGAATCCAAAGAACTTTGAAGAGAGGTAAGGCTAGAAACTTACTTTTTTAAAATTAGGCATATATTTTGTGCTTCTCTGTGTGTGTGCACCATGTTTTATTGTATAATAGGAAGAGCCTGTATTCAAAAATTGTATATTATTCCAATATATATGACCAAATATTTAATTTGCAGAGTGTTTATTAGTTCACAAAATCAAAATAATATAACCAATATTTATTGTGAAGAGTATTGGGTTGATGGTGTTCCTTCTAAGTAGTAGAATGTTCCATTTGGTTCATTCCTTTATCTGTTACATAAATATTTATTAAGCACCTGCTTGGAAATCAAAGTTGTAATCAGAGGGAAGGCAGTGGAAATGAGGGATGAACAGGGACAGCCAAATGACCAGGGTACTGGAGGAAAGGAAGCTGGTGACAGATAGGCTACATGGGTCTGGAGGTTTTAGTAGGAACTCAGACTTCAGACTGTCTAAAGACTTCCTAGGGAGTTCCTAGAAAGATTTGAACAGATGAGTGACAATATCACACTGATTTCTACTGCTGTTGTGAGAATGCAGAGGAAAGGACCGTGTTGGGCAAAAGCAGCAATGGAGGGTCCTTACAGAGGTGTGCTGTGTCAGGAAAGGAGAGCGAGCCTTTTGCTGATAGTTTGCATGTACATTTCACCTAGAGAGGGCAAGAGAGAGGCTAAGGGTTTGAGCCAAAGCAACTGAAGGAAGTTACCAATCAGAGGTAGGAATATTGTAGATGGAGCAAGAGGCAGAGAGGAGTGCGGGGATCCAGTGCCATGCATACGAAGTCCAGGATGTGCAGCAATCGCTCAAACAGAGGTGAAGAGGGTTCCGTGGGTAAGAATCACAAATATATGAATGGTATTTAAGGCTATGGAATACTATGAGAACCACATGACAGTGAGTGGAGATGAGAAGAGGGTGACATGTCTTCCACTGGGCACCAATAAGATTTACAGAGCTGAAGTTGCCTTCCATGGACATTTTCCAAATACATGAGCTCTGTCACGAGCTAATGATGAGCACCAGGCAGTTTGTATAGTGTAAGCAATAACTTCTATAAGGTAGATGGTGCTGTTATTATTTTATGTATAAGAAAATTGGAAACGAGAGGAGGCAATTTGTTTGCTCCATGTCAACAAATAGCTAATAAAGAACAGATCAGATATCCCAACCCACACACGCTGACCTCCATCCTGAGGTTTCCTCCACACTGAGCTGCCAGCAGTTGACATGGTAGTAAAGGAAGAAAGACCTCTAAAGTCTTCAGGCTGTTAAGCTTTTCCAAGTTGGAAATAGAAGCCAGGTCATCCTAACAATCAAGCATGTTTGTTCTCCAAGTTGAAGATATTACCAATCTTAGAAAGCAATATTATGGAAACCTGCTTTGGCAAAGTTAAAACTTAAAAACAACAATGAAAAGAAGAGAGAGGTGGAAAGAATGACAATAATGATAACTATTTATCACTAATAAATATTGTTATTTATTAATGACAATAACAACAACATTCTGCCTTCTCTTCCCCATCCATACCATCTCAGGAGCTCTAAATCATGCTCTCCATGTTTGGAGGAGGTGGACCTAAGGCAGAATATAATCTTTCCTGTCTTCTGAATCAGAAAGAAAGGATACGAAAAACAAAATGATGTCACCCACATGTGGATGATAAGTAGAGAAAGCTGGAGTTCTTGAGAACCTTTTCCCCTACAGACTGTCTAACACTGCTTTATGCAGTACAGAGGAAAGCTACTAAAGTGAAAATGAGATCTGACCATTGCCAAAGCCTGTTTAACACACTGTTGATGAAAACACTTTTGGAGACAGCTACAATGCTTGCTCGTATACATTTCAAAGATGAATACACTGTAGCATGGTGACACTAAGGAGTTTGACCAACGTTGATATAAAACAAAACTGTTATCATATAAAATGTGGCTACCACCATTGGAAAAATCAATACAAATTTTTCCTTCCTTCCTTCATTCCTTTGTTCCTTCCTTCCTTTGTTCCTTCCTCCCTCCCTTCCTTCCTTATTTGTGTGTTTGTGTGTGTGTGTATTTGTGTGTGTGGTGTATACATCTGAACGTGTACATGCATGTGCAGGTTCACTTGCATGCGTGTTGGGAAGGCAGAGGTTAATATTGTCTGTCTTCCTCTGTAGCTCTTGGTGTTCTGAGACAGGGTTTCTTCCTGACCCTGGAGCTTGATGTTTACCCTAGACTGGCCCACTAGTGAGCCTCTGGGACCCATCCACTTCTGTCCTCCCAGTGCTGGGGCTAGAGACTCACAACACCACATCCAGTTTTTTTGCAGGCACTGGGGATCTGAATTCAGGGCTTCTACTTGCACACCAATGACTTTACCTACTGCACCATCGCCTGAGCCTTACTTGCACTTTTAAAATGTGTTTTGCTTGTCTCTACGTGCCATACAAACATTAAGGCCAATTCTGTCTGAGGTTTCCCTCTTGTCTGGACTGTAATTTAACCTGTGCCAGCCTTTTCTTCCTCCTGTTTGAACACTACTACTTCTTCTAATGAACCCACAAATATCCTTCTCAAGAGAATGGCTCAAGCCTTTGCCATTCTGGTATTACCAAAGCTTTTCCAAGTGCTATATGCATGGCTGGGTCTGGCAAACATCTGGGTTGCACTGGACCAAGTGCTATGAGGTGAAGAGGAGGAAAAGATTATAACAGTACTCGAAGCATTTTGAATGCTGAGCTGAACAGTGAGTAGCTAATGTGCAAACAAGGACACTACCTTGTCCAGCCCCAGGGTTCTGCATCCCCACTCTGTATTGTAGTAACAAAGAAGTTTAGTGACTGTTTTAATCACTTTTACATTTCTGTGACAAAATGTCTCATGGGAATAACTAAGGAAATAAAGATTCATTCTGATTCATGATTTTGGAGATTTGAGTCCGTCATGGTGAAGAGAGCACCCCTGGAAAGGTATGAAGGTAGGAGCAGTTCCATTGTAGCAGCAGAAAGATGCACCAAGAGCTGCCCATGTGCCACAGACTCGAAAGCAAAGAGCTAGACCAGGACCAGGTACAGACTGTGATGTAGGAGAGTATTGACCTGACAGGATTTAGCATTACCTAAGAGACAGACCTCTGAAACATCTGTGAGGACATTTCTATGTTGAGTTACTGAGGTATGAAGACTCAGAGTAAATGTGGGCAGAGCCAAAGTCAGTCTTTCCTTACGGTTCTTCTTCAGTTGCTTTTTACAGCAACAAGAAAAGAAATTAACAGGCAAAACTGTCAAAGCTCTATTCCTGGTGACTTGCTTCCACTAACCAGGCCACTGTTTGTAAAACAGTCCCATAAGCTGGGAACTGAGTGTTCAAAGTTCAGATTCCAGCCATAGCAACATTTTTTAACTAAAATGAGGGCAAACATGTCTTTATTGCAAACCTCAGAAAAACCCACACCAACACTTCCTATTGTATTTCAGATCTGAAAACTCAGCTTTATTTTTTTTACTGGTAACCACACCTTAGGTCTTGTCATAATTTCAGCCAAAGAAAATCATTTCAGATTGGCTCATGCTAAGCTTGTTCTCAGTCCAAAGAAAGAAGACAGGAAGTAGGAGATGACATTTGACTTTTTTTTTGAGGTTTCTTGCTCAAATTTAAGCCCAAGAAATTTGGTGTGGGTTGTTTGGGTCAAATGAATTAGGGAAAAGTGTTCAGTTCCATTGAACTCTTCCCACATTTGTTCTGAGGGAAGGGAAAGTCCTGTTAGCTCTTACTCTTGTGTTTCTACAGCTGTTACTCCATCTAATGAAAATAGAAAATATAAATGTAGAGATAAGTGAACATTAAAGTAAAGCATTATACCAAGAATTGGTAGTAAAAGATTCTGAAAACTTGTGGTCACACTTAATTGGGAAAGAAACAGTTTTTAAAAAGCAGGGACTTGTTTTGACATTTGAAATGGCTCTTCAAAACATATAAGCTTTTGACATGAAGGAGAAAGGATATTTTAGGTGGAAGAACAGCATCAGATCAGTGAAGGGGACAGACAGGAACTCTTCGGCTGAGAGAATAGATCTAGGGAGCTGAGCAGTCTGGCATGAGCTATTTTGAACGGTCTGCTGACACTCTGTGAGTTCTATATTGTAGGAAAGAAAACCCGATTGATCCTGAATACACTGGGTTTAGATTCGGGACCAAACCTGTTTTTGAAAACACACCAAGAGAAATAGAGGAATCTAACAGAGATGTAATGTTCCATTTATAGCCCATAGATGTAGACGAAGCAGGAACACTCGGATAATTAAGACCTGAATTGTCATGGGGCAATACACAGCCACCGTAGGCTATGAGAGCAGCGGAAGATTGAATAGGGGTAATATTATTATGCACGGAAAAAACACAGAGAAGTGTCTTGTCAAAGTGACACTTAGAGGGAAAAGAATGGATCTGTGAAAAAGAAGACATGGAAATCGTTACATACGGGGCAAATGGAATGAATAGGGACAAGAATGTATCGGGAATATTTTTAAAAGCTAGCATGAACTTGAATGACATGATTCTTAAAGCTGATGTATAGATCTCTGAAGAGGTCAGTTGATAGAATTCAGGGATTGAGTATTTAAAATAAAATAAAGTTTTCATTGATCTGCCATTTAAGGCTAGAATTTCCTTCAGTATGGAAATAGACATCATGCTACCACAGTACCTTGATTCTACACCAGTAGAAGCCAAAGATATTTTCATCACACATTACTTTTATTGAAGGTATCTAGGATAACATTTACAGTCATCGCTATTTCACAATTCTAGCAGTATAGCATTATTAGAACTAATGCCAGACCTTGCTAACCTGCTTCTCATTACTGTGACTTGAATTCTTTCTGGGTAATCAACTCACAAAGATACAGACAGAATACCCAAAAGCTTGCACACCACCTAGGACTGGCAAATGTAGCAGAAAAACAACAATGTGACCCTGTTGAAACAAGGCAGAAGGTAACACTGCACAGCAGATGTCCTCTGCACTTATGTGTGTATTGTGAGTTCACACACATGAATGCTCTTTGTATGTCTGTCTTCTTCTCTCTCTTTCATACACACATACACACACACACACACACAGAGAGAGAGAGAGAGAGAGAGAGAAAGAAAAAGACAAAAAAATTAAATAAACACAATGCAGGAATTCATTTTCAAGGGTTTCTTGCTCCCTGTTGGAAGGGTGTGTATGAAGCACTGCACTATGTAGTGGAGTTGAGTTTTCAGCTAGCTCTGTCACTGGTTCTCAACGCTGTCACCAAAAATTAACTTTCAGAGATTTGCACATTAAAAAATGGGAAGCAAGCAATTCCGCCACTTCGTTCAGTTGGTACTAGTCTGGGAACATTCAGAGACGTGGAGGAGTAATTCAAAGTCACTGTCATCTCCAGCAGCTCTGCTTCCTGCTCCCTTACAGCTGAAGAGTGATTGGGAAGGTGGCCCAAGAATCTGGCTGGCCAGGGGACAGAAAAGCACCTGCCAGTCTTTACATTCTTCCCAATTAAATAGAGTCATTTGGAAGTCCCACTTGAAACAGTCAAGTCTGTCTAAGCAGGTTATCATAAATTAGACCGCAAAACAGGCCAACACACACACGCTTCAAGAACCCCACACCTGCTCTAAATTTCACATTTTTCAGATGCAGAATTTGAGAGACAGAGGCTCAAAGACCAACATTACCTGAAGTAAGGTGGGTGAAAATAATCCCAGGCCATAATTACAGAAATCAGCTCCATGTGTTTTTGCTCACCACAAAGCCCTAACATTTGCCCTTAATTCAGGAACTGCGATATACTTCATTGTACTAGGAGCTCCATCCTAGCTGTGGGATAGTTGTCTCTTTGATTAATACCCCAAGCTGGATGCTTTCTTAAGATCTAAGTTGTTCTCACACACAGAGCATATGTACAGAAAAGAAAATAGAAAGCTGGTCCTTTTTTTTTTTTCTCAGAAGAGACAGTCTTCAGAAAGCTGAAAACTGACACTGAATGCTGGTACATGGATCCTGCTATCTATTTTTAATGTCCTTTAATTTTCTTGAAGAACAAAAGCATGCACCATTAAATACCAAATTCTGTCCTCATCATTCTACACATATGAGTTCATTTGTGACACACAGGCCTTGTGAGCTTGGTCTATTTGTAAACCAAGGAGACATAGCTGGCAAGCAACATAGTTTAAGTAAAGCTTCTACAAGTTTCCAGGCTACCCCAGGCCCATCATCTATGTTGTCTAATACCTGGCTTGTGCACAGGAAGTATTGCCCGGAAGACACAATCCAAAACTAACTTCCACCACCATCCAATGATCCAGTCCCTCCTCCACCACTCCATCTTCAAAGTGACTCATTAAACGTCTCATTAAATCACCTCCAAGACGTTTCATATACTGTCCCATTAAATATGATCCGTGGCTTGAGTATAATCTCACCACAAGCTCTTGGTATTAGAGTAGTTGGACCTTTACTTTGCTCACATGATACAAGTTAGATTTGAGGCCTGATGGTGGTATCCCTGTTTTTCTTCATGGCCAAGGGCCAAGCCAGGCACCCTCTCCTACTCACAAGCAATGGATTGTTTGCATGGAAATGCAGAGCCTCCAAAGGACCCCTGCTGCACTTCATCTTGCAGGATTTGGCTCACAATTCCAGGCAACTGAGATCATTTAGAAGTTTGATTTTTGTCATCAATCATCTTCTATCCCTCCCAGCTGTGTGTCAGCTATAGCTATGATAAGGGAACTTTATCTATCTTTGTCTAAATTACTGATAGTAAATATTTAACAGGGCTCAGAAGCATACCTCTGCTCTGATCCCAGTAACTTAAAACATGGCCTTCATCTTAATATTTGCCCTTTGATGGTATTGACATTTTTTTTTATCTTTTAGCAAAGGCTTCAAGTGTAGAGCCTTGATAGTATGTTCCTTGCTACCCTTGTTGGTTGCAATGGTGGGGCCTGTGGACATGATCAGTATTTGTTGAATGGCACAATACACAAAGCTATTGGTTTAAAGTTAAAAGACATGGCTTCAGATCATAAACCTCTGACCAGCCTAGCAATGGTGCATACTCCAAGTATCTCAGAAAATACAAACAATGATCTCAGTAGGCAGCCTCACGTGGCCATTGATGAGTACAAATGGCATCATATCTTCAAACATACTTGCTCATTCAGAGCTCTTGTATGTTTATATACAATTTTTCTTTCAGAAATCCTTTTGTTTTTCACCAGTTCTACCCTTATACTCTCCTTTGTCTTCTTATGAAAAGTTTCCTGTAGACTCATGTGTTTGAACATTTGGTTGTCAGTGAATGACATTATTCCGAGAGGCTATTAAAAACCTTAGTTGGTGGATCCTCAGAGGAAAAAATAATCCTCTGGTTGAGCTCAGTGTTCCTCTGAGGGAGCTCAGTGTTGGGTGACTGGCACAATAGACCAAGCAAATGGCTTAGAGTCAGAAGTCATATGGACAAAGGCTCCAAGACCCATGTGAACAAGTATCTCATCTGTTTGTTTGTCATCAGTACAGATCAAATTACACGAAAAGCAGACTCTGGGATGGAAATTTGTACACAAAACGGTTACTGGGGAGGGGCTTCAGCACTGACCCCTATAGGATGGAACAGTAAAAGGACTAGGCAGACAGACAAGCTGATCTTCAATGAAGCAGGCAAAAGAACTCTGCTAGTCTTAGGGAGAACTTGGCATGGGGATAGCTGTTCGGTGTTATCTCAAATAGAAGCAAGAAAGTTGAGCCGCTCATCAAATGTCCCAGGTGAAGGTGCTTCCAGGAAGGGGATGGAACTTTGATCTTGGAATTAGTCTTCCATTGAATACATTCCCAAGTAGAGACAGCAGAGGACCACCAAGATATACAACTGTTGGAAGCAGAAACCACTCCTTGTGGAAACTGACAGTATCTGCTATAGTATCTGTGCCTTGTGGTTCATGATTCACTGAAGCCCTTAAAAAGATGTTTATTTGTGTGAGTAAAAGATCTGGCCAACCTCAAACAGAATCCTGCAGGATTCTGTGGGACTATCAACACATATCAGTCTTGGTACATTTCAGCACCCTGCTAAGGCCTGAGCAAGCCTTTGCTGTGAGCATGAGGAAAAGAGTCCTCTTTCCTTGATGAGGGAGGACAATTCTTCTTAGAGGAGGTTTTAAGGTGGGATAAGCTGATGGCATTGAAGCCAAAGGACAAAAGACAGTTCAAAACAAGTAATATAAGCCAGTGATTCTGTGATGAGAGAACATGGAACAGACCTGTGGTAGTGATATACCAAGGCGAGGTCCTCATGGCCTCCAGTGCCAGATGTTATAGTTTTTACCCCAAATCAGTGAGGGGACCATAGAGTTTCAATAGAAGCTTGAAGGCCAGACTCTCATTATGAAAAGACCACAGCGAATAAGAGTTGAGGTGATTTTCCATGCAGGGCTTCCAGCCACCCAAGCTCAACCATACCTGTGATCTCCATGTAGAACACTATCTGAACTGTACCCCCCTCCAGATGCCCTATGAACTGAAGATGTCTCCTGTAGGTATAGTCTAGAGACTTGACAACGAACAGCTGTGAATCCAAGCTCAATTAAAAGAAACAAAGAACAAGCTTACGGTTGTCAAGTCAGAGAAATTGGGGCATTTTTTGGCACAATATACATTCAGAAGATCATTAGCCAAGGAGTACTCCCGGACTGACTTCATGCTACTAATAAGCGCTTACCACATCTATGGTATAAGTATGTTACCAATCCACATTCATAAAGTTTGTTTATTAGTGATGTGGGAATGGGAACTTCCAAGCCCTCCACTGGGTAAAGAAATAAAGCTTAATCTAATGACGATAATTTTATTTCTATCATGCTGACAAAGTTTTTTTTTTAAAGATGAAGATCAGTGCTGATGAAAGCAGGTAACATAGGCTTTCTTGCTTACCATGGGTGGGTATGCTGAGCTGAAATTAGCACTTCTAAGATGGAAACTGTGAAATTTCCTTTCAAATCATGCTATAAGCAACTAATTTTATAAATGGTCCAGTTGGAATCATCACTCTGAGTACCAAGCAGCTTTCTCTGCCACTCTTTTTAAGTGTATTTCAAACATTACATTATTTCCGTGGTGTTTTATAATGAGAAGATTGTAACTTTAAATAATAATTATAATAATAAGCATTTCTCAACTCCTATAATGATAAATTATATATGTGTGGGGGGGGGGACAGTGAAAACCCTAGCCCTTGCATTTAACCAAAGGCTCATTTATCTCCAAAAGTGGGTATTTCCCTGCAGCTGACCATCTCACAGCCAAGGGAATAATCCATCCTGATGTTATTCCCTGCAAAGGACTTTGGTAAACAATAAGTGACTTCCCTGAAGGACAATACCATAGCAGTCTCTGAAGTGCACTTCTTAACCATCTTGCCAAATCTACTTCTTCACCCCACTGTCCCCTTCTGTCTTGGCCTTTATTGCCTTCTTCCTAGAAGACCTTGCATATTATCCTCATTTCTAGTTTTTTTTTTTCTGTCTCCTCAATTCTGTTCTCTTATACCCACCATACCACAGCAAGGCAATCGCTCATTCCACTATGTATCTCTGACCATGATACTCTCTGCAATTGCTAGAAGGGATATTTGGGGCTTCTTAATGTAAAATTCAAGGCCGTATGTGATCAAGCCTCCATCTAATTTGCCAAGGGCCTCTCCTGCTTCTCTACTGTGTATGAAAACACATTGTTGATCTCTCACAAGTTTCCTTATTGTAGCTCCCCAAACTCCCCATTCACCTTTGTCTCCTTTCTGGAATGTTCTTTCCTTCATTTTCATACAGGAAACTCTGATTCCACTTCTCTAGGTATCTTCTGATAGGTTGTTCTCTCTCTGCTTCCCACCCCAGTCGGAAGATGTTGTCTGTGCTACCTGCAGCCCCTTCTAAGTCCAGGTCAGTCTTGGGGCTGCTGCGCACATTCGACAGCATGATCCTCAAGAAAATACACAATCATCTTTTGAAATCTTGCCACCCAGCATGTGTTCAATTCAGTCCATGGATCTGTTAATGTTTTCTTAAATGAATTTTTCCCCCCAGAATTATACCCCATGGTATAAAACAAAGCAACCTAGGTTTTCTCTGGCTGCTCCATAATGCTGACTTCACAAAGTCCCCAACCACCCACAGGATCTCTCAAAGTTGTCATCTGGAGAATAGGGGAGTTTTGAGGGAAAAATCAGAGCCCCTCGATTACCAATTCTGACAACTCTTATTTTAGTTTGGATCTCCCCATGCAAATAGACAGTTGACATGTGATTGGAGAAGAAATAGAAGTACGTTTCTATTAAAACCATGTTCCTTAAGTTGTCGCTCTGAATTTATATCCCTCTGGCCTTTGCCAAGTTGGCTCTGGGCTATATTCTGTCCTGAAATTAGAGCATTCTTCTTGTAGCCCCAGGAGATGCTCGCGATCCTTGAAGATGAAAACCAGACTCTGGACCATAGCTTTGGGAATTAGTGGAGTCCAGAGTACAACTTCCCTATACAACATGCTTAGGATAACCCAGCTTTCCTTTGCACCTCTGATTAGAGCTTTGGAGATGGAAGAGGTCCCTGCTTAAATGATCTCACCCTAAGAAGATGAGGAAGACGACCTCCAAGAGTGGGAAGAAGCAGTTACATTGGGGTAAAGGAAAACACTACCCGAAGTGCCAGAGGCACTTGACCTTAGGGAGAAACAATTGGGGGGTATACGTACAGGAAAATGTTGGATTTTATTAAAACCTATTTGGTATCTGTTACTTCTGTGGTATTCGCTGAGTCTGATGAAGGAAGAAAACAAGAGCAAGAAGGTTACTGTTCTTGAACTACTCAGTGACACTTTTTAATAAAGGTTTGGCTCTAAACAGCTTTGACTACCAGTAGAATAGGGTATTATGAGTCTTAGAAAAGATTAAATATGCATCTGTGAGTGCTGCACAATAGAAAAGGGGAAGGTAGAACAGGGTTAACAGTCATGATATTCAAGATCAGCTGGCTCCCTGAGGCACACTACCATGCCACTCAGAGCCTCAGTTTCCTCAACTGGATATGCAGTCATAATAGGCACTTTAGAAAGGAATTATATGGAGATTAAATGAGACGAAGTGTGGGAGTTCTTGGCCTGAAGTAGCACTAGCTTGTTTTCCTTTTGCTGTCCATCAAAGCTGAGATCCAGTGACCTCATGAGAAACCCTAGGGAGACATAGCTTCCAAGAGGGAGAGCGGGGAAGAGTGTCTAAAGTACAAAGTGAAAGCCCTTGCCATGTTCTTTCAGCTTTCCAAAGAATGGCTTCCTGCCC
This sequence comes from Pachyuromys duprasi, assembly GCA_028658305.1. NCBI lineage: Eukaryota > Metazoa > Chordata > Mammalia > Rodentia > Muridae > Pachyuromys > Pachyuromys duprasi. Next base: position 81,360,634 of record CM053763.1, read on the forward strand.
AGTGTCCTTGAAGTCTGCCTGGCTTTGGACTTAGCAAATGCTCTGACTCGCAGGTGAAATGCATTTAGTTCATTTCGATTAAACTTCTATCTGCCTGGGAAATGGAGCTGGGCTCACTCAGTCCAAAACCCAAGGAAGACTTGCTTCTGCGTTGAGGCTCCCAGACCCTCACCAGACCACAGAGTGCCTAAGAGAAGGGAAAAATAAACAAAAGGCCAAAAAAACAAGGCCTTCTTCACACAGGGTTGGCCTGTGGTCTAGAGGGGCACAATCCAGCTTGGGGATCTCAGCTTGGTGTAGGATGGCTGATTGCTGGAAAGCTTAGAATTTTGTCAGAAGCACACGGGCAGCTGGTTTATGTCTCTGTGACTTCTTTCATTTTATTCATAGAAAAGCACACTTCCAAATCTATCTGTAAACATAAGAGATGACCCACTTTTCCTGCTGTGGTTCTTCTTCCAAAATTCAACTCAGCAGAAAAGCAGCTATATCTTCTTACAGTCAGGCCTGAGGAGCTTAAATACAGTATAGCACAGTGATTGTCAGATGATGAGGGGTCAGTGGGGATTTATGACAACTACCCTATGGGCAACTCTGAGATAGCTGACTCCATCTGTGGTTGATCAGTGTTTTCATCTTTCAAATGGGCACAGAAACACTTACCTCACAGATAGGTCTATGAATTAAATAAGTCTGTATAGAAACGTCATGTTAAATCTCAATACATTTTAACTTCTTCCATGTCTGCTACACATGATATAGTGAATAAGGCTTGCAATCAGTCTCAGAAATTCTCTCTTGCAAAACTTAGCTCTTTTCTTCACCATTTCTGCTATGTGGAACTGATTTGAGAGGTTAAGGAAAAATAGAATGAATTACTTTGCATATGAAAAGCCACTAGAACCATCTGTTTGATGTTTGTTTTCTCTACGTGACAACAGTGTCCAAGATAGAGCCATGTGCTCTTAGAGACTCACCTGACCAAGGGCTTTGGCTCAAGGGTAAAGCCGATGTCTAGTATATACTAGGTCCTGGTTTTCATTATCAACATTTCTGGGGCTGAGGTTATGCTTTATCCTGTCAATAATTTCTTAAATATGAGGGTCACATTAGAAAGACCCACTTTTCCTTGAACTCCTAGAATGATGAATTATCATCAAAGAGATTGAGAAAAATGGAGACCCTAGTTATTGTTGAAGTCAAGCCATATTGGCTACAGGGCCAGGCCCAAACTCTTTGAATATCATACAGAAATCGAGGCTGGGAAAGCCTGATGTCAAATACATGGTTAACTGAACAAAACCTGAGATCAAAGAAGGAACTCTTTCCAACAAGAAAAACCCTCTTAAAAAGTAGAGCATTATTAGTTTCCTTAGGTGTACAGATTTTAGTATGTTTATGCTATATTATATGCCTAACATCCACCTATGAGTGTGTATATACCCTGTGTGTCTTTCTGCTTCTGGGATACCTCACTCAGGATGATCTTTTCCAGTTCCCACCATTTACTTGCAAATTTCATGATTTCCTGAAGATAATCAAGAAGGAGGACTCTAGCTGAGATGCTTAATCCCCATTCAGAAAGGCAAAGAGGATGGACATCAGAGGAGGGAGAAAAAGGAAACAGGATAGGAGTCCAGCACAGAGGGCCTCTGAAAGGCTCTACCCTCCATGATATCAAATCAGATGCTGAGACTCATAGACAAAACTTTGGGCAGAGTGCAGGGAATCTCATGAAAGAAGTGGGAGATAGTAAGACCTGGAGAAGACAGTAGCTCCACAAGGAGAGCAACAGATCCAAAAAGTCTGGGCACAGGGGTCTTTTCTGAGACTGATACTCCAGCCAAGGATCACTCATGGAGATGGCCTGGAACCTCTGCACAGAGGTAGCCCATGGATGTTCAGCCTCCAAGTATGTTCATAGTAATGGGGACAGGGACTGTCTCTGACATGAACTCAGTGGCTGGCTCTTTGATCACCTCCCCCTGAGGGGGGAGCAGCCTTACCAGGCCTCAGAGGAAGACAATGCAGCCACTCCTGATGAGACCTGATAGACTAGAATCAGAGGGAAGGGGAGGAAGACCTCCCTTTTCAGTGGACTGGGGGAGGGACATGGGTGGAGAAGAGGGAGGGAGGGTAGAATTGGTAGGGGAGGAAGGAGGGAGCTACAGGGGGGATTCAAAGTGAATAAACTGTAATTAATACAAATAAAAATAATTAATAAAATAAAATTTAAAAAAGTAGAACATGATTGTTAACAAGGCACTTAGGAGTCAAGTAAGAAGACAGGCCCTGGCCTGAGGAATTAGAGGTAGAGCTGTCTAAGGAAGGAGGATGACAAGAAAATTCTCAACCTTTACAATCAGAGATGGGATTTCCATGATCCAAGGCTGTCTAACGTTTAAAGAACTGACCTGCCAGAAGACTTCTCCACCACAGATCTACAATTTACTAAGATCTCAAATATACAAGGAGAGGGTACCTCACATCCATCTGCTATTTCCAAGTTCTAATTCAAGGTCTTGCACAAATAAATCCTTTGGAAGCTAACTTTCTACATTTGTACTAGGAAGTCATGAAGGCATGTTTCCTTATATCTTCTTTTGTAAGATAAAGAGAATCCCATTGCAGAGTCAACCATGCCAGGCCCTTCTATATCTCTGAGATCTATTTTATTTGTTAAAGTCTATGATACTTCATTATGCCAATCCAGTCTAAGGTGAAAGTAGAAGAAAGCATATTTCCCTATCATTTGACACCACCATCTACCCCAACAGTTCTCCACCTGTGGGTCATGACCCCTTTGGGAGATCACATATCATATATCCTTAGGACTCATAACAGCAGCAAAATTACAGTGATGAAGTAGCAATGAAAATAATATTATGGTTGGGAGTCACAACATGAGGAATTGTATTAAAGGGTCACAGCATTAGAAAGGTCGAGAACCACTGAGCCACCCAGTTGTCCAAGCCAGAAGCCTAGGGGACAGCTTTGACACTCCTTGCATATTCGGTCTGCCTAACCTCATTGTCACAAGGTCTCTAACAAAGTCCCTCTCCAATTTGCTTTTCTTGACATCAGGTATTTCTCTGGAGGACTCAACAAAGTCGTCTCCATCTCTGAGATTACTACCCTAGTTCAGACCCTGCTGTTCCTTTCCCATGTGTATTTCTGCCTTTGGATGGTTCACCTCAGTCCAGCTTCCACATGGTCATTAGAGCTACTTTCTACAGATTGTGACCGGGTGCTTCTGACACAGGGTCCCTGTGCCCTCCACTGCTGCACTGCAACATTCATTTCTTGCTGGACATGCAGAGATTCTGAATAACCTGCCCATCCCCCAGCCTCAGCTCATCAACAAGTACACACACTCTCCAGAGCTTCAGCCCCTTCAAATTCCACATATATCTTTCCTGAATGATTGTTTGTTGTTTAGATGGTTTAAGTGTCGATTTGTTTTGGTTTTTCATTTTGTTGGTTTTATGTTGTATTTCTTAGTTTCCAAAGAAATTCCTAATTTTTCCCCTCTAAAACTCAGCTTAAAAGTTGCTTCCCTATAAAGACTTCTCTACCAATTCCCTGACTTCTCCCTTTAAGTCCAGGAGTCTCTGCATTCCTATCTCATGGTCATCTGGGTGGTCATAAAAGGGGCATCTCAATTGACTGCCTCCTTTTTGCCTGCTTCACTTCCTAGCATAACCATGAGCTTCCAGAGGGAACACTGAATTTCAGAAGGGCCTAGCCCCGGCCTTGGTAGTAGCATATAGCACAAGAATTATCTGGAGATTAAAGATGTTCCCTGAAGTTCTGAGCCAAGCAGAGAGAAACCTGATATTTCTTGTCTTCTGAAGGTTAACCCTAAGGTATGATCCTATATTAGCTGCTTTCTCGGCAGTGTGACAAAACATCAGACAGAAGCAATTTAAGGGAAAAAGGTTGCAGGGTTCAAAACAGGTACAGTCTATGAAGGCTGGATGGTAGAAGCACAAAGCAATTGGTTAAGTTGAGACAACAATCAGAAAGCAATAAGAGATCTGTGGTGTTGGCACTCCGCTTGCTTCCTTTCCTCCTCTTTTTTTTTCAATCTGGGATCCTAGCAAATGGGATGTTGCTACTGAAGGTGAATCTTCCTCCTTCAGGTAAGCATTTCTAGAACAGCTCTCTCAGATGTGCCTAGAGTTGTCTCCTCTGTGACTTCAGATCCAGTTAAATTGACAATTGGAGATAAACGGTTACACTCCTCCGGTCTCATTTATTCTTTCAGCTAGACGAGAAAGAGCCCAGACAAGATGGATCCAGACTAGCCAGCTTTGCCTCTGTTCCAGTTATGGTGTTTGTTTCTTTGTCAATTTGGCACAAGCTATAGTTTTCTGAGAAGAAATACAACTGAGAAAATGCACCTATCAGACTGCCTGTAGGAGAGTCTGTAGGGCAATTTTTTAAATTAATGATTTATGTGGGACTACCCAGTCCCACTGTAGGTTGGGCCATCTGAGCAGGTAAGGGATCCTGGGTGGTATAAGAAAGCAGACTGAGCAATCCAGGGAGAGCAAGCCAGTGAGCAGCACTCCACCATGGCCCCTGCTTCAGTTCCTGCCTCTAGGTTCCTGCCTTGAGTTCCTGACCTGACTTCCTTTCATGATGGGCTATACCTATAAGCTGAAATAAACCATTTCCTTCCCAAGTTGCTTTTGGTCACAGAGCTTATATCAGTGATAGAAGGCAAACTAAGGCAGACCCTGAGCCAGGCTCTGTTTAGCTGATTTCCTAGAACAATTTGTTTCTCCTCTCTGAGCTTCAGCCTCTTCAGATGAAAAGCATGCCTGTGGAAAACAAGCCACAATTTTCACTATGAGTTGTCCTGCAGAGCTTTGGAGTAAGGCCCAGGCACTGATATTTTTAAATGTCTTGCAAATGATTTAAAAGTGCTGCTGAGAAGGTACAAACAGGCAAGTATCAGCTGAATAAAGGATGCCCAGTATGATGGGTATTGATGTTGCTGTTATCACAACAACAGTGGTAAAAAGATCCCCCTTGAGGTGCTTCTTCAGTAAGTAGCACACAGAACAGTACCAATGTGCTGAGTGCTGTGCACACTGGTAGCACATTCTTGTGCTACTTGCTACTACCAAGGCCTGATTGTGGGCTCATCTGGTGGTGTGCTATGCTGTGCTACACTGTGATGGTGTGGCCTGTGGCTCCAAAGTAGCATAATCTGGTTATACAGAGTTGGGGTGGTTGATAAAGAGTCATTTTGAATTTGTGTCAGCATCTTAAGCTCAAAAGACTAATTATTTCTATGGATTATCAAGATGTTTGACAGCTAGAGACTGACTCTTAAGATCCTTCTGTTATAACAGGTCTGGGGTCCCAGGCCAAGCTTTCTCAACTCCAAGGCTGATGCTCTAGGCTTGGGGCTTTGCCAGCTCTCTTCCTGGAAAGCACTGTACTCAAGCTAATGAGAGCTTCCTCATTTTTCCATGTGGCTGGATCTCTATTGGAACAAGCAGCTGCTGGTTTTCATAGGCTGATCCTAGCTATAACTACTTACAGCCCTGTAATCCTATACCCAGAGGACAGAAAAGAGGTGTGTGTGCGTGCGTGTATGTGTGTGTGTGTGGTACCTGTGTGTCTGTGTGTCTGTGTAAGCACGTACCCTAGACAAGTTGTTTTTCTGACTGCGACAGAACTACATCTGGAGCTCAAGAAGACACGTGGCTTCTAAAGCCAGGCAAATACCCAGATGGAGACATCCCCTTGGAGAGCAACTAGAGGGCTTCATAGGTTGGGAAACAGGTTGGAATGATGGTGACTAATATTCTCAGACTTGGGAAGACTGAGGACCAGAAACCTGCCCTAAACAAAACCACTCAGAAGCCAAGTGTCCACCAAATACAGTGGTTCTTAACCTTCTTAATGCTGCAACATTTAATATAGTCCCTCATGTTGTGGTGACCCTCAACCATAAACTTATTTTCATTACCACTTCATAACTGTAATTTTACTACTGTTATTAATCATAATGTAAAATATCTGTGTTTTCTTTTTATCTTTTTTTATTAAATTCTTTATCAATTACACTTTATTCACCTTATATACCCCTGTAGTTCCGCCCCTCTTCCTGTCCCAACCCCTTCCTCCCCCCTCTGAACCAGTGTCCCTACCCAAGACCAATGATAGGGGAGGTCCTCCTTTCCTTCCTTCTGATCACAGTCCATCAGGTCTCATCAGGAGTGGCTGCACTGTCTTCCTCTGTGGCCCATCAAGGCTGCTCTCCCCTCAGGGGGAGGTGATCAAAGAGCAGGTCAATCAGTTCATGTCAGAGACAGTCCCTGTTCCCATTACTATGGAACCCACTTGGACACTGAACTGCCAAGGGCCACACCTGTGCAGGGGTCCTAGGCTACCTCCATGCATGGTACCTGGTTGGACCATCAGTCTCAGGAAGGACCCCTGTGCTCAGACTCCACTGTGTTTTCTGATAGTCTTAGGTGGCCCCTGTGAAAGGATCATTCAATCCCCAAGGGATCGCAACCCCCAGGTTGAGAACTGATGCTCCAGTGGCTGCTTACAGTGGCAGCCAGGTCTCAATAACCCTGTAAGTACCAGAGAGGTTTCCTCAAGGCAGCCTTTACAAAAATAGCCAGACCTTACAAAAATAAAAATAAAGACCTAGAAATGGAATCAACCCCAACCTCCAAGCAAGTGATTTGCAGCATTGCAGTCAGGTTGACTTTTCCCTTTAACTTGCTTCAAGCAGTTTCTGTAGAGCTATTGTGATTTTTGTAGCAAAAACAGGGGAAAGAAGTCTAAGTCTGCGGTACTGTTCTCCAGCCTTTATCCCAAGACAACGGTCTGTTTTATAAACAGCAAACATAGTAAAAATGGTTCCTGAGGAGAACATGTCTCAAGAGAATGGTGACAGTGACTCCCAAAGCCCAAGTACTCTGTTGCTGATCTACTTCTCAGAGGTGGTAGGATGTCTGTCCATCACTGGGGAGCCAGAGCTCTGGCTTATTGGCATTATGTGATAGATGTTATTTGGATCCACTCATGCCCACTATATGAGCAGAAGGAAACCTCCCTGTACCTCTGGATCCTGCTCCTCTAACTTGTAAGACAAAGAACTTGAACTTAGTAACTTCTAGCTTCAAATCTATGTATTAGTCTCTACCTATAGTTTGAAAACTTTCCATGTGCTACCTTACACATACAAATAAGAGACATATTTATGTGTGACACACATACTTGAACATAACTCAGATTTTATGAAACCACAATCAAAAGGTACTATAATAATGTTTAAGTGTCATAACCTGAAATGAGCCATCCAGAGTGAGAACAAACCATTGCTACTATAGGCCTGGTCATGCCACAGTGTTCAGTAGACAGGGCATTTGGAGCTAGCCAGAGTTTCTTGTTTTAGATATTCTGGGAGCTGGGTAATGGTCTAAGTAGTGATCATTAAGGTAAAGCACATTTGGTAAAACCAATGGGAAGTTGTGTTTGGTGCAGCCCCAAGTAGCCACTCTACACTCTAATCTCACATGCACTGTATACCACTTTCTATATATGGATCAAGAGTCCCTTTAAGCCACTTAACATCCAGCTAAAAGCTTTTGGGGTTTTGTTGTTGTTGTTGTTGTTGGTTTCTTTTCTTTTCTTTCTGAGAATGTTGAACTTTACAGAAATCAGGGCCTGTTATCAAACAGCAAACATCAAATAAAGACATCAAATTGGCTTTCATTTGAAATCTGTGTTATTATTATAAACAAGTCCATGTTTACCAGTAAAAAAGAAACAGCTGTGCTATGGTTTAAGTATAAGGTATCACACATACACAGACACACACATACACACTCACAAACACACAAATGCTCTTGTAGTCACCATTGATCCCCAGGTGTATGTGCTATTTTAGAAATGCCTAGAACCAAAAGGAGGTATGGTCTTGGGTGTTTATCTTATTCCAGGTTTACCTTATCCCTTGAGCTTTATTACTTCAAGCCATGCTTGTGTGGTCATGAGGTTCATGATGCCTTCTGATTTGCATGACAAAGACAAACTTGGGTGATTCTTGAAGAAAGAAATGTCAAATGAAATGTTGTCTTCAAGATAGCCAGAAATGGTTCTAGAGAATATTTTTAATCAGAAGGATGAATTGTGTGGCACACCTGGTGTCTGGGTTCATAGTGAGTTTTCTGGGAAAACTCAGAGTGACCTTGGTGTGGCTGGGAGTGAGTAGTGCCCAATGGCGAGACAGTAATCTAATGACATGATTAAGAATCACAGTGTGTTGAAATTTGTAAAGTAGTAAGAAGTGTCTTTGCTAAATGTCACTAATATCCCAGCTTTGAGTAGGACACACAATATGCCTGCCAAAAAGTTATTTCTTCTCCCTCTTTCAGAAATAGTAGACAAGAAAATAATACAAAGAAAAATAAGCTTGAAATAAAATCAATAACAAGAAAAATGTGGTTTTAAATCTTTTCTTTGGTGATTTAGCAAAGAATAAACTAGATAGCATCTGAAATAAAAGAGAAGACAAAACAAGTAAGAAAACTTTACAGTCAAGAATTGAAATGGACAAATAGTGTATTAACATTCTCTAGGGAGATATACAGCTTAGGATCACTAAAAAATGAACATAAGTAGAACAAGTGACTCATATGATGGTGTATGCTTGATTTTTCCACACATCTACATTTCAGGCCAACAGGCTGAGATCCAGAGATGAGTTCAAATCCAAAGGTGTTGGCTGGTAGAATTCTTTCTTGCTAAGGAGAGGGCAGTCTGTGCAGTTAAAGTCTTTAACCAATTGGATAAAATCCACCTACATTATGGAAATAATCTACTTTATTTTAATTGCAAGCATTTCAATATAACCCTCATCAAAATTAAAACCACCGTGGGGCCTGGGTGATGGCTCAGTTGGCAAGTATGAGTACCTGAGTTCAGAACCTTTGAATTTGTGCAAAATAACTGGATGTTACAGCACACACTTGTAATCCTAGTGCTGTGGGGGCAGGGTCAGCGAGGGTGCAGGCCAACAAGCCTAGCCCCACGTTCAGAAAAGTAAGGTGAAGAAAGATTGAGGAACTGCAATTGACATTAACATCCTGTCTGCATGTATGGTCACATGTGCACACACAAAGAAACTCACACACCTATACATGTATATATGGACACATACACAAAAAAATTACTTTTGTAGAAGCACGTGAAATGCTGTATGATTAAGTATCTGGGCACCATGAACCAAGCAAGATGACACAGTAAAATTAACTGTCACAGCTAGTTTATAGGACTAATCTTTAAAGCTTTAAGTGTTCACATAATTAATCTACTCAGTACATCAATTGTGGATTATAAAGATAGAAGTGCTCAGAAACTCTTGAAGCACATGTAACTACCTAGCATGAGTGCTGATCAACATGTCATAGCTGAACCTAAGGTGCTGCACCGATAGCAACACAAACTGCACAGACCATAGTCAACTTCTGCATATATCCCTTTCATACCTTCTTGGAAGCTAATTATCTGAAAAGAGAGCTGAGTGTCCACATAAACAGTTTAGTTCCTTGTTTGTGATGGCAAGAAGGAAGGGAACCATCTGACTGACATTTGTCATGTTCTTTTATTTTTAAAAGATAACCCACGACAATGTTTTTACTAGAGCCTTTGATTTTTTCTTATTAAGAAAGGCCTCATTCTAGCAATAAAAACCATTTTGAACATGTTGTTTCAAAAAGCAGCTTCAAAAATCAAGTTTTTATACATTTATTTCACTACATATTCAGTGTCTAGCACAGGTCAAAGAAGAGAGGTAATTCCCAGTGGACAAGCATTAGAAGCTATCTACAAAACATGATTCGATATTTTGCATGATTCTATACACAAAATTCAAGAGCAAAATAAAACTAAAATCAGAATAGTGATCACCTTTAGAGAAGTCTCTACTGGGCATGGACACAGGGAGGATACAGAGTGCTGGAATTTTTGCATATGTTGATCATAAAAACTGTAACCTAGGTATATATGGATGCAAAACACTCTGAGCTGTACACCAGGTATTTGTGTAGTCCACTGTATATAGCCTGCATCTTAGTACAAAAAAGGAGTAAGATATACAAGAAGAAAAGAAAAAGAAACAAACAAAAATGAGAAGTGTTTCTATCACAGGGCCAAAAGTAGAAACATAAACCAAATAGGTAGGGTCATGGTGGGCTTTTGCCTTAAAAGGCATCAATAGGAACCAGTAATACAAGGTGAAGAGAACTAGTCAGGACAGGTTTTCAAGATGAATCCCAGCTCTGGGCTGGGGATGAAAAATAAGTTGAGAACTTTGCTTGTCATTAAAAAACCACAAATCTACTCTTTTCTGAACATGCTGGAGTGAGGGAAATGCACATTTCCCATGGTTCCTTGGGAAATGTGTTACAAGAACAGAGTGAAGACTGGCCACTATGCTAGTTAGCCTTGGCCTAAGTAAACTGCATTTCTTCCAAAGTTAGGGTCAAAATAGTTGGAGGCCACAATGTATGGAAGAGTAGATAGGGTCTCCTTAAGGAAGAGGTATATAGTTTACTGGGGGACCCAAAGCTGTTTTCTAACCTTTCTAGAAAATTCTGATGTGATGCAACTTCCCATGAGAACATGCCATGTGCTTTTCTTTAAGGCCCTTTCCAGGAAAGACACGGGTTTCTATTTACATCCAGGGATGAAAGAATAGAAGGAAGACATAGTTCTTGTCCCCTGTTTGTCCCCCAGAGATGGTTTTAACACAAAGGAAAGAAACACTGCCGTAGGCATGGGCTTTGGATTTCTAAGAACTTACTGGTTTGGTTTGAGAGCGAAAAGAGAATTTTCCCAAATAGGATCTTGTTGGATTTTCCAATTATGTGCTTTAATTGCAGCAGTGAGCCCGGCCCCTCAAGAGTGCTTGATTCTGGAACCCAAGGGAACCCACCAAGTCTTAAATGGCTTACAGCCCTGCAACTGCTTTTAATTGGGCTCTGCTGCTGCCATCCAGTGCACAGGAACTTGAGTATGGCCCTCGAGGTCTCTGGGAGGGCACCTTTGTGACTGGGATGCCGCACTTTTGGTTTCTGGAGAAGCATGCACAAGCCCAGGGGGTCTGCCAACCGAAGGGTCAACAGAGCCTCTCTGAGCAAAGCTACATCCTAGCTGACTCCTGGATATCAAGACTTCCTATGTTTGGTTATAGTTCATTACCACCACCAGTCTAGGGAAAGTGGACCTATCTCATATGCAGACATTCAAATGGAGGATGTCTCTGTTCAAGGTTGATGTGAGAGTAGTTTTGTGGTCTTATGTTGTCTCTTTTCCTATTGTCAGTCCTTTCCTTGAAGCCCAAACCCTATTAGTTCTTTCATTTCTCTCCCATTCCCTCTTCTCTTTTGAGTCATAACCTTGTTTTGTTTACATAAGTTGGACAAATTCAATGAAAAATTGAGGACAACATTAAACATAAGATATTGGAACATCCTACCTTTCTGTGATAAGCCGCAATAGTCCACCATTTCAGTTGCCTCTACTATGGCATGTGCACCTTGGGAGATCACGGTGTGAGACAGGGAAAGGAAACCAAATGCAAAGAGAAAAGTCAATGGTCATTGTCCATTTAGTTTGAGTCAAACTCTTGCCTGGACTTTTTATCTCATTTTGCTCATTTCATCCCCCTACAACCTTACATGAGCTTGCTTATTCTATATCACAGGTTACCTTCAAATATTTATGTTTACACCCTTAGACAGATTCTACCCTCAGCCTAATCAAAGATGCTTCTCTTTGCCAGGAATGACAGTGAACACAGAAATGCATGGCTGTTCAAGAGGCTGAGAATCAGCGATGGCCGAAAGCTCATCCCTACACCAGTCATTTACACCATCCCCCTGAAGGCTAAGGAGCATCACCGAAGATGATGCAGAAAGGATGCAAAAGTGGAAGTTAGGGGGAAGCTCTGTGAAATCCTATATTCTGTGAAAATGATGACTGCACAGCAACAGCCTGCAGTGTACCTGCGTGAGACCGGGCATGTCAACTGTCAACCACAGACTAGGGAGAGGCTCACAGGGCCCTAAGCCTCCCTGATGTGGTATTTAATGTTGACAGATTCTGAGGGAGAAGACACCATCTTTTCAGGTAAGTATCCACTGATAAGCCCAGTTCCAAACCTGTTGGCACACGGATGGCCCTGGTTAAGCTCAGTCTCAGAATGAAACAAACGAACAAACAAAACAAAATGACACGAATTGGAGAAAGGGACTTGTAAGGAAGAGGGGTTTTGGAAGGGAATTCAAAGATGAGACCATGAGAAGGGCAATTTTAAATGGCTAAAGAACAAAATTAGCAATAGGTTTCCTAAAAACAGAAAGTTAAAAAAAAACAAAACATGATTTGAACGAGCAGCTAGTGAGTCTGAGAGGCTGTACAATCCAAAACCATGAGCTATACTACCACGTTCTTCATTCATATTATCTTATTCTATCACCGTGACACTCACATGGTAGGTGGATTATCCAGAGATAGGTTTGAAATCAAGTTTGGAAGACTGAGTAACTTGGCTAGCATCACATGGCTAATGAATGGCAGAAAATTTTGACTCAAGCATGTATTCCCAGATGTTCTGTTCTTTGCTTTTGAAGAGCCATAAGGTGCATGAACAGTCCTGGGAAGAGTTTTTAAGAACAAAGAGATGTGGAGTAGAAAGGCTAGTTTTGGTGAGAGGGACAGGAAAGGTCTCTTGCAGAAGGTTCTGAGATACAGGGTTTGCAAATTGTACCCCTTTTCAGGGTGAGGAAGATAGCTCACACACTCCAGCCTGAGGTGCTGACTGAGGTGTGAGTTTTAACTGACTGAGCACTTCTCTCGGCAGACATGCAGGGCTATCAAGCAGGAAAATTAAAATGAATAAATCATAATAGGGATGGCGTTCCAAAACCTCTCAGCAACTTTTCTGCATTAAAAAGCAAAGCAAAATTATATTAGTAGTAACAATCCTGAAAGAATAATGATGACTTTGACCTGTGATAGTATCTTTCTCTCAAACGCCTACCTCTGACTCTTCAGCATCGTTATCATGAATGACACTGCCTTCCTTGACCTGATTATGATCTACAGGTGGAGGAATGGCTTCCACAGAGCCTTCACTGGGCTTTTGCAAATGGGCCACCCAGTGTTGTAGAGCATAAGGGAAAGACTCCTAGAATCTTCTAGCTCTTGGATTTGTCTCTTCTGTCCTAAGAATATCGGGTAGACTCCAGCTATAAAGTGCTTGGCTGGGGTTGGGAGGCATGCTAGCTTCCATACTGTTACATCAGAATGAGCCTCCAAATCTGCTCCTAGTAAGGTCTTCCTGCCCATTGCACCATGCCTAGGTTACATAACTCTCATTTGAGCAATCTAAAGTCTTGCCTCAAATCAAAGATTTCACAACTGCATAGCTGATTTCTAGCCTCCTCCATTGCACTGGATCTATTTGTCAGAGGCTGAGGAAGAAACCAGGTCAGCTCCAGGACTGAAGAAAACAAGAGTCACTTCTTGAGAACTGACTGCATGGGGCAGATCTTGAGATGGGAAGCCAGATGGGTCAATGGAGTAGAGAGAGGGTAAGAACAAGGGATGGCTTCAAACAGGATGTCCTGAGCTGAAGTTACAAAGAGAGAATAGTGGATCTTCAGGCAGGCAAAGGAGAAACAGCTCCTTCAAGCAGTAGTAAGACAAGGATAAAGATTTTTGAGACCATACGATGGATTCATGAAACGATGAATTCTATTATGTTACTATGACTAAGCCCTTATAAATTCCAGAGTAACATTGGAGCACAGAGGAATTCTTAACAACTCATCCTACCAACTCTGAGGCACCTGAGACGTTCCCTAAGGATCTAGGTACATAACATGCTGTGTCCTCTTGGAAGAAATATGGAAATGGACCCTTCAGAGTGACCAAATTTTCTGCAACCACTGGGATTCAAGGTCTCCCAAGTTCTGTGGTAGCTCCTCAGATCAGATTGGGAATTGATCTTGCCTGTGAGATTTAAAAGCCATCAGCTGCTTATAGGGTTGCAGTTGGTGACTACTGAGGAGGACATAATCTGAGAATGATGGACAGATGTGCTCCTTAAACATTCTGTTATTCCCAGAAATACAGAGGGATTAAGTCACTGAGGGAGCTTAATCAGGAGCCACACTGCCTAAGATGTATGTACCAACACTGCTTATGAGAACCTGAAGTTCCTCTCCAGGCTTTCTCTGTGCTATGGTGTGGAAGAAAGTCCATGTCCTTGGATCTGCTCTTAATTAGGTCAGAGACTTATTTACGAAGCCTTCCAGTGATCAGATGTCACTTTGGAGCCTGAGATGTGCTAATGTAGCCGCTGCAATCCCTCAGCCCAGAACAGCAGCCCCACAGGCACCACATGGCAGCCACTGTTGTTGTTAGCGGTTACTCAATAATAATGAAAATAATCAATAATAACTAACATGTGGCTATTGCTTTGACCTTTAGCGAGTGTTTTTCACATACAACATTTTTTATTGTTTATAAAATCAGTTTCAGATAATATACCTAACAATACCTCTGCCTCACAAATAAAGAAATTTAGCATCAAAAAGATTGGGCAAATTACAACCCATCATATAGTTAGTAAGACAAGACAAAGATGCCCAGGCAGCTCTTTCTGACTCTAGAGCCCATTGACTTCTTCAATGTGTTTGCTATTAAAGCCTTCTGAAGTTGTGCAAAATAATACTCTTTGGTCCTAGGCTCTGTGCTCCTTAGTCCTGTTATTAGACTATCCATTTACTCAAATTCAACTGCTCATCTTGGGGAAAGACTGAGTTTTTTGTTCAGCAGCTAGGCAGCAAGCTACACATATACTCAATAGCCTGGGGTTCTCTGTGCAACTTTCTTGAAAGCATTCTTTTCTCTCAGTGGGACCATCATGCTTTCCTTGCTTAACACTGTTTCCCAAGGAAAGTGCCTGACTAGTGAGAGACACTGAGTAAGTGCCGCTCCAGCCTTAGGGAGCATCATTCCGAATTCTCCAGAACAGAGAATTCAGATGCAGGGAAACAGGCCACACGCATGAGGTCACAGAACCTGGAAGATAGGGAGCAGGAGCACTGATGAAGGCTTCCTGGGCTTCCAGCTCTTACACCGCCTCCTCCAGTCACCTAGCAGTCTTGAATACTTTCTACTTCCTCTGAATTAAAGAGAGCTGATGAAATCACCCTTGGATTGCCAGTTTAGAAATAGTCTCTCTCTCTCTGAGTGTGTGTTTGCATTTGTGTGTGTGTGTTATGCACTTTTGCTTGTTTGGTGGGATTGAGGAGGATTTTCAAATGATACTCTCTTGCCAGTGTTATCTGCTTACATACAAGAAGCTTTGCACTTCAGGGAATCCTCATGAAGAAGGCATGCTCCCACTTCTAGGTGATTCTAGGCATTCTTTGGGACCCACTATGGTATTTAACCTTGAGCTCATTAAGAATATCTCACTTTTGTGACCAAGAAATTTTTTTTTCTCTAACAACCTGATAGGTTCTGGATGCCTGGCAATGTGAATATCTTACTGTCTCCAAGACTCCACTCTATAGGCTAGTCATGGGGAAAACCTGAATTTCACCATGTTGATGCTCTTTCATCTTTGGGGTAAAAGTGGGGATGCCTTCTGCATCTCAGAGTCAGTAGACATCTATGATTAACTATGCAAAAATGCCAGTTTGATGATAAAAGCTGTATTTAGCATTGGCTCCTCTGCTAAAGCAGAGTCTGGGGATATAGTATTTGAGGACTTTTTTTTTTTTTTAAATGGAAGCTTTTGTTAACATCAGATATCTAATTAACTTAGGCTTTAAAATGACGGAGGTGCTGTGTCCTCAAGAAAGATGTTTATCAAAATAGTTTCATCTAACATAATTATCCCAGATCTGCCATGGGAGAAAGAACTTAACTGTTTCTCTTTTAAGAACAGCCAATGTATTGAATGACATGGAAGCGTTTTGTTGTGGGCTCCTGGCCTATACAGTTGAGGTTAGATCAACTTACCAACCAGCACAATTATCGCATCCAGAGTTTGTCTCAGGAAATGCCTTCCAGAGTCAGGGAAAACGCAGTGTCTGTGCCCACAGGACGAGGTGGCTCCCCCCCCGAGGGTGAGAGTCTCCAGCTGCTCTGCAGTTATAATCACGTTGGCTCCCAGGCCCCTCCCCCCAGCTCATCCTTTATACAGTAATAACAGAGTTGCTGGCCGCTGATCTCCAGAATGGTATTTAGGACATCAAATGCTTCAACCACCACCTATGTACATAATGACCCCCAAGTGGGTGTCTTTAAACCTAGTCTCCCTCCCCCATCCCCAAGACTCCAAATCAGGTTCTACAGTGCCTCTTGGACTAGTGGACTTTTGTTCTGAGTCTCCAAGGTGATCTTCCTAATACCAAATCTATCCACTTCCTCTTTGTCTCCAAGCTTTTAGCTTCCCCAGTGTCATCAGCCACGCCATCCTCAGCCACGCCCTCCTCAGCCACGCCATCCTCAGCCACACCATCCTCCTAATCACCTCCAGCCGTTATTTCATGAATCAATATTGTTATTTTAATGCACCTTATATTACAACAGGTTTATATTTATACTTCATAACAATTTATGAAGATGGATGTTAGGAAAAGATCCTCCATTGCTAAAATACTTGTATAAGAATGAGGATCCAAGTTCAATTCCCCAGCCTCCTCAGCAGCCTATTTACAGAAGGTGTACATAGAGGCACATGTGTATAATTGTGGTCCTGGAGAGGTAGAGACCAGAGAATCCCTGGGTTTGATGGACAGCTAGCATAGGTAACTTGGTGAGGCTGAGATACTGAGAGGCCTATCTCGGGAAGTAAGATGAACAGGATCTTAGCAATAATGCTTATGTCATCTGTGTACACATGCATATACATGTAATTGCATCTGCACATATATGTGCTTCCTCCAGTATATATACTGAAACACATACAAATTGTGGAGATAGTACAGCAAGTTCCCATGTACCAGTACCATTAGCATAGTAGTGTGGTATGTTTGCTACAAGTAAACCAATATTGACACATTAACATTTTAAGGAGAATTCACACCTTTATTAATTGCTTTTTTAACATAAAAATAGTTAATTTTCTAGTGCATGAAACATTGTGACCAAAGTAACATATAGAAAGGAGGGCTTGTTTTGAACTTATGGTTCCAGAGGAGTAAGAGTCCATCACCATCTTGGCTAGGAAGCATGGCAGCAGGCGCGTTAAGGACCGGAACATCTGAGAGTTTTTATCTCACACTGCAAGCAGGAAATAGAGAGAGTGGCCTGGGATTGGCATATGGATTTTGAAACCTCAAAGACCACTCCCAGTGACACACTCCCTCCAATGAGACCACAGCTCCTAAGCTTCTCCAAATAATGCCACCAACTGGGGATTGAGTAGGCAAATGCCTGAGACTATGGGAAGCATCTCATTAAAATTGCCACACCCCACCCCCTGCCCCCCATAAGTCTCATGGGATATCATAATGCAAAACGTTTTTAGTCCAACTTAAAATTTTCATAGTGTTTCATACTCTCAGCACTGTTTAAAAGTCCAAATTCTCTTCTGACATTCAAGACAATTTACTGCCAATAAACTCAAATAGGTAAATTACATGCCTCCAACTATAACTGCACATACTTTATATTACCATTCCAAAGGGAAGAGCCTGGGAGTAATGAGGAAACACTGGACCAAAGCAAAATTAGAACCTACCAGGCCAAATCTTGCAGCTCCCTGTCTATTGTCAAAGGCCTTAGATAGCTCTCTCCCCTGCCCCCAGTTTTGCCTGCTACACATATCTTTCTCATGGGCCGGTTCCATTTCCTGAATGGAGCTCTTATTGGCAGATGCCCCATGGCTTTAGCTTCTTCAGTGTCTTAGGGTGTCCACTGCAGTCCAAGGGTCTCTTCCACAGCACCATGCAATGGCCTCTTAGGGACTTTTAGCTTCTTGGGGCCTTCATTCAGGAACTACTTTGTCATACACCTGGACTCAGAGACTTTCTGAATCCGTGGATGAAATTTTCTTAACACCTTGCTTCATGCATTCTTCAAGACTCTAAAGCCAACACCACCTAACACTGCCAGCTTCGCCTGCCAGCTTGGCCTGGCCTCTGACCCCTGTGAATCACATTTGTAACAGCTTAAGTTTGTTGTCCATCTCTGGGAGCAAACATTAGACCTTTTCCTTTCATAAGTTGGAAGCTTAGCTGCATGGGGCCTTACCTGGAGAGCAATCCTTCCCTTTATAACACTGCCAACAGGGCCTCTTCATAACTCTTTCTGCACAATCCTTAACTGCAACCTTAAGTCTCTTGGTTCCCCATTTCTCTTCAAACAATACATTTTGCATTTCTTTCTGTTCCATTTGCTCTTCTTCATTATAAAATGCATATGAGAGAATCAATATTAAGCTGTCTTGAACTCTGCTCCACCAAATAAATTATTTCATTAGCTATAAATTTAGCTTTAGGCAAGTTCTTAGGACATGGATAGAAATCAATTATGTTTTTTGTCAAAATATTACAAGGTCTCTAGACCAGCTACAAATACTGTTTCCTCAGAAACCTCTTATGTTGGGACGCCACAGTCAGCATAGCTTTCAGCATTGCTGTTTTCCAACCTTCCACTACGATGACCCATTAGGTTCTGTTTATAGCATTCAACCACATTTCTATCCAAAGTTCCAAACTCTTTCACATTCCTCCAGAAAACTACATGTTCTCAAGGTAAACCACAGCAATAGCTCATGATCCTGGAGTCAAGTTCTGTATCAGATATTTTTCTATAGATGTCATAAAATGCTATGAAGAACAACACACAGAGGAAGGGCTCATCCTTCCAGTGGGTTAAGGGTCCACCACCATCATAGCTAAAAAGTTTGGCATCAAGTTGACAAGCAGCTGAGAAACCACATCTCAAACTATAAGCAGAAAACAAAGAGAGTTAACTGGGAATGGCACATGGATTTTGAAACCTCAAAACACACTCTTATTGACACATTTCCTTCAGCAAGACCGTACCTCCTAAGCCTCTCCAAATAGTGTCACCAACTAGTGCCCAACTATTCAAATGTCTGAGACTATAGGAAACATCACATGGAAACTACCAAAATATCGTATTCAAATTTTCTTATATTTTACCTAAGAGCTGTCTTCTGATCCAGAAATACCAGTTAATGCAGTTTTTCTAGTCTCCTCATGGTTGTGAGAAATCAGACTTTTTTGTTGACTTCGATAGTTTAGAAGATGGCTGGTTAGGAATATTTTATAATATCCTTCCACTGAAAATCATAAATATTTTATTTATGATTAAATAATTATGTGGAATATAGATTAACAGCGCAAAGACTGCAAGAGTAAAATGTCAACAATATATTTAAATATCTAGTTGCATGTTAGTATCATTTCTGTTGCTATGATAAAATATCTTGACAAAAAACAACTTAGCATGTAAAAAGTTTACCTGTTTTGTAACTCCAGGCTAGTGTCTTCTTATTGTAGAAAAGTCAAAACATGAATTCAGAGTAGCTAGTCACATCCACAGTCAACAGAAAAAGAATAAATGCATGCATACTTACCCATTCTCTACACATATGTAGTCTAGTACCCAAGTGCAGGGATTGATGCCACTCACAATGAATAGTGCTTCCCACTCAATTAATGTAATTAAACCAGTTCCTTACACACCCTCCCTCACGCCTTTCCCCCTTCCCCTAGTCCACTGAAGGGGGAGAGTTCTCCTTTGCCATCTGCCCAAAGCTTGTCAAGTCTTATCAGGACTTCCTGGATCCTCTTCCTCTGTGGCCTGGCAAGGCCACATCACCTGGAGCAAGTGATCAAAGAGCAAGATACGAGTTCATGACAGAGGCAGCCCCTGCTCCCCTCACTCAGAGATCCACAGGGAGACTGAGCTGCCAACAGGCCACATCTGAGCAGGGGGTCTAGCTCCTCTCCATGCATGGTCCTCAGTTGGTGCATCTGTTTCTGCATGACCTCATGGACTCAGATTTTTTTCCCTGTGGGGCTTCTGTGCCCTCAGTGTCCCCCTATCCCCACTCCCCTCTTCTTTCATGAGATTCCCTGCACTCTGCCCAAAGTTTGGCTCTGAGTCTCAGCATCTGTTTCCATCCCCTCTTGAGCGAAGCCTTTCAGAGGATCCTCTACAGTAGGCTCCATCCCATTCCTTCACTTCCACCACTTCTGATGTCTATTCTATTTGTCATTCTGAATGAGATTTAAGCATCCTCCCTAGGGTCCCCCTTTGTGCTTAGCTTCTTTAGGTCTGTGGATGGCTATTCTATATTATACAGCTAATATCCACTTATGAGTGTATGCCATGCCTGTTTCTCTATTTCCGTGTTTCCTCACTCAGCATGATCTTTTCTAGTTCCATCCATTTGCCTGCATATTTCATGATTTCCTTGTTTTTAATAACTGAGTAGTATTCTATTGTGTAGATGTACCACAATTTCTGTATCCATTCCTCTGTTGAGGGGCATCTAAGAGCCTCAAATTCATTGTCACAGGAGACAATTTTCTGAACCAACAGCTCAGGCTCTAAGATCTACAATTAATAAATGGGACCTTGTGAAACTGAAAAGCTTTGGAAAGCAAAGGACACTGTCAAAGAACAAAATGGAGAAGATCTTGATCAACCCTACATCTAACAGAGGGATAATATCCAGAATATATAAAGAACTCAAGAAAATGGACACCAACAAACCAAATAATCCAATTTAAAAATGGGGTATAGAGCTAAGCAGAGAATTCTCAACAGAAGAATATCGAATGGCAGAGAAACACAGAAATGCTCAACATCCTTAATCAGCAGGGAAATGCAAATAAAAACAACTCTGAGATTCTATCTTATATTGATCAGAATGGCTAAGATCAAAAACTCAAATGACAAGACATGCTGGAGAGGATGTGGAGAAAGGGTACCCTTCTCCATTGCTGGTGGGAGTACAAACTTGTACAACCATTTTGGAAATCAATCTGGTGCTTTCCCAGAAAATTTTGAATAGCGCTACCTCCAAACCCAGCTATTCCATTCCTAGGCATATACCCAAAAGGTGCCCCACCATTCAATAAGGACATCTGTTCAACCATGTTCATACCAGTTTTATTTGCAATAGCCAGAATCTGGATGCTGCACTTCTTAAAAGCAAACTATAATTAGTCATTTTCTCCCTTCTAATCTGTTACTCTTCCAGGGTTAAACTGTGCCTTGTGGATCACTGTTTTTCTGGACCCTGGCACTGGTCGTGGGACTTTTTTAGGCCTCAATCCATGCTTGACGTTTGCTTATTTTCTCACCTGCAAAGTGGGGCCCTACAACTTATTTCTTAGAAATGCTGAGATGATTAAATTAAAAGATTAAAATTCTTGGCATGAGACCTCGCACATGGCTTTAGTAAAGCACTCAGATATATGAGGTGCTACCAATTTGTCACCATTATTAATGTTTGTGTCATGCAAGATATACTGGTGACCCGAAGAATTGACTTTGACCTACTGCATGTGTAAAGTAGTAAATTTAATTATTAGATGAGACCAAGGAGAGCCAAGCTCAGCTTTGCACTCTGGAGAAGGGTCTTTTGTAAAATTCATGTTGCATTTAGTTTACTTTGATATCAATTCAATAACCATCAATTTTATCCTTTACAATTGTCCAGATCCAAAACAAACATAAGACATGGCTTCTAGTCTCAAGACCTTGTAAACTGACTGTGCAATGGCCAGCATTCTGTGCAGAGCCAAGTAGAGGAAATGTGGGTGTGAGAAGTTCAAGAAAGAAGCCGTGCCTGTGTGGGCTGTGCTGTTTCTGAGGCCAGGGATGTGAACAACTGGATAATGAATCTTGGGAGGATGGTCAGACAAAAAGACTTGAAAGCCAAACTTTGTGATATAAATGCATGTCACAAAGCCAGTATGTGGACAGAATGAGTATACAGAGTTCAGTGCCTGGGAGAAGACACTAAGATTTGTGCAGAATGGAATAGGAGGGCATGGCACCAGGCTGGAAAAAACAGTTAGGTGGAGGCAGCTTGAAACCTGCTCTGAAGGGCATTAGAGTCATTTGTTCTTTTGAACTAGGGGATCTTAGAATGAAGTAAAAAATTTGAGAGGTGTTTGTGGCATGGCTACCTAGAGAAAGAAAGATCAGTAGAATAAAGCTCAGCATGCTTTGTCATCCTGTTATTTATCCATTGTTTTGTAATGTATGTATTCAGTAAATATTTATGGGGATCCTATGACTCTCTAGGGCATGTGAGCCTTAATATCTGCTCTAATGTGTCTAGTGAGCTAGAGGGAGAGAGATTAAAGAGGTTCCAATTGCAATTGAGAAAATAGAGCTGTCAAAACAAATAGATGGAAAGTTAGGAAGGAATATATAGGAGATGACAGACAGACAAAGACAGATGACAAATAGGTAGGTAGATGATAGACAGATAGGTAGGTAGATAGATAGATAGATAGATAGATAGATAGATAGATAACAATAGAGCAAATACAGACATATAGCATAACAACAAGTAATATATAAATACATATAACAACATATGTAGAGATAAATGTATGTTATAGGAACAAATTATGTAAGGTATATATATATATATATATATATATATATATATATATGAATACATCATATATGTTGTCCTCATGTGTTATATACATAGTGGTTTTATAATGGAAGTTTCAAATTGTTAGATTAAACTAGGAAATAAAGCAAGTAGCTACAAGGATACATAGTTAATTGGAGTGGACTGAATAGAGTTTGCCTTGGCAAAAAGAATTCTGAAGGTTGGAACCAGCAAGAAGATAGAGCAAGTTGAAGCATATACAAGACTCTAACACTGTCAAACTCTCATTGTCTTAAAGAATAGTAGGAGATAGTGTTGAGTTCAAGGGGTAGCCTTGTGAGCTATCAGCTACACCATGGCAAAAGCATTTGGGCACCCATAGGGAAGTACGTAGGGGAAGATGAAAGCCAAGCCATGAGTCTTTAGAAGTCTCTACTCTATAAGGACTTCAGGGAAGAGTACATTCCAAGGGGTGGTGCCAGAGGAGGGTACAGAAAAGTGTGGTTAAGGAATAGGGAGAGACTTAGTAGAAAGGCAGTTAAAGAAGTGAGTAGTTAAAGGTGTCAAATCATACTGCCACAAGAAAAATGGCCTACCTCTCAGGGACTATGACATCTAGCACTGCAACAACAGTAATAACGATGTTTGTTCTGCCTATAACACAGTGTCTCACTTTGTAAACCTGGCTGCCCATGAACTTGCTATACTCCTGCCTCAGCCTCCTAAATACTGGGATTATTGGTATGTGCCACTATATCTAACTAATAATATACCTTTAAGCAATAATTAAACAGTAGTCTATCTCAGACTCTGCCACTGTTCTGGAAATATTTATAAAACATTTTTTATTATTTTCCTTGTAAGTTAGCATGAAACACATAATAATTTTTAAGGAATGACTCATATTCTAAGCCAAGCTTGCAGACACATATAGTTACTACAACACTGTCATTGGTGCCTGTTGGAAATGGGTTTTTACTGGTTGAGCAGAATAATCATGTGGTATAGCTTAGGTCATTGGCTTAATAGTAGCCACCAGAATCCTGTCTGATAAGGTTCCTTGCCCTTGCTCTATGTGAGTATTTTACTTACTCATGTGGGATTGAGTGGAGCCCACATCTTCTACAGTCTGTCTGGAAGAGACAATCTTTGCAGAATATCTTTGGGGACTGGCCATACTTTTTCTGAAGCATTTACAAACCAGGGATGTGTTCTGGACACAGGCTAGCTTCACAGAGAAGAATTTGGTGGCCGGTAGGAATAGTCCACACTTACAAGGGAAGTTGGCCAATAAATTGTTTTTCCTTCTTCTAGTGGCACTTCCAAATGTATTGGGATGCATTTTAAAGGTCCACCAAAAATGAGAAGGACCAGACGCTACTGCTGCTGAGTGGCTTGCCGTTTAACAAAGTAATTCTCTCTTGAATGTGAGGGGACAGTATATTAGGAAAGGGTTGTTGACATTAGCAAACCTATTCAAGCTAGGACTTGTTGTTCCCCAACATGTTTGATACATGTCATGCAAACACTTCCATGCCTATATGAGATGATCACCCAGAAAACGTTCTTAGGGCTTTTGTATTTCCAACAGGTTGTATTTAAAGTTACAGAATACAGCTAAGGAAAAAAGATCAAACATATTTTTATTTAAAATCCAAATATTCCAAAGGGGAGAAGTAATTCTGTAGCTAAAATAAACCTAGCTAACAACTCCTTTAAGCCACAAGCCGGCATCCTGCTCACTGGGCTTGCTCTAATATAAAATAGTCAGTCCTCCAGTTTGCAGTCATAGTCCTCTTTACCCTGATGTCTACATCTGGAAAGCATAGAGCAGAACATGGGTATTTATTAGGATGGACTGTGTTATCCATAATCATTCATACAAAGAAAGAAGGGCATAGGATACCCAAGTAGTTCTGCATGTGCTCAAGCTCTTCTTGTTTACCAGAGCCCTTCTGTAAGTTGGTGCGGACATTGACTTTGGTACGTCAGGGATCATAAGCAAAATGAGCATCTTTCCAAAGGCATGTGCTAGTCTGCAAAAGAAAAGTGGAAGAATGGCTGTACAGCAGATGGATAAAGTGCCGAGAGGAACTTCTAATGCATAGTCTGCTTGAGATGAAGGAAATGACTGAGCAGATTTTCTTGTCATCTCAAAGGCCTTTTTCTCTTCATTCTGAGTTTCCTACAAGTAAATCCTCTGTGTCTGACATTTTTTTGAAATCACATAACTACCAAGTATTTGATTTGGCTTTGAATGTGGCTTTGAATTACCATATCAAGTCACAGGTGACATAGGAAAAGCTGGTGAGGGCAATGAAGGCAGTAGGTATACCTGCTATCTGGGTGGTCATCTTGTGCTCTAGCATCTGGCATGGTTGACTCTAGACATTACAAAATACTTTCAAAACTGACAAACAGGGGATGAAGTGGAACATGTATGGATTAACTGCTGTGGCAGAGAAATCACAGCAAATCAAATGAAAGCCTTTGGTCAGGAGTTAACTTGACAGCTCCAGGGAGGCATTTCTAGGTCCTTAAGGGGAGTCTTGGAGTTTAGCCACCTAGCCCAGAGAGAAGAGCCCTAGAAATGAGATGAGTGCCTTGTTTGGTCTAGAGCCAATGTAATTGATTTTTAACTAAATGTTTCCATGGCAATCTCGAGTAGATGGTTGGCTTTGTAATAAGATTTCCACAACAGCACATTCTTAAAAACAAAACAAAACCCTCTAACTCTTTTAACATAATTAGTGCTTTAGGATTTCCAATAATGTCATGTATGACAACATGCATGTAGTCAGCACACATAGATTGCCCTAGACCTCTCTGTCTCTAATGGCAATCTAACATTTGAGAACATCTCTGAAATATATTGTTTCTAAAACCATAGCAGATCTGTCAACAATTTGCCATGAGATGGCTAAAAAGGAAAACAGGATCACAGCACAGTAATTGAATTTTGAAAATATTTCAATGTTTTCTCAGCATAATTCCAATGTTTTAGCAAGCCTGGTGTGGTGAAGCAGACAAGGTTTCTGCATCAAGGAATCATAGCCATAGAGAAACCTCTAATCTGGTATGGCTTTCAGTGCAATGCTTGGATAACCTTTCAGAGTCACCTTAGCAGCTTAGGGGAAAAGGATTCCTTGATGGTATTTGTTTTGTCAAATAAGACTTTCTAGAGTGATGCTGCCTGGGAATCTGAATTTTTAGAAAGCGGTCCCAAGTAATTCCTGTTGTAGTTAACACTTTTAACTGACCACTGCCCTTCTGTTCTTCTATTTTGTCCTTCATCCATCCAATCATACTAGGCAACCCCCCTATGATATCCTATATCATGATACTTTCTTATCCAAATCTTTAATATCTGGTCATTAATTTTAGGGTAAAATGAAGTTTCTTACCACCGTGCAGATTACCTCCACTAGCTGTGGCACAGGTAACCCGTCTCCTCATCCTGTTTACTTTCCGTCTTGCTTTCCTCACTGTAGGCATCTCAGTGTTCTGTGTCTTTTAAAATTCTATCTCTGTTCCTTTCTACTCAGCAGCCTTCATATATTTTGGTCTTTCCCAGAGGAACACTTTCCACATCCTAATTCACTCACTCAGCTCACTCAGTCTTCAGATCTCAGTTCATTATCATTGCCCTAGGGAGCTCTCTTCATTATTCCTGCCCCCTCCTTCCCTGCACTAAATCACTTCCTCCTGTTCCATACTCTTCTGGCTCCTATACTTAGAACAGTTGACAATTGTTTCTTGCCTGGTGATTGCCTGTCTCACCCATTAGAATATGAGTTATGTTAAGATGGAGACAACGCCAGTTTTGTCCAGTGTCACCTTCTCCCTAGAATCTGATAATAGTAAGTACTACTGTGCTTGTTTTTGCTGCTGCTGCTGCTGCTGCTGCTGCTGCTGCTGCTTATGATGATGGTCACAGTATTATCAAGAGGCTAGCTGGTATCAGTCCTGGTTCTTAGTGCTTTTGTTGTTCTCTTTTCTTAAACTTTAAACAGCTCAAGAATTGGTTGGCATTCTGCTGTGTTGCTTAATGAATAAATATGCCTCACTTCTCAGAGATTTATTTTCCTCTTGACAAATTGGAGAAATATGTGAGTGAATCACTTCCTAAGTTGAATATAGTACGTTTCCCTTAATCGTTTATGACTGAGAGAATGGAATGTCTTGTTTTTTTTCTAAGATTGTGAAAATACATATGTGTTTTCATAACTTTTACATTGGTCTGAAACAGTATTTTTCAGTGTTTGTTTTAAAATTGGTATTCTACTAATATACAGACAAGAAGAAAAACTAAACTAAAAATACAAAATATTCTTTTTTAAATCAATTTATGTTAATTGAAAAATGAACATATCTTTAAGGAAATCAGTAAAATTTTGTCATATTAATTTGGGCCTTGAAGAGCTGCAAACATTCTTACTACTTAAGATACCTTCTTTGTACCTTCCGAGAATCAGTTTCTGATATTTTTATAGAAATATGATTGTTCTTCTTTTTGAGGATGAATTTTCTGAAAAAAGGAATGAAAGAAGTAAAGAGGGAGTGAAAAGAAAAAATAGGAAAGGAAGGAGAAAGGAAAGGATGAAGAGAGAACAAACTGAGAGACTGTTGAAGTCTTCTGATGGGGGATGAGGAACTGAGACTAAGAAACCAGTAAGACCCAGAACCTGTTCCCAGCACTATGAGCAACCCTCTACTTCTCCTGTCCTTCTTGACTATTCCTATGATGGAAAACTCCCTTACATTTCTTACCCTCTCCTTCCTTTGCCATGTGAAAGATGCCAAGTAAGGCTCATCACTGTTTAACTTTATATTTGATCAGAGGAAACAAGCCATACACAATGATGGGAGCAGGAACCATCCATTGAAATAACTGGGTTTTAGAAAGGAAACGGATGCTTTGGTGTTGGGATTGGAATGGGGGCAGAATGGTGACACACTATGATGGGAGTTAGAGAAAGGAGGTAGAATATAAGTCAACAACAATAGAAAGCACTTGTCTGGTATAAGAAGTATGGGAACACCCAGGAAGGAGTCATCCAAGTGAGCCAAGCTCTAGGTACGTAGGGAATAGTTGTGTGGGAACTAAGATTAGAACTATTTTGGAGAATATTGAAGAACAAGAATGAAGACTAGCTAGGCACCAATGAAACATCTCAAAAGGAGACATCGAGAACATATTTAATCTGTCAGCTAGGTAGTAGATGAAGTGATGCAGGGAGGTAGGACCCAAAGAACAAGAGTTTCTAATGGAGGAAGCTGATATTGTAGAAAGTACAGTACTATGGAATGCTGGGCAGCATTTCTGGACACAACCTATTCTAAACCAGTTGTGACAGCCAGCAATACTCTGTATAGTACTAAGCGTTCAATGGGAGACAAAAATGTCATACATGACACAGGACCTTGAAAAGTATTGGTCTTGGCAATGACCAGTGATACAATGACTCAAGAGTGTCACAGAGGGGACACTGGGGCCAGAGATGATGTCACAACAAAGGCAAAGGTGATAAATGTCTAAGGGGATTTTCATATTTCAACTTTGAGTAATTGAAAAAACAACAACATTCACCAAAAGGAACACAGGGACTAGTGAGAAGAGTTAGAAGAATCAGCAAGGTTTAAATATTTGGTTTAATGGAAATATATACATGGAAGAGAATAGAAGTGTTCTGTAACTAGTTATTTACTTAATATGTCAAATGAATAAAAAGGAAGGTGAATGACATATGTCAAAAGAAAGATTGAAAGATAGAAATTGGGTGTTGTAAGTGAAATCACTAAAATCATATTTTTTTAAAAAGATGAGAAGGCACAAAGAACGTACGAGCCAGAGCACTGGAAGAAGTGCTATGAAATGTTGTTTTCTGGATATGGCACGAATTTGTGGCATCTCTCATGACCTACACACTACCTGGGTAAGGTCAATCCAGCCAAAATTCTAGCATAGCTGAGAGAGGATCTAACAGGAACTCATCTCTACCTGAGGAGCTGTTGGCAGTTGTAGCCACTGGTAGGTTGTCCGTACTCCGGTGGATTGTCCACACCCACACACATATGGGCAACACTTATTTGACTTAGTGGGTTATAATATAAAAATAAAAAGAGGACAGGAAGATGGGATGAGAGCATGAGAAGAGATCTTGAGTGAAGTTTGAAGGAGGAAATAAGATGATGAATATAATAATATTTTGTTTTACACATGTGTAAAATTCAGACAACATTTTTATTCCACATATACATTTTTATAAGCAGTACATTTATTGCAGAAAGAGTTTAAGTCCTGTGAATCCTACCCATTTTCAAAAGCAACCTCTCTTATGTGATGGATGTATGTATTCATTTTATACCATCCATAGAAATACTTGCAAATGCATCTTGTTTGAATCCCATAGAAAAATACATACCTACATACATACATACATGCATACATAACTGGAATTTAGAACCTTATAAGCTATTCCATGTCCTGAGCAATGGCAAAATCTAAACGGTTTGCTCTGTGTGATATAGACTTCATGCCCCATAAGACAACAGTGATTTCTACAATTCAGAACATTTCATTGTGGTTTGAAGCTTCATCTTAAAATTTCTTCTGCATCATGGATTCTAATCCCTATTGATAGCCTGACCTGGTTCACCTTGGACATATACTGAATTTACAATCAGTACTCTCATCTATTCCCTAGTCCAGAGATATCAATCCATGTCTCAAGTAGATATTGCTCAGGGATTGGAATAGCTTATAAGGTTCTAAACTCCACAGTTATGTATGTATATAAGCATGTATTTACTTACAGGCTTACAGCAAATGGCATTAAATTTAGAGCTTCAAAAACATCCAAATGCATTTTCTTCTCCTGCTACCTCCAAGCTAAATAAGTTTGCTTGAGTATCTTGATCACTCTTATTTTTATAATGGTGGCCTATACTATATAATCAAACTCCATTGTGCGTATCCTATGATATGAAGCATAGAGTATCTGTTTGGTGTTGAAGGTGGTCACTTGCTTGCTGCTTGGAATGCAAGGGAAAACAATGACTTCAAGAGAAGAGGAGTGGCTCATACACTAGGAGACAGCCTTGGTAGCTGAGCCCCTGATGCTGGGGAGAAGCACAGTTGTAAAAGTGAAACTGCACTGAATCACTGCTCAGAGAGTAGACAGGTGGGGGCACCTGAGAAACATTTGGAATTGACATTTTAATTGGTTAACTATAGCCTGAAAACAGACCTAGGAACCCACTAATGGTGGCCTCACCAATGGACTGGTGAGTTGAAAGTTAATAGGAAGAAAATTAGATCATTTTTCCCCATAAATTTGGCAAAAAGTAAATGCCACAAAATGAGAGGCAAGGAGACTGGGAAAGTTATAAAAATGAACTTGAACTTCCTACTCAAAGTTTGGAAGGTTCCATGCTCAAAGATAATGCCTGAGTGAGATATTCCAGAATCAGAAAGACACACATGATATATACTCATTCATAAGTGGACATTAGATATACAAGATAAGATAAACATACTAAAATCTGTACACCTAAAGAAACTAGTCAAGAAGGAGGACTCTGGCTAAAATCTTCAGTCCTCATTCAGAAAGGCAAAGAGGATAGACATCAGAAGAGGGAGAAAACAGAGAACAGGACCGGAGCCTACCATAGAGGGCCTCTGAAAGACTCTCCCTTGCAGGGTATCAAAGCAGATGCTGAGACTTATAGACAAATTTTGGGCAGAATGCAGGGAACCTTATGAAAGACGTGGGAAATAGTAAGACCTGGAGAGGACAGGAGCTCCACAAGGAGAGCAACAGATCCAAAAAATATGGGCACAGGGGCCTTTTCTGAGACTGATACTCCAACCAAGGACCATTCATGGACATAACCTAGAACTCCTGTACAGTTGTAGCCATGGCAGATCAGTGTCCAAGTGTGTTCCATAGTAATGGGGACAGGGACTATCTCTGACATGAACTGATTGGCCTACTCTTTGATCACCTCCCCCTGAGGGGGGAGCAGCCTTACCAGGACACAGAGAAAGACAATGCAGCCACTCCTGATGAGACTTGATAGACCAGGATCAGAAGAAAGGGGAGGAAGACCTCCCCTATCAGTGGGCTGGGGGAGGGGCACAGATAGAGAAGAGGGAGGGCAGGTGGAATTGGTAAGGGAGGAGGGAGGAAGCTACAGAGGGAAAACAAAATGAATAAACTGTAATTAATAAAACTATAAACAAAAAAGAAAAAAGATAACATGAAACTCCAGGGGAAACTTCCAATGTATGATGTGTATTGATTGTGATCATACACCTTTTTAAGGCGGGCATTAGAAGAGCATTCAGTGTAAGCTTCTCAGAGTGTTCTACACACACACACACATACATACACACACACACCCTCCTACCCTCCATGGGGCTCTGTGGTCAAAAAGAGCATGGCAAATCCTGTTTTAACTAAAACTGGGCAAAGCCTAGTGCCTTAACTACACTGTAAATCTGTGAAGTAAAAATATGTACCAAATCCCACAGTTAGTAAACAATGGAAATGTTTTTTTTTTTCCTCAAAGAATTTCCCATGACTTGTGCTTGGAGCAAGCCTTAAAATAATTCTGCCTTACACGAAGCCAGCTACTAGCCTTTTTAACATGGTTACTGTATTGTATCAGCACTTCCACAAAAAGGAACTTCTGGCATTGTAGCTCATGTACTTCCCTCGTGTGGATTCCCAGAAGTGGAAAGAGAATGTCAGGTCCAAAAGCATTTCTACTTCTCTCAGCATCTCTGTCATCTTGATCTAATCATAGCACACAACCAAGCTGACAACTAGGTTAGGAACGCTACCCACACCTCTCTCTTGATCCAGTAGCTATCACACATTTTAGTCCTTAGAAGCCAAACGGATATAAAAATACTATCAATTCTCCAGCATGACGCTTAGTAGAAAGATAACCTTTATGGTGTAATGTACTTAAATCAACAGAAGGTACTAGGAACAAGTCACCTTCGGCCACTCTTATGAATTCTTATACACTATCCTGAAATACCTTCTCATGGGCATTGGCAAATTTGCAATGCAGAGGTCTGTGGAAATGCCTGGGTGGATAGAGATAGGGAGCCGAGGAAAGGACAATCTCTACATGGAGTCAAAAAATCATGATGACTTTTGTCCACTGTTGGCACTATAGGTTATTAATAGGATGAACCCTTTTGTAGATTCAATGGTAGTGTTTTGCTTATTCTTCGGGTTTTTTTTTTTTTCATGGTGTCTGTGTGAGAGAGATTTGTCTTCTTTTCATTCAGGATTTCTTCCTCTGTAAAACTAATTGTGGACCAATCTAAAAGAGTAATCTTGAGAACCAAAAGTAGCTTCATTTAAAAGCATTAAAAATTGGGGGGGGAGGGTGCTCATTTTGAATTCCCTGAGAAAAATCTACAATTCCTATTGCTCCTGATGGCAAATAGCAATCTATGTCCTGCTGATAATTGGTATTTTTTTCTCTAATAGGATCTGTGTATTCACTATATACAGAGAGGTCATGGAAATTTCTATGATTTCTTTTAAGAACTCATCCTATCCAACCATTTACAGGAGAAAGAAAATGATAGTATCCTGCTTAACAAGTCAACATGTTGTTCCATGGCTTCAGCATGTTTTAAAGTCAACTGTGAAAGAGCTCTTACAGACAGGACAACGTCACTTCTGCACTGGCAGAGGCTCAGGGGTTAAGAGGTACCCTGAAGCCACAACAGTGAGAAACAGGCTCTGTCCCCTGAGCCCTTGAGAAAACACTGGCTGCAGTTGAAGGGAGAGTGTTGGTGCTATTTTTTAACTATCTTATTTGGGGTTCCTTATGCCTCTACCTCCCTTTTCTACCCCAATCCTTTCCAACACCAAGTAGGAGAGAAAGAAGGTTAGTGGAAAGAAAGGGCATAGTTCTTTTTAGCTACTTCCTGTTTAGGGTCATTGTGTGCCTTTGGGAAAGTCCAATCTTCATTTCAAGGTATCTCCAACTTCTCATGAAACTGCAACAACAGCAACCAGGAGTAGCAAGGGGTACAACAGCCACCTTTCTCAGAGCTCTCTCTCTCTCTCTCTCTCTCTCTCTCTCTCTCTCTCTCTCTCTCTCTCTCTCTCTCTCTCTCTCTGGACTCCGGCATTTATCCCCTCTCCAGAGTCCTCAGAATTAAACTATCTGCAGCTGGCAAAAAGCCCGTCTCATCTCAGAGCCTGTATGAGGCAGTTCGCTACTGTGGACAATGTGAATCAGCTCCATATGCCACGCCTAAGATTAAAACAAAAACATGTTTATGGGGGGAGTTCCAAGATGGCTGTGAACAGAGTGTTCCATATCTAAGGGGCAGAAGATCACAGACTGCAAAACCAGTGAATAAACAGGGGCTGGATCCAAAACACTGACTTTGGTGCTTCCAGGACTGGAGGGGACATCCTGGGAGTTGGGGATGATCAGGTCCAGGGCCCCTGTGGCTGTCTCACATGTCCAGGAGTCATGAACTGTGAGCCCCCTGCCCTTTCCGTGTTCTTGAGAGATTTTAGGTCCCCAGGTCAAAGGACCCTCTACTCCAGCAGCCAGACACCAAAACCCTCCTATTTCCCTGAGGGTAGCATCTGAATTTCTGGGACAGCATCCCAATCTCTAAAACACATTTCTACTGGTGCCTCCAAAGAGACCAGATGGACAATAAAATCATACGGATCCTGAATCCAAGATGGTGGAGCCCAGATGAACCTGAATACCAGGACTTCAATGTCTGGCATTCCTGCAAGCCACAGCTCAACTGCCTTGTGAGGCACTGGATGCACCTGAGGAGGACGCTCTTCCTTCCCCATCTGCTATCGCCTGAAACACCCACGTCCAACCCTTCAAGACACCTGTGCCTGCACCCCTGCCATTCAAGACACCCTGCCTTCTGCAGCAGCCACCCTGGTGTGTAGCATCCAAGACTCGAGAACCCATTCATGTTCCCCTGGACCTCTCTCATCATTCTGAAGACTACTCCAGACACCAGAGACAGGAGGATCAAGTCTTCAGTATAGGTTCAAGGAACAAACAGCCAAGTCTAAGGATAACCAGATGGCTAAAGGCCAGCAAAAGTACATAATCAACAAAAATAAGAATACCATGGCTCCACCAGAAACTCCAGAAAACAATGGATATTCTAATACAACAACCACACAAGAAAATGACCTTACATATATGCTTATGCCATTTTTAATGGCATTTAAAGAAGAAACAAACAAATCTCTCAAAGAAATACAGGAAATTACAACCAAACAAACAGAGGCCATCAAGGAAACCACAATCAGACAGGAAAGAAATGAATGAAATTGTTCAAGACCTGAAAACAGAAATACAATCAATAAAGAAATCACAAACTGAGAAAACCTTGGGGATGGAAAAATTAGAGAAGAGATCAGGAACCACAGAGGTAAGCATCACCAACAGAATATAAGAGATGGAGAAGAGAATCTCAGGCATTGAAGATACAATTGACAAAAGCCATGCATCACTCAAAGAAAACATTAAGATGAAAATGTTCCTGACTCAAACCATCCAAGAAATCAAGAACACCACAAAAAGATGAAATATAAGACTAATAGGGATAAACAAAAAGAATTTCCAGGCTCAAAATCCCAGAAAATATTTTCAAGAAAATCATAAAAGAAACATTTCTCAACCTAAACAAAGAGATGCCCTTAAACATACAAGATGTTTACAGAACACCAAATAGACTACACCAGAGAAATTCCATCACATTATAATCAAAATAGAAAATATACAGAATGAAGAAAAATATTAAAAGGCAAGGGAAAAAGCCAAGTTACATATGAAGGTAGACCTAGCAGAATCACACCTGACTTCTCAACAAAGACTATGAAAGCCAGAAGGGTCTGCACAGATGTCATGAAGATACTAAGATGACAGATACCAACCCAGACTACTGTACCCAGCAAAACTTTCAATCATCGTAGATTGAGAAAACAAGATATTCCATGACAAAACTAAATTTAAAAATTATCTATGCACCAACCCAGATCTACAGAATACACTAGAAGAAAAACTCTAGTCCAACGATGTCAACTATAGCCAAGAAAAAATAGGATATAGATAACTTCACAACATCAAAACCAACAGAAAACAAGCATCCAAACATATTAATACCAATTATTCAACAATACACGGAACTAACAAGCATTGATTTCTACAACATCAATGGACTCAAATCTCCAATAAAAAGACACAGGTTAACAGAATGGTTGCAGAAACAGTATTCAAAATTCTGTTGCATTAAAGAAATGCACCTCAGCAACAATGATAGACACTACCTCAAAGTAAATTAAAACAGATGGAAAGGGACATTTCATTCTCATCAAAGGAAAAATCCAACTAGAGGACGGCACAACTATGTCCTAAATGCAAGGGCACCTGCATTCATAAAAGAAACATTACTAATGCTTAAATCACACATTGATTCCAACACATTAATAGTGGAATACAACAAAACCCCACCCTCACCAAATCATTAACAGAAGCTAAATAAAGAAATAATGAAGCTAACAGAGGTCATGAATCAAATGGACATAATAGATGTCTACAGAACTTTACACCCAAACACAAAAGAACATACTTTTTTCTCAGCATCACACAGAACCTTCTCCAAAACTGGCTGTATCACAAAGCAAACCACAACCAATGCGTGAAAATTGAATTAACCCATTCTTCTTTACCAGATCACCATGGATTAAAGGTAGACCTCGACAACAGAAACAACAAAAATCCAACACACTCATGGAAACTTAACAACTCCTGCTCAATGATCACTGGGTGAAGGAAGAAATAAAGAAACAAATTAAAGACTTCCTAGAATTCAGTGAAAATGAAGGCACAACTTACTCAAACTTACCCATCATGAAAGCAATGTTAAGATGAAAGTTCATAGCACTAAGTACATTCAAAAAGAAATTGGTGAGATCCCATATTAGCAACTTAACAGATCACCTGAAAGCTTTAGAAAAGAAAATAAGCAAACACATCCAAGAGGAGTAGATGACAGGAAATAATCAAACTCAGGGATGAAATCAATAAATTAGAAACAAAATGAGCAGTACAAAGAATCAATGAAACCAAGAGACAGTTATTTGAGAAAATCAACAATATAGATAAACCCTTAGCCAAACTAACTAAAAGACAGAGAGACAGTATCCAAATTAACAAAATCAG
Organism: Pachyuromys duprasi; assembly: GCA_028658305.1. NCBI lineage: Eukaryota > Metazoa > Chordata > Mammalia > Rodentia > Muridae > Pachyuromys > Pachyuromys duprasi. The sequence goes on from CM053763.1 coordinate 81,396,560, forward strand.
AAATGGAAAGAGGGACATAACAACCAACACTGAGGAAATCCAAAGAATCATTAGGTCTTATTTCAAAAACACGCATTCCACAAAATTGGAAAATCTAAAGGAAATAGATAATTTTCTTGATAGATTTCACCTACCGAAGTTAAATCAAGAGCAGGTAAACAGTTTAAACAGACCTATATTTTCTGTAAGGAAATAGAGGCAGCCATCAAAAGTCTCCTAACCAAAAAAGTGCAGGGCCAGACATGGTTTTAGTGTGGAATTCTACCAGACTATCAAATAAGAGCTAACATCAATACTCCTCAAACTATTCCACAAAATAGAAACAGAAGAAGCATCACCAAACTCATTTTATGAAGCCACAGTCACCCTGACACCTAAACCAGGCACAAACTCAACAAAGAAAGAAAATTTCAGACCAATATCCTTTATGAACATTGATGAAAAAATACTCAATAGGACACTTGCAAGCAGAATTCAAGCACACATCAAACACATCACTCACCATCATCAAGTAGGCTTCATCCCAGGAATGCAGAGATGATTCAACATATAAAAATCCATCAATGTAATCCAATTTATAAACAAACTGAAAGAAAAAAAACACATGATCATTAGATGCAGAAAAAGCCTTTAACAAAAATCCAACACTCCTGCATGATAAAAGCCTTGGAGAGATCAGGGGCACAAGGCCCATACTTAAACATAATAAGGACTATATATATCAAGATGATACCCAATATCAAACTAAATGGAGAGAAACTCAAAGCCATCCCACTAAAATGAGGGACAAGTCAAGGTTGCATACTCTCTCCATATCTCTTCAATATAGTACTAGAAGTTCTAGCTAGAGCAATAAGACAACTAAAGGAGATCAAAAGGATACAAATCAGAAAGGAGGAAGTTATAGTCTTAGTGATCACAGTTGATATGATAGTATATATAAGCTACCCCAAAAATTCCACCAGAGAACTTCTGCAGCTGATAAACAAACATCTTCAGCAAAATGGGTGGATAAAAGATTAATTTTTTAAAAATTGGGAGCCCTCCTGTATACAAATGACAAATGGGCTGAGAAAAAAATTAGAGAAGCCACACCCTTCACAATAACCACAAATAATATAAAGTATCTAGGGGTAACTCTAACTGAGGAAGTCAAATATCTGTATGACAAGAACTTCAAGTCTCTAAAGAAAGAAATTGAAGAAGATACCAGAATATGGAAAGATCTCCCATGCTCATAGATTGGTAGGGTTAACATAGTAAAAATGGTCATCTTTCCAAAGACAATCTACAGATTCAATGTAGTCCCCACTAAAATACCAACACAATTTTTCAAAGACCTTGAAATAACAACTCTAAACTTCATATGAGAAAACAACAACAAAAAACCCAGAATAGCTAAAATAATCCTATATAATAATAAAACTTCTGGAGGTCTCTCCATACCTGACCTTAAGCTATTCTACAGAGCAATAGTAATAAAAACTACATGGTATTGGCATAGAAATAGTTGAACAATGGAATTGAACTGAATACTCAGGAAAAAAAATAAAACCCACAGACCTATGCACCACTGATTTTTGACAAAGGAGACAAAACCATACAGTGAAAAAAAGACCGTATCTTCAACAAATGGTGCTGGTTTAATTAGATGTCTACATGAAGAAAAATGAAAATAAATCCATATTTATCACCCTGAACAAAACTCAAAGTCAAAGTGGATCAAAGACCTCAACATAAAACCAGATACACTAAATCTGCAAGAAGAGAAAGTAGGTAAAAGCCTTGAACTCATTGGCACAGGAGACAACTTCCTGAACAGACCACCAACAGCCAGGCTCAAAGATCTACAATTAATAAACAAGACCTCATGAACCTGAAGAGCTGCTGAAAAGTAAAGGATGCTATTATTAGAACAAAAAGGAAGTCTACAGATTGGGAAAGAGCTTCACCAATCCTACATCCTAAAAAGGGCTGATATCCATAATATACAAAGAACTTTAAAAAGTAAGTACCAACAAACCAAATAATTCAATTAAAAAATGGGATACAGAGCTAAACAGAGAATTCTCAACAGGGGAATCTAATAATTGAGAAGCCCTTAAAGAAATGCTCCATGTCCTTGGTCATCAGGGAAACACAAAACAGCTCTGAGATTCCACCTTACACCTGTCAGAATGGCTAAGATCAAAAACAATTGACAGCACATGCTGGAGAGGATGTGGAGAAAGGGAACACGCCTCCATTGCTGGTGGGATTGCAAACTTGTACTTGGAAACTTGGAAATCAATCTGGTGTTTTCTCAGAAAATTGGGAATAGCCATACCTCAAGACGCACGAATGGGGCCCATGATAACTCGGTGTAGGACTGAAGACCCTATTCAGGGAAACAGGGACTGTTTCAGTCATGATCTTGATGGCTGACTCTTTGACCCTCCCCCATACAAGCTGGCTAGATCCCAGGGGAGGACATTGCAGCCAGCCCTGAGGAGACAGGATAAGCTGGGGTGGGATGGAAGGGAAGGAGGTCCTCCCCTGATGGTGGACTTGGAGGGGGCGGGGAAGAGGGAGATGAGGGAGAGAGTGGGAGGGTAGGAGGGAATGGGGGAGGGGGACTACGCCTGGGATTCAAAGTACCTAACCTGTGATTGAGATAAAAATAAATAAATTTATAAAAACAAAAAAAGACCAAGCTATACCGCTCCTGGGCATACACCCAAAAAAATGCTCCACAGTACAACAGGACATGTGCTAAACCATGTTCATAGCAGCTTAATTCTTAATAGCCAGAAACTGGGAACAATCTAGATGTTCCTCAACCAAAGAATTAATAAAGAAACTGTGGTACACTTACACAATGGATACTACTCAGCCATTAATAACAAGGAAATCCTGAAATTTGAGGACAAATGGGTAAAACTATACAAGATCCACCTGAGTGAGGCAACCCAGACCCAGAAAGACACACTTATGGTATGTACTTACTTATAAGTTGATTTTAGTCATAAAGTGCAGGATAGACATACTACAATGCACAGATCTTAAGAAGATAAGTCCAATGGGCATCTTAGGCTTCATGTGGAGCCACTCATTAGGGGAGTGGGGGATATCTTTGACATGGACTCTGTTGCCTGCTTTTTTAACATTTCCCCCTGATGGAACTTTCCTACCAGGCCACAAGGGAGGAAGGTGAACTCAGCCCTCATGTGAATAGATGAGCTGGGGTGACTGGGTAGGAGGGCACTCCTATTCTGAGGAATAGGGGAGGAGGGAGGGTGGGACTAGGAGAAGAGGATGGAGGGGTCTATTACCAAGATGTAAATTGAATTAATTAATAAAAAAGAAAAAACCTGTTTACATATCATAACTGAGTTTTTAAAGACACCAGAACTTCCACTACAGGAGAGGCAGCTGGACAGACCACGCTCACTTTACTTCCTTGGTCATTGGAGAAATAGCTCTGAGCTTATCCCAGGCCACTGCTCTTCCCTCCTCAAAGTCATTCCTCATAATCTTCAGTAGAAGCTTTTACCTGTCACCTACATTTCTTTTTAGTTTTAACTCCCATGTTTTCTCTACTCCATACACTGAACCAGCCACATCAGATCCAAAGGTTCTGTGATAAGTAGGTGTTTCTCAACATAGAGGCTCTGGAAGTACAAACTGTCTTTTACTTTGGAATGTTTTCTCTGACATCGCTTTGAGGCGTCCCAACTCATCTTGCAAGAGTCAAACTCAAATACCACTCCCTCAGTAAATCCTTCATAGAAACTTCTTGCCAGCAATTGCAGAGAGAACAAGTCTGTGTCCTACTGTTCCTTTCTACATACCTCTGTGAGTGACAAGAGGACATACTTCATAGTGGATACCATAGTGGAACAAGCTCTGTGCATGTTTTTTTCTAACCTTGGGAAAATCCCCTAGTATCTAATTCAGGTTTCTGAGCTGGAAAACGGAGAATAACGGCCAATATTGCATAGGATTGCTGTAATAAATGAATGCATCGAATATTTTAATCCTCAGAAGTCCTTATTCGTTGTGAGCATCCAGTAGATGGTACATATTGTATATGGTAGATATTGTTATTGTATCTACTAACTTTCTTATACATTCATTTGTTCCTTAGGTGGACCTTATGCAGAGGAGGGATGGGAAGTCTGCCTTAGTCATTCTTATAAATATATAATCACGGTGCTTGACTATTGTATGTAATTGGGCCTGAACAAGTGTTTATTGAGTTGGTTTTCTAGACAGTAAAATATCTCCATGACTCCAGAGATTGTATCTTAAGGAATTTTATTTTCTTCTTTTGCTCTCTCCATGGAAAGGAAAATATTACATAACTCCATACTCTATCTTTAAGAGAGACTGTTGAAGTCATTTCATGAAGCTCTTAGTGATGTGAGAATTTGGCAGCCAGGTCAGAGTTCTGGTTCTGACAGGGCTCATGTCATTGCAACAGTCATTGCTGTTCATTTGTTCAGCTTACCTTCTGGATCTCAGCCATGTGCCAGACAACATTCTTTGTGCTGGAGAGAAAGCAGTGCATGCGAGCTCCAGAGTTTTCACTCTCGTGGACATTTATCAGAAGAAGAAAGTGCAAAAGTGAAAAGAGAGGATGGGGATGCAGTTTGCCCATCTTTTAAAAAAAGCTCACGAGATAAGTGATTCCAAATATTTTTAAAGCATCTTCTACTCTTGATTTAAATCATTAAAAGCATCCAAATATGTAAAAGAGAAGAAATAACAACTGCTATATTTACAAAGACACTTTGCAAAGATCTGTGGTGCCATATACTCACTCCTACATCCACTCTGCAGGCAGCACTAGATCTCTTTTCGGGAGAAGGAAAGGAGCCACCAGATGCAGATTCTGTCCTGGACCCTTTCACTGAGGAAAAGTAAGTGGGAAAGTTTGAATACCCTCACTAGGTGAATCATAAGCTGTCTGCTGACAAGAAAGCAGTTTACATGGCTAGATTCTATCATGAATAGAGTTGCCAGCATTGTACGTAAGAAAGTTTAGGCTCTACAACATAGGTGATTCAGCCTTATCTCAGTACCCAGTTTCTTGGAGTGGAGGCCATGACTGCTATGGGACACACCCAATCAACTGGTTTGCCAGGGCACTATCCATCTGCCACACCTCCATGAAACATCTTAAACCCTTCTTTTGTTGCAAAATGATTCACTGTCATTTCCATAAACAAGGGGATCTGGGCACGTGTCCACACATGCCATCTGAGTATATTAGAAGACTTAAAGGGAACCATCTTTTTAAGATATCAGGACAGCTGGAATAAACTCTTGACTGACTTAAAAGATCCACCAAGCCAGGCATGGTTTTCATAAAATAAGCCCTCTCCTAAGCAAGCGCAGTACTGGCAATAAATGCAAAATGAATGACAGCATGGATAGGCTGAGAAGGGGAATAAATGAGAATGCGAAGGTGCAGGGTGGCACATGCCTGTCATTTCAGCACTCTGGAGGCTAAGGCCACTGAGAGTTTGAGGATAGGTTGTGATACACAGTAAGTTCCAGGACGACCTGGGTTGTAGATTCAGAGCCTGTCTCAAAAGTGAATCAATAAGCCTTGGTAGTTGGGAATAAGAGGGTCAGGAGCCTGCGGGTAGATGAAGAGGGATTTGGTAGTTGATACAATCAAGATACATTGTCTATACGTATCAGATTGTCAAAGAATAACTATTTCAAAAAGAAACAATGAATAAATATCAGAGTGTGAGGGAGGGGCACAGGGGAAGAAGAGGGAGGAAAGGTGGGAATAAGAGGAGATGAGGAGGGGGGCTGCAGTTGGGATACAAAGTGAATAAATTCTAATAAATAAGGAAGAAATGAAGGAAGGAAGGAAAAGGTGGAATCTTCTTTCCATTTGCCCTTCACTTGCCTATTGAGCTGTTTCTACTGCTTCTCTGTGAGCCATTTAGAGCTGTATAATTTGTATACATTATGCTCAAGAAACAAAGTTCTAGCCTAAGGACTTTATGTCATTGTGGATAAGCAAAAGGGTAGCCATTCCGGGTCTCTGTAAAGGAGCAGAGGTATCCAGGGACACTTATGATGCTTCGTGTTGGGAAGAGTGGGGACAAGCAGGGAACCTTGGGGCAAGGAATGTGGTAGAAGCATAGAAATTTATCTGACGGGGTCAAATCAGGAATTGGTGAGGAAGACCACCAGAGAGTCACCCTACCCAGACTTCTCATTTGATCACCCTCTCAAAACCAGGACTTCAGGCTTGACCGTTTTCCCCTCAGCTAGTCCGTCAGGGTCCACAGTGTCATCAAAGGGAAGCTACATGACTGAGACTAGAGAGGCATAATTTCCTGCAGTATCTTCCTGGGAACTAGAGTCAACAGAGGTGACAGGGCTTGAACATGATGTATTTGCTCACCACAGCTCTGCCTGCATATAGACAGCTTACCAGTGAGAGAAAAGTTCCTCCCGGTTTGTTCCCAATATGTTTTCTCACACCCACCCTGCAAGGGATGTACACATTTATATTCTTATTTGACAGGAGAGACACCAAAAAGTTACTTGAGCCAAGATTTAGGGCTTGTAACAGATGCAACATTTTCTTGCTTCCAAATCCTAAATTCCTAACTACTCTATCCTCTTGGTCATCCATGAGGCAAGGCAAGAGCAGAGATTAGAACTCAGGTCTTTTTAGCTAGTCCCATAACTGGGCAGAAGTCCCCCAGAGCAGCCTCTGGGTGGTGTCATTTCATGGAGTACTTAGATCTTGGGCTTTATGCCTAGAATTTTGACATCTGAGGCCCCTCCAGAACCCTTCTTTCATCTGTTACAGATTCTGTTGTCAAGATACTACACTTGGAAGTATCTTTTTTGGCAGGCTTGATGGGGATTGAACTTGAAGCCCCTTGGAAAACATTTCTGATGACTCTGGAATGAAAGAAGGGCTCAGTGGTTCTGGCTCAATTTCAGCCAGAAGCCCCTCCCCTTGTTTTGTAGAAGCCAGTCTGGGAGCTAGTGGTGTTGTTTAGAGCTCCCTGGGGTTGGAGGTGGACTGACATGTGTCTATTTGAGGTTACCTCTGGTCATTGGCTGCCTGAGATTAATAGGTCCCCAATTCTAATGCTGCAATGATAGTGATCACACCCAGATTTTCATCTTAATCCTTGGAGATGAGCGCACATCAAAAAGCTCAGCAGGTTGGCCCAGATCATTATGATAACGATTAATAACAGGCTTGTTGATGGGGCTTCCACCTGCATGGCTCACATTGCCTTTATACAGGAGATTCCGGTGCATGAAGGTAAAAGTGAGGCCAACAACAGCAACACTGGGGACAGAATGGATTTCCTTAAGTAAATCAGTTTCTCAGTGATTCAAAGTCAAGGTTGTTTCTGAAATTCCTGCCTCATAATTTTCTTTTGTACGATGGATCTGAAAAAAAAAAAACAGTTTGTCCATGAACATAGATAAAAGAGCATTTCATAGAATATTGTATTGTGTACCTTTCTTTGACTTTATGTGTGTTCATAGTGTTTGACATGGGTGTGGGTAAACATATATATGTGTGTGTTTGTGTGTGTGTATGCACACACCCTCCAACTTGGTGTTTTGTTTTGTTTGTTGAGACAAGGTCTTTCATTGATCTTGGACCCCCTAGTTTGACTACACTAGCTCACTCATGAGTCAAGGGGATGTACTCTACTGACCAAGGTACCTCTCCAGCTGCTGGATCTTACAAATTTCCAACACAGAATACATTATGTTTATGCTATTAGTATCTATCTTTCTATCAGACACTTGGAATGAGCCTTTGTATCTGTAACATTTAGCCCAATGTTCCCAGCAGATGTCAGCTATCATGCCAAACTCATGAGGATGAGTCACAGTCACTTAAATTTAAAGACAAGGAAACAGAATTCCAGCTAATAGACATGGATTGTCCAAGGTCACAGACTGAATGACTGGACCAAATTTTAATCTAGAAACACTGTCCCTTGCCCAACCTCAGACTTCTCTTTCCACACTGCCTTAAAAGCCTGAGAATGACAGCTATCAGATATCAGCCTCCCCAGAAATTCACTATGAGAAAGTTTTGAGCATTATGGCCTAGTGCAGTGGTTCTCAACTCGTGAATCATGATCACTTTGGGGGTCAAACAACCCTCTCACAAGGGTCACATATCAGATGTTTACATGATGATTCATTACAGTTGCAGAATTGCAGTTATAAGGAGCAACAAAATAAATTTATAGTTGAGGGTCACCACAAAGTGAAGAGCTATATAAAGGGTTGCAGCATTAGGGAAGTTGAGAACCACTGAAGTACATGTCTCTGTGTGATCACCTTTCCAAAGGCCTGCCATACATCCTCCCAAGGAAAAGTCCATCTGCCCTGGTTGGTTTATGGGATCGAATTAGATAAATCAATTCAAATAATTGATCCACAAATTGCTGGAGCATATTTGCCTTGGATTCCTTCTCACTTGGCATTGAGAATAATGAAAGGAAAGCTTCATTTCTTAATATTATGTAAGAAGAGATGTGGTTCTAAGGCACAGGTCAGCATGCTCATGACATCTGGGAGGATTGAGCAAAGCCACAGTTGTCATTGGCTATTAAGTAACATCAAAGAGACAGAAAAATGCAGTTTTACGTTGCACATGTAGAATTCTGAGGATTTTTCTACTTCAGACTATCAGTTATGTGATGGTTGCTGATGTCTAGCCATTATCCCCAAACACAGATCAAAAGGGTTGTTCCACCTGCAGGGGATCACAACCTACAGGTTGAGAAACACTGCATTAGGTCATAGTTCTCAAACATTTCTCATAGTGAATTTTTGGGGAGGCTGATATCTGACATATTTTTCATTCTTGGGCTCTTAGTCTTGCAGACCAATTCATTTGTGCACAACAGGGCACTTTCTCCACTGCCTCTGTTGTACAGTGGCCAAGGAAGAAGACAAATGGATTAGGAGATGATCAAGTTTAGGAGATTTGTTTCTTTATTCCTGGAATATACAGCAGGTGTCATTGGTAAAAACTGTCCTGGATCAGTGACTATTGGGGGCAGTGTGATCCCAGAGCAATGGCTAATACCTTTGGCTCACTGAAAGATGAAAACATATTTTTAAAATGCATTTATTAACACCATAATTTAGAAAACATTAAAGTTTAGGAACATGGTACACTCTAGGATCTTGGCTGCATGCCCTTTTGACCATGTTACTCAGTTACTTGTGTTACTGATCATGTGACTGGCTAGCAACTGTAATCCAGCACTGAAAAAGAGTGTCATACTACAAACTGATTGGACAAGGAAACATAGATATTCAAAACACAGGAGAAAATTTCTACTGCTGAGAGCATAAAATGAAAACCTAGAAAGTTGAATCCTCTGCAGGTCAAAAATTAGGACTATCTTCAACTGATTAATTTAAGGGATTAAATGTTTTATTTATTTGATAAAGAATAGAATTGTTCTTATTCATTCCTGTCAAAAGAGAAAGGAACTTTATCTGGTTGATTGGTTGGTTGGTGATTGGTTGGTTGATGGTCGGTCAGTTGGTTAGTGAGTGGTTAGTTGATGGTTGGTTGGTTGGTGGTTAGTTGGTGATTGATTAAAACTTGGTCTCATCTGTAGTCTAGACAGTTCTCTAACTCAAGATCTTCCTGCCTCAACCTGAAATCCTGAGAATGCAGGAGTGTACTCCGACACAGGCCTCTAGAAAGCCGCTTTTTACTGAGGATTAGGGTCAGGCTATCCTGAGTTCCAATCCTTTGTCCCTTCCCAAGGTGATTGTAATTAGTGGCTCTTTAGCCTCTTTTCACTTCTGTTTCTTTATGTTCAAAAAGAGAATTGCAATTTTCCTTTGGTGGGTGTTGGCTTTGACAACTAGTTTTAACTACACTACCACTACAGAACATTAAAAAGATGTGATATTCTTCTCCTCTTCTGTAACCTTTAAGATTATGCTCACAAAACAAAAAGAAAGAAAGAAAGAAAGAAAGAAAGAAAGAAAGAAAGAAAGAAAGAAAGAAAGAAAGAAAGAAAGAAAACGGTTTTGAATTAAATATATTCAAATGTGGGCCTTTCTTTCTAGTATAGCCAAATTGAAGGGTGATTCACTTGGCACTAAAAGCATGCTATAAAGGTTAGCTGGCACACTCATGACCATGCCATCCATCAACTGGTATGAATGATTACTGTGCTTCTTTAATGAGAATACATCCTCTTCTGCTAACAAACCCTGGGTCAAATCTGTGTTGTAAGATAAAGTATATCCTGCAGGGTACTCTGGTTAGGTTTTCTAGATGTGTTAAAGGCTATGTTAGGTTTGATTGTGGCCACCCAGCAAAAGCACCTATTTACTTTGTGGAGACGGGGTGGGTGGGATATGCTGTAGGTATCTAAGTGTGTGGTGATGGCCAGTGTCTGAGTTATAGACTCTACCTAATTGCCTCCATATTTTTGTACAGATTCCTTAAAGTGAAGTGCTTAAATCCTGACCTTCCTGAGGAAAGGGGTTTTGGAATGGTCCTTAGGTGACTAAGCTTCAATCTGCTTTACTTTCTGAGATGCCTTGACAGCCTCTGGCAGATTTCAAAGCCTGCTTGAGGACATGTACGTAAATGTATACATGAATATGTGATTTAAGAGTCACAGTGAAATCTTCACCAACCCTATATCTGACAGAAGGCAATATCCAGAATAAAGAACTCAAGAAATTAAACATCAACAAATCAATTAATCCAGTTAAAAAATGGGGTACAGAGCTAAACAGAGAATTCTCAATAGAGGAATATAGAATGGGCAAAAAACACTTAAAGAAATGCTCAATGTCCTTAGTCATCAGGGAAATGAAAATGAAAACGATCCTGAGATTTCACCTTACACCCATCAGAATGGCTAAGATCAAGAACTCAACTGACAACACATGCTGGAGAGGATGTGGGAAAAAAGGAACTCTCCTCCATTGCTGATGGGAATGTAAACTTGTACAACCAGCAGGAAGGAGAGGACCTCCCCTATCAGTGGACTTGGAGAAGGGGGAGTGAGGGTGGGATTGAGAGGGGAGAAGGGAGGAAGCTACAGGGGAGATACAAAGTGAATAAAGTGTAATTAGTACAAATTGTTTAAAAGGAAAAGGAAATTAAAAAGAAGAGTCGCAGTGGAGTTCTTACAGCATTCTAAAATACACAGAGATGTTTTACTTTCTCACACTTCTCCCATTCTGCTCCCTTTTCCTTGGATGTGGTACAGTGTTTAATTCCTATTCAGTCCTTTCTCGAGTCTGGTATCTCCTGCCAGGACCTTGCCTGTCATCTCCAAAGTGTGCCTGGCATTCTTCAGAATATTCATCCTTTTCTTCTTACTGTGCTTTCACATCAGAGCTTAATCACCTGTTGGCGACTTAACTTTCCACATCAATGCTGGGTTTGTAGAAGACCTTAAACATACTTAATTTATCTCAGCAACCACTGTCCATCATAACACCTGAAACACTGAAGACCTCAATATATATCAAATGAATGACTGAATGAATGAAAGATTGAGTAAGTGCATTATGGTCCCAGTGCCAGGCCCAGTCTTAATATGGTTACAACCAAAATGGGCGGGGCTTTTTCTTTAATAAGGTATGTCAAGCATTAATCTGTAAAGCATTAAAACTTTCAAAAGGAAAGAGCTTCCTGAAGCAGGTGCATTGGCCTGTATGACACAGTGAATCCGGGGTGGCTAATAGATAGGGTAATTTGTCCACTTCGTTGGAGTGAGGGTTTAGGCTGGGGCTTGCCTTAGCTCAGCCCTGTGCGTGATGTAGCATGCCTCCTTCAATGCAGTTCAATTAAGCTTAATATCCTATGACTCAAGAGTTTGCACACCAAGGCTTGGCACTTAATATTGTAATTACCTCTTTTGATTAGAACTGGCTTTCATAAGCAAATCAAGGCAGTGGTTTGACAAGCTTGAGGAATTGCTTTGCGAGCTCACTCTACAAGTTCCACGGGGGAATTATAATCACAGTAATTACCATACAAGAGAGATTCCAGTTCTCGATGGACGGGATGTACTGGGAGGTAAGTGCATAAGAGTCACGCACTGTGCCCTTCTCAGGATAGGCTGCAGAGCTGTAAACAAGGAACAAGCTGGAAGCGAGCTCAGTGCAGTCAAGCTGGCGCACAGGCTGAGTTGCTTGTGCAGAGACCGGGCTCAGCCTTCCGGGTTCAGTACACTGAAAGAAATTCTTTGGTCACCATATGGTTGTGGAGTTTGTTTCTTTTTTCCCTTCCACCGAAACTGGATACACAACTGGTAAAGAAACCCACCCTCCCAATCTACGCTAATTTTTGGAACTCTGTGGACAGTGGGATGTGAATTGACACACGTGGCTCCTTGAGAGGTTCCTAATATAATGTCGCACTCTTTAGAGAAAGCGAACTCATTAAGAAGCTGGTGGGTAATGATGCGGGAGCAGATCTGGCTCAGAATTTTTAGCGTCTCAGTCAGGGCGCAGGTAAAGCAGCCCCTAAAGGATGAGAACACACTTCACCAGTGATGCTCTGAGCATGCTGGGCTGGTTTTGACAAAAACAGATGTCTCACAGAGAAGGAGAACTCTTTTTTAAGCCGCAAGGGAGTCTTGTCACACAGAAGTATTCAGCCTACAGATGAGCAAAGCTGCCTTTCCGGCTCCATGGCCATGCTCTGGCTGTCCTAGGAAGCTGGAACAAGTCCCTCGTGTTTTAAAATGCATCATCTGCCTACAGGGCTCTAAGGAGGCTCTAAAAAATAGTTACTAGTTCTCTCTTTCTCGGAGGAAAAAAAATTATGTTGGGCCTCCTCCTCTCTGGAAACATTATCTCTCATGTCAAAACTCCACAACAGCGGATCCCCACTGCCCACACTCCACAGACTCGCTGCTCCTAACCCTGGACTTTTTTCCTCCATCATCCGAAGCCCAAAGATTCTTTTAAAAATTAACAAAAACAGAAGGGGGAAAATGCCACAAGACCAAGATTACTAGCAGATGTTCTGGGGAAGCCGGCAAGTGGAAAAGGCATTGGAGACTGCGGCTCCCTTCTCTGCCCCTTTGGAAGGCTGCACAGAATTAGTGAGAATCATGAGAACACACCTCTATGCACTTCTCACTTTCCCATTCTTTCAATGAATATCCTCTGAATAAGAAAACATGCCAAGCCTGCTGCTGAGCTCCTCCACCTCAAGGGTAATAAGTAACATATATTGGGAGGTTCTTCCGTGCCAGACACTATGGTAAACCTTCCACAGTTTAGAATATACTAACCCAGTTTCCATAACAACTCTCTTGTTAATGCTCAGATGGAAAAACAGTGACAAAGAGAGGTAAAATCTGCAGTCCAAAATCATACAGGTGGGAGAGCAAGAGTTCAGAATTTGAGCCTTGGCAGTCTGATCCTTTAGCCTAAGCCTAAGGTCAACAAGCTTTTCCTGCAAAGGGCAAGATAAGAAATGATTTGGACGTCATGAGCCAAATGTTCTCTGGCCATTACTCACCTCTGCTACAATAGTCCAGAAGCAGTGCTGGGTGATACATACACAAACAGGCATGGCTGTTTTCTGATAGGACTGTGTGCTGAAATCTGAATTGCATAGCACTTTCATGTGTCACGAAATAGTCCTGGTCTGTTGGGTAATTTCTTCGAGGCATTTCAAATCATAAAACTCTTACAGCATCGTGAATTATACAAAATAAGCATTAAGCTAGATACATTCCCGGTCTCTGAGGTTGGTCCCTAGCGTAGGTTGTGTTAGAAAATAACACAGTATTATTATCCTCAAGGGCCTTGCAGCCTGGCTGAGGGGAGAGTGTACTGGCAGGGGGTGTAGCTGAGTGGCATGACGCTTGTCTGGACTGCATCACTCCACCTATAGCTTCCTCTGCCTATGGTTCGGTGCCTTCTGCCTGCCTGGCTTAGCAGTGGCATCCTTCATCCAAATAGCTTCTCTTTTTTAAATTAATTTTTATTAACTACAATTGATTCATTTTGTATCCCAGCTATAGCTCCCTCCCTCATCCCCTCCCAACCCCACCACCTCTTCCTCTTCTCCTCCTATGTCCCTTCCCCAGTCCAGTGATAGGGGAGGACCTCCTCCCTTCCATCTGACCCTAGTCTATCATATCTCATCAGGACTGGTTGTATTGTCTTCCTCTGTGGCCTGGTAAGGCTTCTCCCCACCCCTCAGGGAGAGGTGATCAAAGAGCCAGCCACTGAGTTCATGTCAGAGACAGTCCCTGTTCCCCTTACTAGGGAACCTACTTGGACACTGAGCTGCCATGGGCTACATCTGTATAGGGGTTCTAAGTTATCTCCATGTATGGTCCTTGGTTGGAGTATCAGTCTCAGGAAAGACCCCTGGGCCCAGATTTTTTTTTTGGTTCTGTTGCTCTCCTTGTGGAGCTCCTTTCCCCTCCAAGTCTTTCATCTCCCCCTTCTTTCATAAGATTCCCTGCACTCTGCCGAAAGTTTGGCTATGAGACTCAGCATCTGCTTTAATACCCTGTTGGGTAGAGCCTTTCAGAGGCCCTCTACAGTAGGCTCCTGTCCTGTTCTCTGTTTTCTCCCTCTTCTGATGTCCATCCTATTTAGCTTTCTGAATGAGGATTGATCATCTTACCCAGGGTCCTTCTTCTTTATTAGCTTCTTTATGTATATAGATTTTAGTATGTTTGTCCTATATTATACTTCTGATATCCACTTATAATTGAGTATATGCCATATGTATCTTTCTACTTCTGAGACACCTCACTCAGGTTGATCTTTTGCCTACAAATATCTTTTTTTGATGTTTGCTCTCTTCTCAGTTATAATGATTTCTTCACAGCACCCAATTCTCTGTGTTAGCAGCCTTAGTTCCCTAACACTATGCCTATAGAGAGAAGTCAGATCTCATGTGTCCTTCCCGGGATTCTAACCAGACCGGATAGAATCCTCCATATTTAAATTAATTCCATTAACCTGTGAATGGCCTATCCATTCACAGCCAGGTTTCCTTCAATAATTGGTTGTTTTGAATCTCTTGATTCTTGAAAAACTGGCCCACTCCAACAGTTGATCACATGATACCTATCCCTCCCAAATCCACTCTGCCTTGTTAAAACTAAACAATGGTCTCAATGGTTAACAAGCTCAAATCATGTCTTTTAAGAGTATAAATCTACATTGAGCCTAATGTGTTCAGTTGTAACTGAACTGTTTCCTGTGGTCCCTAGGCATGTACATGTTAATACACGTTTGAGGGGAGAGAAGGAGAATCCATACTGACAAGGTTCAGATGCCTAGACCATCTAATGAAGCACAACAGTGAAACAGTCAAATGTGTACGATAGAATAAAAGGTCAGACCAGCAAACAGATGGAACAAGCCCTGCCCCAAATCACAGCTACAAAAAGATGGAGCTGAGGAAGGAACCCAAGGAAACAAAACAAACACAGTTCTTTACATGTTCCATCCTCTGTGCTGCTTCCCCCATTCTAGGCATCTGGCCCTGGGTTGTCACTGACTGTGTTTAGATATACGCGCTACAATGGACCCAGTCATGGTGCATACTGACAGAGCTGCTTTCAGGAGAGAAGTGAGAGTCTCTCTAAACTTGTCCCTTGTGCATACTGAGACACCTGAACTCTAAGCAACCTTTCTACTCATCTCTAGGCATGTGCCTGCTTCTCCTGAGTGTTTGTCCTCATGTATGCAATGAGATGATGAGATGCTTTTTAAAGGGCCTTCATTAGCTAGGATGGAAACATTAGAAGGATTCTGTAATGCATATTAAAATACCTGCGGGTATGTTTGCAGGGGGTGAAAGTCCTGGAAGAGGAAGGAGTAGGAGAAAAGGCATCACTTTCTCTCTTATAGGACAGAGGTGAGAAACTATCCAGGGCTTTGGAAGGAAAATGGGGATCCATACCAGATTAGCTCCAATGATGGAAACTTGTTAAGTAGATTTAAAGTCTAGCATCTTAAAACCCTTTGTAGTTACTGGCGCCTGGCTTTTCTTGAAGCTCAAAGTATTTTGCAAACATTAGCTCTTTAATCCAGCCAGGAGCCCTGTGAAGTGGGTACATGTGAATGTCTTATCCCCACTTAGGAGCTTTGAATATGAAAGAGAAGGGCTCACCAACTAGGGAGCTGGTGTGAGATGGAGAAGATGATGAGATGGACTAACAATAATTAACGCTTTGATTTCCTTAATATTCTGCTATAGGAGCAATGTGTAGAGTGGAAGCAAGGCGCTCCAAAGCCAGATGTACCTGGATACACAGGGGTCTCCTGGACACTGTGTGACCTGGAATGAGTCTCTCAACTTCAGTGAAATGTGTCTTCCCAATGGAAAGGTCAAGTAAAGATAACTGCAACCTCATTGACTTATGATCTGAGATTGTGTCCTATCATGCCAAAATCACTGGAACACTGGAAACTTAATATGTTCAAGAGGTTTTAAAGTCATTATTATAAAGCTCATCAGATACATGACACAGTGTTGTATGGGGGTTTATGTCTTGGAAAATGGTGTCCATGTACTGAGAATAAGCTGGAATGGGAGGGAGGGTGCATATAGGACAGCTTCCCAGGTGGGAAGATGGACATAGGATTGAGTCCTGGACAGTGATCTGTGTTTGGTTTGTTCAGGGAAACCAGCCAACCACCTTAGCCACAGTAATCTTCATATAAAGCTAGAGAAAGGGCTCAGTTCCCAGGGAAGATATTATGACTAGATCTCACCTGAAAGTCTTAGAAGGCTTGAGCATGGAGCAACCGGGTCAAATCTGTAGTGTTACTCTATTTCAGTGCATTGAAACAGTGTGAGCAACCACTTTGGCAAATGATGGACAAGAAAATCTACTGTGATTTGAGAAGAAAAATGTATAACATTTACTTAGCCATTCCCCAAATCTGAGTATTCTAAAATTACTTTTATGAGTGTATTACAGAGGGAAACATTTATAAAATGGTATATTAATATACTTAATATTGGTAAGGTATATTCACATTCTTAATGATGAGAGACATGATTCAGACTTGGGGAGGGTCACCAAATTAGTGGGAGAAGAAGTTCAGGACCTCACAGAAGTTTCTTCAAGGCATAAGAGAGCTAAGGGACATCTGGGAAGAATGGTTAACCTGAGGATGAAGACAAGGGTCTGAAGAACCTGTGTCACAGAAGGAAGGGTTACTCTAGGCCCCAATCTCCCTAGATCCACAGGTGTCCTTGGCACTCCACTATTTCGTTTGTCTGATATGATCATCAGAGAGTTCATTGATGCAGTTATTCAAAGGCTGTAAACAGCCAATCACCATTACCTTGATTTTAGAATTGCCAGTAAAGCTTATATTGCTCTCCCAAGTCCAAGTTCTTGTCTTTCTATCCACAACCATGACTTACTTTCTCACTAGCTGGTCTTATTCTCAGTCTCATGCATCATCTTCTGGGATGCATGGCCATCTCTCATGGGGTGGATTTTTTTTCTGTTCACATTGCATCTACTCTCCAAAACTTTCAAATTCTGGAACATTTTGGGTTTTGAAATTTGTGATTATAGATTCTCTGTGTGCACAAGAGCAACTTATGGAAATACTTCGGTATGTTTCTATCTGACTCACATGCAACTGATGAGAACTCAGTATCTTGAAGTACTTGACCAGGCTACTGTTGTCTTGCTACTGTTACTTCCCTAACAGTCACAGTCCTTACCAAGTCAGCAGAGGCCCTTGAGGTCTGTTCCTCCACTCCAGGTCACACCTCTTCTTATTCATCATCTCTGTTCCAAGCATGTCAATCTATCAGCTTTTTCCAAATGCTCATATTCTTATCACTCTACCTGTGACAAGCTCCTGCAAAGTCACCTTTTTTTTTATTCTTCTCTATGTTATAACCTGTTGAATCCCAGACTCCTTGAGAGAAAAGCAGGGGCTCTCTCCTGCTGTGTCCCAAAGTACAGAGGCTTCATCCAATTGTCCATTCACAAATATTTGTTGAGGACTCTCACAGAAAATCTGTTCTACGGTCCCATAAGTCTCTGGCACCTATGTCTATTGCAGCAAGGGCCATACTATGTATCATTATTTGTTTACCTGTCTGCAAAGTACAGCCTGGCGACAGGCAGCTATGTGGAATGTTTGGTTAAGACAATGGCATCGTTTCCTCTCTCCTCCTGACCCACCCAGGTAGAGTCACCTGCTCATTCCATTTCTTAATATAACTCAGGGCAACTATCATGCTACCCTTGATCCAACCCCCAGAGAAAGGTCACGAAGACTACAGACTCCCCTATTTTCTGTCCTCTGCCCATTTGTACAGACAACATCACTGAGCTGGTTCCTAGAGCTTTCCACACGTACTCTAGTTATCTCCTTGCTGCCGCTGGAAACTATATTCTTTAGAACCCATCTTGTTCATACCAGACTCTTCTTCCTGAGGCTGGATTTGTGCCAGATAGACCCAGTGATGGTTGGGATTCTGCTTGCAATATGCTGATTGAGGCCTAACAAAAGATGTTAACCTTTTGTGACTGCATTCAGCAGAAGCCCAGTCTGAGCATGCTCATCCATCCTTCCCCACCTGCTGAACTGAATGTGCTCTAGAGTTTGACCCTTGGTTCTTCTGCCCAGGAAGGCTGACGCCCTGGCTTTTGCCCTGTTCATGTAGCCTCTTCTTTCCCATAGAATCTCTTTCTTTCTCTTCTTTTCTTCTTCTTCTTTGTTGTTGTCGTCATCTTCGTTTTCTTTATTACAATTTATGTCAATCACTTTGTATCCCAGATTTAGCCTTCTCCCTTATCTCCTCCTGGTCCCACCTTCCCCCCACCAATGTCTCTCTCCTAGTCCACTGATGGGGAGGTCCTCCTACCCTACTATCTGACCCTAGCTTATCAGTTCTCATCAGAACTGTCTGGATCCACTTTCTCTGTGACTTAGTAAGGCCACCTTGCCAGTGGGAAGTGTTCAAAGAGCAACAAACTGAGTTCATGCCAGATACTACCCCTGTTCCCCTTACTAGGATACCCCCATGGAGACTGAGCTGTTCAAGGGCTATATCTGAGCGGGGGGGGGGTGTCTAGGTCCTCTCCATGCACCGCCCTTTTTTGATTCATCAGTCTCTGCAGCACCCCTGTGGGCTCAAATTTTTGGCCCTGCTCGTCTCCGTGTGGAGTCCCTGTCCCCTTTAGGTCTTTTCATCTCCCCCTTTTTCTATAAGATTCCCTGCACTCTGACCAAAGTTTGGCTGTGAGTCTCAGCATCTGCTTTAATACCCTACAGGGTAGTTTTTCAGAGGCCCCTGTCCTGTTCCCTGTCATCTCCTAATTCCAATGTCTATCCTGTTTGCCCTTCTGTATGAAGATTAAGCATCTTCCCTAGGGTCTTCCTTATTGCTTGGCTTCTTTAAAACTATAGATTTTAGTATATTTATCCGATATTGTATGTCTAATATCCACTTATAAGTAAGTATATGCCATGTGTGTCTTTCTGCTTTTGGGTTACCTCACCCAGGATGATCTTTTCCAGTTCCATCCATTTGCCTGCAAATTTCATGATTTCCTTGTTTGTAATTGTTGAGTAGTATTCCGTTGTCTAAATATACCACAATTTCCGTATCCATTCCTCTGTTGAGGGGCATCTAGATTGTTTCCAGATTCTGGATATTATGAATAAAGCTGCTGTGAACATAATTGGGCAAATGTTCTTGTTGTATGGTTGAGCATCTTTCAGATATATGCCCAGGAGTGGTATAGCTGGATCTTGAGGTAGTACTATTCCTAATTTTCTGAGAAAGTGCCAGATTGTACAAAGTTATTGCACAAGTTTACATTTCCACCAGCAATGCAGGAACCTCTTTCTCCACAACCTACCCAGCTTGTGCTGTCACTTGAGTTTTTGATCTTAGCCATTCTGATGGGTGTAAGGTGGAATCTCATGGTCGTTTTTATTTGCGTTTCCTGGATGACTGAGGATGTTAAGCATTTACTTGACAATAAAAGGCAGAAAGGTTCAGGCTGAGGATTTGTCATGCTTCATGAAAAAGCTAAGGAGGGTGGTCGCAACAGCTACTGAGAGATAGATCAGTGCAGTTTTACCTGAAGGAAAAAAGAAACAAAAGACTGAAAAGGAAAATGTTCAAGTTATTTTTTTGCGTATTTTAATATGAAATAGTATTGTGCACACAAATGAAGAATTTTACAGAAAATGTGTTTTTATACTTGCTGAGTATTTATACTTGCAGAGTATTGAGAGAATGCAGAGAGTTTTACTGTTTTAGATGAAACATATTAACCCATACAACTGTCTTATAAAACAGGTCCTAGCAATCAAATTTCTTTTCAAATAAAGAAATGACTCAGAGAAACTAAGGGAATGTCCATCAATCAGGAAATAGTTGAGTAAGTGATGGTTTCTCTTTGCCTTAAAATAATACCCATTGCTCTTGGCCTCTCTTGGTCAGCTGCTCCTCTCTTCTCCCGGGGCCCAGTCTCTCCTCTCATGGTCTGGTTGAGACTGGCGGCCATGTGCAGCCTGGACTCTTCCCTCTGTCTACTCATTTCCTCATATTTACAACAGAAATCTCTTTTATACTTAAAAAATAATAATTTCCATCACAAAGAAGAAATTCAACTTTCAATGATACCAATCGGCTCAGGAAAGAGTTTTACAAGGTTGGGTGGGAAAACCCATGCACAGAGCTGTGTAATGTGACCTTATACATGAGTTCAAGTTGGACAAATCTCTCATGGATGACTGTGCACATAGAGTTATTTTTCTGTTTATACTGTAGAGAGTTATAAATAGACTCCAATTCCACTTTAGGAGAAAACGACTTCACCTACGTTCATTTATGTTTGATTACGTGTGAATGAAATAGGTGAAAATAATCAAAGAATATAGCCTGGTGTGTTGACGAAGAGAAGAGACAAAGAGAGGGCATAATATAGCTTAAAATCATTGGTCTTGTTATGACAGGCACATATTGCTTTCTTAATCAGAAATCAACCAGTAAAAAAGTTATTTACAGCAAATAAATTCTCCTGGAATCCCTTTGCTCTAACAAACTTCACTCCCCTGGATCTGCCCATGCTGGTCTGAGCCTCCTTAGAGAAGTGATCTGTCCACTTCTAGGCTGTCCCCCACTTGCATGGCATCTGGAGTGACTCAGATTTTAACTTCGACTTTCTAGTTTATGTATCTACATCTATAAAGAAGACACTGAGAGAAGCTCACCCAGCAGGCATTGAGAGAAAAAAAAACCTACAAATTTACAAGCCAGAGCTTCAGATTCTGAGCCTAATACTCCTGAAGATATATAATTTTGTAATGTAAAAACATCTTTCAAAATAGCAGTTTTTAGCTGGACATAGTGGTTTACACCTGCAATCCTGGTGCATGGGACACTAAAGCAGGAGAATAACCATGTGCTGAAGGCAAGCTTGTACTATACAGTGACTTCTGGGCCAACCTGAGCTATAGAGTCTGTTTCAAAAAAACAATAATAACAACAATAGTAAAAATAATATAAAGTATTACACAGGTCATTATTATAATTAGCCCTCCACTTCCTTTCTGCCTATCATTAGGTCAAGAGGTCATCAGTTACATGAGAAGTGGATCACTGATTACAGCCTCACATACATTCCTTCAGCAAATATTTATTGAGCATCTATCATATGCCCTGCACTACGGTAGGTGCAGAGTCAGCCTTACAATCTGAACAAACACATTTCCCATAGGCATGTGGCCAAAAGCCATTAGCACATGCTTCCAACATTTGTCCTCCTGCAATTATAGAGACTCTTTTATTAACTTGAAAGTTTATTAAACATTAAAGGCTTTATTTCAGAAAGACTCTGAATCAGAAAATACTTAAAAGAGGTAGACACTATTCGGAGACTCATAGACTACAAATACATCCAGGGTAGGTGAGCGTGGGGAATGGAGAGCAGGCCCAGCATTTTGGGACATCCTACATCCTGGATGTAGGATGCACATGTTGTAATAAGAAGTGTTCCTGATGACCCCATATGGAGGGCACTGTGATCATATGGTTTGTAGGAAAGCTTTGTTCAGGAGGATGAGACGAAAATGTCAAGTTCTTAGGAAATGTTTAAAGCCAAGAGTTGAAACATTTCACTATAGATGTCATAGATTTCTTGGTACTTTGTCCTGTTTGCAAAAGGGACTGTCCCCTTGAAAAGCACATCAGCCTTACGTGGCCAAAGCGGAGTGGAGGTGGCATGTGTCAATCACCCAGGCCATATACAAAGTGGAGAATTTTGTGAGTAATAGAATGCTAATCCTACCATTTATGGAATCGTCACCATCTGCCAGACACTCATTTAGACATGCTTCTAAACACTTTAAGTAGGTATTTTCTGATTGACTGTACATGTATCGTCATTTCTTTACTTGTCAGCCCCCGGTCTCCCTCATGGACATCCTCCTCAAACTCAAGCTATGTAGCCCCTTCTCTTCTCAAAATGCTGGTCTGACTTCCTGCCTTACCCAGGATACACACAAAGGCTTTAGTGGTGGGCAGGTCCTGTATGTCCAGCCTCACTTCCTTGACCTAAAGCCCCTCTCTGCTCTCCTTGATCTTTGACTAACCCTTTTATTGTATGAACCTGGGTGTCCAAATTAGTCTTTCTTATTTTAATTGTGTTTTAACATATGATTATGTATTCATACACAGCAATAAGCCTCTTTGCAGCTGGAAAAAAGAAAGGACTTCAGGCTCACTCCAGTCCTGAAGCTCTACGCTGCCTCTACCTGGGATGCTTTGCTATGGGCATCTGACTGGCTCACCCCTCAGCAAGGTCTTTATTTTAATATCATTTTCTCAGTGAAGTCCTGCCAACCGCTGTACTTTTCCATAGCCACTGCCTGTCACCGTGTTGTTCTGGGTACCCTTGTTAATCTTATTTTCTCCAATATAAGCTAGCCTCTTCTAATACGATAGATAATATAGATAATATACCTCATTTGCTGTGTTCCTCCTCCAGAGCATCAATTTTTAAACTTTTGAGTCACAACCCTATGTGGGATTATAAAACACGGTCATGAGATATCTGGTAACACTGAATGAGTTCTGAATGCGCAATTTTGGCCAAAAATTGACTCAAAAATTCAAATGTGTTACCAACAGCATTCACCATGTGAAGCAACACACAACTTCAGTGCGGCGCTGAACGCACAGGAGCTCCTTTGCATGCATGTGCCTTCTTTCACCAGGCAGGGGCAACCCATGCTGCTAAAACATGTTGGCTCAGATTAGAGAGCTTTGTGAAGCACAGTGTTTCTATTGTATATACAAAGTATCCTGCTGTTACTGCAATAGATTGGTGTGATTTCAGAAAATAGAGACCTTAATTTTTTTCTACTGGCATTTCTCAGCATGTAAGGGTCAAATTAGTATGTTTTTGGGGTGTATTAAGTTTCACATGGAATTGTTAAATGAACTTTGGCTTGAATTAGGACAGCATTTTCAATAGTATCTGAAATGAGCCTAGACACACTTTTAACATTTTAGGTTACACATTTATGAGAGGCAATATTGTTAGCACAATTATAAAATCAAATTTGCCAGCTGACTCAGAAAAGTTGACGATGATCAATATCCTATTGTAGCAAATATGCAGCCAAGAAATAATTCTTCATGTAAAAATAAATATGTCCATTGTATTGTATGAAAATTTGATTTTATCTTTAATAAATTATATAATTATATGGAATTGTTTTCAAAACATTGTATACTATGTTATCAATAAATATTTGATTTATATATCTATTCTATGTATTTATATGCTCAAGATTACCAAAGTATCTCAAGTTGACAGAGTTATGAATGGGAAATGTTTAAGGAGTTCACTCTAGAATCTGACTGTCAGAAGCTTGAGCTGCGCTGACATGTGGTGATCATTTAGAGAAGCTTTGGAATGTAGTAGCAACCAGTAAACACTTGTGAGTTTATGAGTAAATGTTCTCTCTATCATTATGACTAAGTGAATATGTTATTGTTCTCATCAAGCCTTGGAAGCTTTAGAGCAAATTTGTGTGTACAAAGTCTGCTACTGAAGAGAGGCAGGGGTACATCACAAAGCCACAGTCTCCTTGGAGAGGAAGAGAAGAAAGACAAATCAATAGATATTTTTCCATAGAGGAGTCTCCTTATCAGCAAGTGCACCCTAACCAGCATGGCCTCTATCTCTATCCTCTGTTGTACTTGAACAAAATGAGAGGAAGTGTTGGAGGATGCTTTTTGGTCTTGCTGTATGCCTTAATTGTTGACCTCTAGGATCCTATGCTGGCATCAGGCTTCAGTATCACAAGGCCATGTCCAAAAAGGAGATAACCAGGAGATATGAATAAGACCCAAGAATGGAGGAAGATGCGCCAAGCAGTCATTGTTTTGAGTCCCTCACATGAAAGTTTCCTTATACATACTTAATGTCAAATATGAAAATTAGCAGGTGTTGTAAGATAAGACCAGCTCTGCTGGGAAGGTTTGTTTGCCCAATACAAGGTGCCAATGGTTGAGACACTCACACATCCTCATCACTTCTGACATTAAACACCACCTGTGTGATGAATGCTGGGTGATGAGCAGTCAGAGGGAAACTTCAGCAGAGACTCTAGAATGCCACACTCAGGCATGACTGTTCGCTTATTTTTAAGCATGGACTTATGTCTTGTCATTGCTAGTCCTGTGATAGCTTCTGGAAACAGCACTGAAACAGGTGTCTGCTTTTAGAGAGTTATTAGACTAGAGAGACAGACATACAACTACAATAAAAGTCATGGGAGCTTGACTTAAATGGAGGGAAGGGTAAGAAGCTGACACATGTTAGAAACAAGGCTTCTAATATAGCACTTAAGTTAGCAGGATTCCTTTTAGAAGACATAGGTTGGCCACAAAAGTGCCAAATTATCCCCTTAGCCTGCAGCCTACAAAGAGACTATCAGTCTATCGTGGATCCTGGAAAGCAGGAGGCCCAGAGGTGTTCACTGCAGAAGAGGGGCCATGATGAATTCGGGCCAGAGTGCTGGCTCTACCATGTTCTGAACTCAAAGTATTCCTAACAACAACACCTATATTTGCAGGACTATGAATCAAACTTCATGCTATGAACTTCTCTTTCATAACTTGGTATGAATGTTATTACACTACAAACAAAGGCTCACCGAGCTGAAAGATTTGATGTGAAAATCTGACCACTGAAGGAAGCACGGGTATCCAGGATTTAGAACTCAACATCCAAGGCTCTTTCCAAAGACAGGGCCTCACTCCTCAGCACTGAGAGTCTCATATTGACTGCTTTTTACTCTTAGCTGAGAACTCTTGGAGAACTTAAAGCAACATCTACTACTATAGGGAAAACGGAAGGGGTTGTAGTTGTAGCAAATCAACACTAAATTTTACCCCTCATTATCTTCATTTTGCCAATGCAGGGAAATCGATGTACTTCCTGAAGTCTTACTTCCTCTTTCTGGGAAACCGGCTATAAAGTCGTCTATCTCAAATGGATAGAACTAGAAAAGATCATCCTGAGTGAGATGACCCAGAAACAGAAAGACATGCATGGTATATACTCACTTATAAATGGATAATAGCCATATAATATAGGGTATCCATACTAAAACTACAGACCTAGAGAAGCTAAATAACAAGGAGGACCCTAGGGAGGATGCTTCAATCTCATTCAGAATGGCAAACAGCATAGACACCAGAAGTGGTGGAAGAGAGGAAACAGGATGGGAGCCTACAATAGAGGGTCCTCTGAAAGGTTCCACACAATAGGAGATTGAAGCAAATGCTAAGGCTCATAGCCAGACTTTGGGCAGAGCACAGGGACTTATGGAAGAAGAGGGGAATAGAAGGACACAGAGGGGACAGGAGCCCCACAAGGAGACCAACAAAGCTTAAAAAAAACTGAACCCAGGGGGTACTACAAGACTGATGCACCAACCAAGGACTATGCATATAGAGGATCTAGACCCCCTGCTCAATATGGCCAATTGGCAGCTCAGTCTCCTTGTAGGTTCCCAAGTAAGGGGTGCAAGGACTGCTTCTGTCATGAACTCTATTGCCGACTCTTTGATCACTTGCCTCTGGCAATATGCTCTTGCCGGGCCTCAGAGGAAGAGGATCCAGGCAATCCTGGTGAGTATGGGCAGATGGCAGAGGAGGAGAACTCTCCTTTTCATTGGAGCAGGGGAAGGGGATAGGGAGAAAAAGGAGGGAGGGTGGGACTGGAAGGAGATGAGGGAGGGGGCTTCAATCGGGATATATAAGGAATGAATTGTAAAATAATAATAATAAGTCATCCATCAGTCCTGCGCTGTGGGACAGTCAACGCAGTGAGCAGTGCATTTCCTCTAAAGAATTCCATGCTAGCTTCTTGCCAAAATCCCCTTTCAAGAGACACATGAAAAAAAACAATGAGCATATGCCAAGAAGTTGTCATCGTGACCTTCCCACATTACGTCTTGTGCATTAAACAGGGAAGCTATGCACACTGCCTAGCAGTCATTGCTCTTGAACAAGTGTGTCGCACTCACCGTTGGGATTCTCCACTCTCCTCCCAGATGTCCTGACAGTGGTCACGAGTCACAGGACTGAAGGCCATTGTCCTGCAAGCACTGACCAAGAATTAAGCTGATCTGATTTTTGTTTTGGTTTGTTGTTTCAAGACAGGGTTTCACTATGTAGCCTTCTTTGTCCTGCAACTCACTTCGTACAGCAGGCTGGTCCCAAATCAGAGAGCCTCCTGCAACTGACTTCTGAATGCTGAGATTAAAGGTGTGTGCCACCATGCCCAGATTAAGCTGATCTGATTTTTTAAATTATGAGTCTTTTTAAATTCTTTGATAACTTCATATATACGTATGATACACTTTGACCATATTCTTCTCCCCATTTGTTCTTCTATATTCCCCATTCTTGTCAGACCCATATCATTTGCCCCTTTTCCAACTCTTCCCAGATCTCCCAACTCCATACCTACCCATCTTCATGTTTTTTCTCTCTCCTTACTCCCAACATTATTTACTTTCTTCCCCTCCTTCCTTTCTTTCTATCTTCCTTCTGTTCTTTCAGTGACTCATCTTGTTTAATTAGTGTTGTTTGCTTGAGCACAGATGGGAGGTTATTTATTTGAGCAAGGGCCACTTACCAGTGGCACTCTAAGGAACATAACTCCCATTCCTATGACAAGCACTAACTGCTTATAGCTCCTCCGGGAGGACTGGGCCTTTCCTCCATCCGTGACAGAATGCTGATGGTCCCATTCTTGGGCAGGTTTTAGGCAGATAGTCATTGCTGCTATGAGTTTGTGTGTGTGTGCAGCTGTCATGCCATGTCCAAATGACAGCATTTCAAGGCATTTCTTTTCCTCTTCCAGCTTTTACACTCCAACAGGACATCTATATCCCTCCTTCTGAGGATCAGGAAACATTGCGGAAGGTGATTTCTTTGTTTTTTGATAGCTCTCTATCCAGCAATTACAAGTATCCATCGCCAAAGGTGTTTGGTCCTGAGTAATTACTAAGAGAACATAGTGATTTCCAGCATGGGAAAGACAGTGTAAGTCTCACTGTAATTATGGTGGAAGCCAGGAGATATAATCACTCAACAGACTGCCCAAATGGCATCTGCAGGCACTGCTGGATCATAGTGCTTCCTATCAAGGACAGTGGTCATATCACTTCACAGAATGAGCTAGGGTATCCCAACTGATAGGACTTTTAAATTAAGCTTTTCCTTATTACACAATTATAGATTAATGGGCTGTTGTAATAAATAATGCAGAGAAAGCCACTATTTCTTTTAATCAATGTATCTAATTACCCCTTGTGAAACTACAGTACGGAGTTCTATTCAAAGGGCTAACATGGCTGCTGTTGAGATTCAGAATGTCTCCACCAGAACAAGAATCC
This sequence comes from Pachyuromys duprasi, assembly GCA_028658305.1. Classification (NCBI taxonomy): domain Eukaryota; kingdom Metazoa; phylum Chordata; class Mammalia; order Rodentia; family Muridae; genus Pachyuromys; species Pachyuromys duprasi. The sequence goes on from CM053763.1 coordinate 81,424,505, forward strand.
CGAGTGTCACCTTTTTGTGGCCATACTTCCTCCTTCTTAAACTCACGTCCTTTCTTCCCACCAACTACTCATCTGTTCTCCATTTCTATAGTTTTGTCATTTCAAGAATGTTGCATAAATTGAACCAAATAGTGTGTAACCTTTTGGGGTTGTTTTTTTTCCCTCAGTGTGACCCTCTAGAGATTCATCCACATTCTTCCAAATAGCATTTGTTTCTTTGCTCTTATTGTCACCGCCCTAAAGATCCTGGGGTTTTTGTTCATTTCCTGCTGTCTATTTCCCCTTTGTTGATTTGGACATGGATCCTTTTACTTCTTCCTTTCCATTTGAGATGCTTCTTATTTCTTTTTCTTGACTAATTGCTATGGTTGGAACTCTTAATAGGAGCCATTAAAAAATGACTCAAAAAACATTTAACATGCACGTATGAAATTCTCTGACAATAAAAAAGTATAAAAGACTATTCATATATACAACTGAGTAAAGGTAGGAACTCAGAGAGAAAACAGCTCTGGTCTCTTACTGCAGGCATGCTGGACAAAGAGAGATGCTTCCTTGTTTTATGCGGGTGACAGAAGTTCAGGGCTCTAAGGAGTCTAAAAGGAATCACACATTGGTGCCAACAGAGGGGGAAAAAGTCTCCTATAGCAATTCTTAACTGTCCACCATTCTCCATAGGGCTGGTCAGTCCCAATATGCATAAGGGAGCTATCTTAAAGATCACATTTTAAGATATATTTTGATGCCAATAGCACCATCTGACAAGCATACACCTCCTCTTGGCGTGAACTTATATTAATTCCAAATCTTAAAGAATTTGTAAAAGCTCCAACATAAATGAATTGTTGGAAAGACTCCTCTCCAGGAAATCAAAGTACCCAGAGTGACAGCTGAAGTCAAAGTACAGAGAAAGCAGAACCAGTGCTAGAAATTTTAAACAGAAGCTGGGCGTGGTGGTACATGCCTGTAGCCCCAGCACTAGGGGAGACAGAGGCAGGCAAATTTCTGTGAGGACAGCTACACAGAGAAAACCTGCCTCAAAAATAAATAAATAAATAAATAAATAAATAAATAAATAAATAAATAAATAAAAAGAAAAATAAAGAAAAGAAAAAAATTAAACAGAGAGCAAGGAACAAATATCTAACTTTAGATATTGAAATGAGTCTTGAGTGCATTTAAAAAGTAAGACAATTTATACAATTAAATTTACATTACATGTACTAAGTAAAATATTGTATCTACTAAACAGTAATTAAATTAAAACCCCAAGTTATAGTTTTTAAAAATGAAGTATTTTAAAACAGATTCAATAAGTGGTTGATTATTCCCATAACATTTCTACCACTATTAATCAGTATATCTTGCAAGCAGGCCCACTGTTATAGGCCACAGAATTTATAGCTGGGTGATGCTCATGATTACCTTTCCTCTCATGGTATACCTGTGCACTATGAATGTTAATCACTAGGGGTGAAACTTCTGGATGGGCAGCAGCTTGATTTCTCCATGTTTGATGTCATAAGCGGTATCTTCAGCAATGAGGCCTTACTGTCAGGTAATAGCATAGGCAATAGCCAGTGATGTCTGGGGGTGTGTATGTGGGACTCTTTGGGCCAACAATTCAACAAGATAAAATCATTTTTGAAAACAAACTGTTTTAAACTTACATCAAGTAAAAATATTTGGCATACCCGGCAACAAAAGACTTTCCCAAGATAGGCATGTTGTCACACATCTGTAATCTCAATGCATGTGCAGCAAAAGCAAAGGAATGAGGAGACCAGTATCATCAATCTTTGGCCATACAGTGAGTTCAAGGAGTTTCTGGGATACATAAGGCCAGAATCAAAGAGAAAAAGAGAGAGAGAGAGAGAGAGAGAGAGAGAGAGAAGGAAAGAAACAAACAAAAGAAGGAAGATGAGTTACAAAACAAAACAAGCTTTTCAGAGATTTTTGCAAACTTATTAGCAGCATATTTTCCTTAAAGCTGACTCTAAAAGATGCTGTTCAGATAATATAACAGGTGACATATTAATCTGTACCTGAATTTTCTCATTGACAAATCAAGATAATAATTAAGTCTAGTTCATAGGTAAGTCATAAGAATTACATGACATAACGTTTTAGGCTGATGTGTAGCAAATAATAAGGGTTACACAAGTGTTAATATCTACATTTACTGTCATTAGAGAAAAAAACTTTCCCAGATGAAAGCTTACAGGTAAAGAATGAATAATATAACAGACCTTGAATGTAAAACAAAATTGATACTAATGTCTTCCATAACTATATTTTTAAGATGGTGTAAATAAATAGCAATTAAGATGGATTGTAAGTCAGAAGTCCAACATCTTTTTATTATTTGATGTTAATTTTATAATATGAAAACTTTATTTTAGTGCTAAATTTTCTTAAACAACAATGAAAATAATCAAAATAGGATGTCTAATTTTCAAATTACAGAATTATCATGAGGCTTACATAAAAAAGTAAATACCTCACAGCTACAGAAATGCTTGGTACATAATAAGTACTGTAAAAGTATTTCTATCTATATGCTTCATGAAAATCTGGAATGTACATACCCAAATGAAAATACTGATTATTTGTAGTCTTATACTCATATAGCATAGTTTAATAGTTCACATTTTTCTATTATTTTTTATGATTATTAGTATGTAATATTGATTTATCTTTTAGTTAAACAGAAGTTATTTCTAAACCAGCTGTATACCCAAATCACCACAGAGAGACTAGGACTTATTTAATTAACCTAGAGCACAATGCTAGGCAATAATTACTCCATCCTAAACCTCGAGGTTCACATAACTTCCTTCCATTCAAATTGCCTACATTATACTTGTTTTTTGGTCATATCTTAGGTCCAGTTCAAATAATTATATTTAAACCTTACATGTCTGCATGGGTTACCATGGGAGAAGCACATGGCCAGTATGGATGGAGGAACTGGCTTGGATGAAGAACATTAGCAAGTATTTGGGGATTATGGATGAGAGGTAGCCCAGGTAACAATGATTAAAGCAGATGGCCTGGTATGGGGGCGCTTAGAAATGATAAGGATAGTTTAGAGAGTTACTATTATCTGCCATGCCCATATAAAATAAGGCTATTATAAAATTTAAAATAATAATAATAAGTAATGTATCTTCTTTAAAAACTAAGGTATCTGAAAGTGTTTTCTGTTGTTTCAAGTAGAGGCATACAGGTCTAGTGCACGCAATAATTTCTATTCATGTGAGACTTTGAATTATTTCGTTTCTCCAAACTCTGTTTCTATATTGAAGAATATTCATATTCATCAGTAGCAGGACCATAAGGAATAAATGCCAAGTTGCCAATGATTGGCACAGCATCACTACTCAACAAAGGCTAACTTCAGTCATGACAACTTTAGCTAAGACCGAAACTCACAGGTCAAGTGACTCAGGCAAATCATTAACTCATCACGGGCCTCACTCTTTATCTGCTCAGTTTTCTAAACAGTAGCTGATCTTCTGGGGTTTTGTTTTGTTTTTTGAGGCAGGGTCTCACAGAGGTTAGGCTGGCCCTGAACTTACCATGTTGCCACAGATGACCTTGAACTTCTGATGCCCCTGCTTTTATCTAAGATTACAGAGATGTGTGCCCACACCTGGTTTCCTGCGGTGCTGAGGCTCTAATCCCAGGTAGGCAACTACTCCACCAAATGTGCCACATGCTCAGCTCATGCCACATGAGCATATTTCCAGCTACCTCACAGAGTTCAGTATTCTATGCATTATCATTGCACAAACGAGACTGAATTAAACTGGAAATCCCCTTCCAGGCTCTGCCACATGATTCAACAACCCATTCCTCCAAAGATGACATATTGGTACTTGATGCCAGCCAGGTTTCTTGGCTGTGATAACAAACAGGACAGAAAGATAACTCACACTTTGTTACCAATCTAAGGTGCAGATTCCAAATGGTAGGTCAGAGTTGGGAAGCTGGCTAGGCAAATATTAGCATTTGCTACAGCTCAAACAAACCTAACTGCCAAACCAAAGAGTTCTAAAGCAGGAATTGTTCCCCTTCTTCCGCTTTGGAGAATGAGAAATCACAATGTAATTTAGTCACAAGGCCCAGAAGATAACTCACTTTTCAACCTAGTCAATAAAGGTAGACACCGCCCTCTGTGATTAAAGACACTACATGTACATATGCTCACTCTCTTTGGGATATGAGGAACTGGGTTGGATTAACAAGAAGCTAGAATCTGCCTTGGCAGCTGGGAAGCCTGGTGGCGGGAAAACACTACCTAGCCCAAAGAATCTAGAGTTCTTAGAAGAGAATGAAGTATGTCATATTTTTGTGTTCATGATAGGATTCATTTCCAAAATCTATGTCAATACAACCATAGAACAACCATCTAGGAAATTCAAGTCCAAGTGTTTTCTCCCCAGTTATTCAGGTGTGGTGATGTCAACCTGAACATCTTGTTATCCTTGCCTAGATCTCCTATTTGAGCAGTGATTTATGCTCTGCAGAGCACGTCCATGTAGTTGTCAGAGATCTCAGCTTAAAGGAAAGTGAGGGGTAGAACACTGTGAACTGCCTGGAATCCTGTAAGTGTGGGATGCAGCTCAAGGTGAGGCCAACAGGAGAGGAAGAACAGAGGGTCCTTTGCTGGGGTCAGTTAAGAGTTGAGCATAAATGTCTAATTGTCACTATAATGTCATATCAAATTATCAACTATACTACAAATGCCAAACATTAGCAACGGTTTCTGGGAGGTGACTTCAGGAGGGGAAGGTCATAAGGCAGCCTAATAGTGGAAGAGAACTCTTGTTTTGAGATGACATGCACAAAATAGACCTGGTACTCAGCATCTTAATAACATCTGTTAACCTACTGGCAGCTTCATGAGATAGTAATGATGGGCTGGATTCCAAGCATTGCGCTCGCTAGAGGAGTCAGTGGTCATGTCACCAATATGAGGCTGAGGGTGCAATAACTCTGTGTATGTCTGAGTATCCCTGCGGGTGTCTGAGTTAGTTAATAGAGCCACATGGGGTTGTTAAGTTTCCTGCATGGGCACCTGCTGATGAGGCTCAGCTATACAAGGATGTGCAAGGATGCTTGGGACACTTAATCCCTTCTCTACGTCTCTATCATACTCCTCACTAGAGTAAGCTCATGCCACTCCAGCTTCAGATCTGACGACTCTACCAACCTAGTCCCCGCAGATGTCACTCTAAGCTTCTTAACTGGCTCATCTATATGCTCCTTCCATTATCTTCTAGTACTGTCTACAGCACAAAAATGCCTTCCTGGGTTAACTCTACTAGCTTCTAGTACACCAGTGCTCTCTAGAATTCCTACTTTGTTCTCCTTCCTTCCTTCATTTGATTACAATCTTTCATCTGTGGTGAAAATTTTGGAAGTTTTTAGGACAGATACACCCACACCCACTCACACCCAACTCCCCACCCTTGACACACACTGTTTGCATCCTGCTTCTATCTCATCTAAAGTCTCCATCTTGGGTTTTTTCCATAAGCTTTACTGACCATCAATCTAGGAGGGATCCGCACATTTCTGTTTCTTCCCAAACCTCTCTGTGGGCTCCAGATACCTCACAGAGTAGCTAGTCTTTTATATACCTCATAGTAAACTCCTCTGATTGCCCAAGACCATTCTTCTCTTGTGTTCCTATTCCTCACTTACAGAGTCCAGCCAGTCACCCTTCCTAGATCCGTTTCATACCATTATTTCTCCTTCCTCGGCCATATGAAATCAATCCAGTTTTCCTCTTAATTCTATTGAGAATCTACATTCCATCCTTTCCACATTATATTCTTTCCTATCATCGTTTAAAGCCCTTATCATCTTTTGCCTAAATCAATATAACCATTCAAAAGAGACTTAATCCTCTACCTCCTTCAATTCCATCAATCATCTATCCAGACTAATGTGAGCATTTCCATGCTTCTGAGCAAACTATGTGACAGGTAGTTCTCTACATTAAAAAATGAACCTCTTTTTCATGCTTACTTCTATCTCCTCTGCCAACACTCCTCACCTAACCCTTCAAAGGCAACTTTTTAACTATGTGTTATCTTCTGGACAAATCCTAGCATTTTACGATGCTCTGTCTTGCTTCAAGTTTCCTCACACCAACCCCTACCTCCTCATCTTTTAGCAAATACTTTTTCAATTTTAGTTCAGTCAACATGACCTCTGAAATACTATTGGTATAACCAATGCTCTGTGATTTCCAAACCTACTGTATTTTCCTCTTCCTGGGCATATGTGACAGTTTAATTTTAATAACCACCTTGGTTGGATTAAAAACCTTCTCATGAGAGATGTAAAATTAGTTTTTTTCCCCAGAGATGAGCCTCTTAATTGGTTATGCAGCATCAAGTGATCATTCCTAAATCATATACATAACAGAAACATTAAACAGACTCAACAGATTGTGTTATGCATTTATTTATATGTGTGTATAAGTGTGTATAATAGTAATAATTTTTAAAAGGGCATAAATTTGAGAGAGATCCAAAAATGAAGGGCATGGAAGAAATAAGAAGGAGGAAAAGGAGGGGAAATAATATGAATGTATTTTAATTAAATTTAATAAAATTATTATTATTACTATTTTAAAATTTAATTTACTACTTACTAATTCGGTTATTAATTTTTAAATCAGTTTACCTCATATTCTAGTTTCTCTTTAGACAGAATAAATTATTTACCATTTAAAATAAAAATTAAATATTCAAACATCTGAAACATTAGTGAGATACATCTTTTGGTGTATCTTTGAAGAAATTTTAAAATAAGATCAAGTAGAGGTGAGGGGTAGGAAGACTCACCTGAATGCAGACGGCATTGTTCTGTTTCCTGGTACAGGGAAAAAGGAAAGAAGCAAGCAGAGCGTCAGCAGAGATGTCTCTCTGCTCCCTGATCTACCCAGATGTCCAGCAACCGGCCTCAGTCTCCTGGCACACAGAAAGAACCACTCCATCTGCCGTGCTTACTCACAAACCAAGAGCTAAGGAAACCCTTCCTCCAGTACATTGCTTCCTGTTTTTTTTTTTTGCTTTGTTTTGTTTTTAATTTGTCACAGAAAATGACTAATACAATAGCTAAGGAGGCTGAGTTTCTCAGAAACTCTTTCAAGTAAACTGAAACATCATTACAAATGTTTGGTGACCAGAAGACATTTGTTTCTTTTCCTGATAACAAAGAATTTTCTAAAGCATTGAACGTGGATTCATTCATGTTCACTTTTACTTCCTTCACAGCAGAGACCAGAAAGCCATCATTTGAAATGGCAGCAGCGTGATATGAAAGCAACTTGGGCTTTCATATGAAAGCAACTGACGCTGTGCATGGCTGGATGCTGCTCCTGACGGGCACCTGGATCACCAAACCAGTTTTTGTCATGTTTTACTCCTGAGATGGAAGTAGATTGCTGTAGAAAGTCATGGTCTATCCCAAACAAGGCAGGGGCTGTGAAAGGCAAAAGAAGGTCCCCCAAAGTCACTCATGTCTCCCAGGGCTTACAATTAAATGTGCTACAAAGCAAGGAGAAATTAGACTTCAGATAGAGTTAAGGTCGCTAATCATCTAACCTTGAGACAGAGGGATTATTCATAGTTTTCTAAGGACTCTTATATAAATATATTGGTACTAAAAAAATGGGAGACTCAAATAAGAGAATCAGAAAGAGAGCGGAGAGAGAAGACTGTTGGCTCTGGAGATGAAGGAACAAAGACCGTGAACCATAAAACACCCTCTCTAGGCAAGAAAGCATTTCTCTCTTGGAGCTTCAGGAAGAAACACATGCTGCCGAGACTTTGAAAAATGCTTCCTAAGATTCAGGTTCCTGTCAGAGCTGCTGAATTGTAGAATAATACAGTGTTGTTGATGTGGTCACCAGGTCTGTCGTGGCTTGTGACAGTGGCCACAGCGAACTCTGCGGATCTCAAGGATCTCTCAGTAGTTCTACAATGCTGCACACACGTATTCCCGAAGCCCCTGTGTGTCCTTTTGTTTATGTGTTTGCTTATTAATTTCTCTACTAGGCTGGATATTTTTTGAGGGCATGAATGACACCATCTTTATTTCTACATCATCCACAGTGAGCTCAGAGATTATCATTAATACTGATTATCATTATGTACTGATTAGAGCTGAACTAACATATATGTGCAATGTGGTATCTTTTTAAAAAGTGTAGGAGGGAGTGGTGTGTGCACGTCTTTAATTTCAGCACCTGGGCAAAAGAATCATATGGGCTTCAAAGCCCGCCTGGTCTACAAAAACAAGTCCCAGGCCAGCCATGGGTACATAGTAAGAGAAAAAAATCAAGTAGTATGGTTTCAGAGTATACCCAGCTGAACAGGAGCACAAAGAAAGGTGTGAATGCTTAGCTGATGGGGACTGAGATGTTTTAGAAGAGGTGACAATGGAGATCCTTGTTATGCTGTTTGCCTAGCTTAGAAATCACAAACAGAAAAGCCTTCATGCTGGCTAGTTGATGAATCAAGGACATCAAAATATTACATATTTTGTTCTAAATGGGCCAGCTGCTGCCCGGCTTCTACTGATTGTCACTTCCAAAAACAGGCATAGCTGCTGAATACACTCACTTTTCAAGAGGGAATCTGGGTTTCTATGTGAAGTCAAAGTGATTTTCAATTATGGGCAGACAGATGCAAGAGACAAATAGGCAAGCAAAACCTTATCATTGTAAAAGGAAAGACAGAGCTCTACACAGGGATGTCTTGATTTCTAGTACATGAGATCCGTCGAAGAAGAAAACTAAAAACTCCCTAGGAAGAGGGAATGAAATATGTAAATAGAGCTTTTTATTGTTGGGAATATGGAGTGTTGTGGAAAGACAGAGGGGCGCTCAGGGAGCACTTGAGGTGTCTCAGCCTCAGCTAACTTCTGCTGTCTGGGGAGCAGAGGTGAAAGCTGAGCCTGGTGAGGGTGGAAGAAATCTTGAACAACATGCTCCAGATCTCAGATTCTACCCTGGATCAGTGGGAGTTGGGCAATGAAAAGGTGTTAAAGGGGAGCACCATAAGATCTATGTTCTGGAATTTTCCTTCTGGCAACAGGAGGAGAGAGCAGAGGTAAGGGACTGAATGGAGGCGAGGAGTGAAAATAGTATCATCTGTGCATTTTTTTTGTTTGTAGCATCAAGTAATGCCTTGCTATAGAGAAGTCCAGAGTCACCCTTATTCATGAGGCCAAAGCACCCAGGAGAATAGTCTCTTTCCATGAGATGAATTCCAGGGCCTTCCTGGCATCATGGGCCCCAGAAAGTCTGCAGCCTGGAAGAAGAACTTAGGGTTAGGAGGGTGAGGGGGTCTGTGTGCGTGTGTGTGCCACAAACTTACTTTTCAGGCCTAGAATATCTCATAATCCTTTTGGATGGGAGTCAGTTCAGGGCCATAAATCACCAGTCTCATCATTTCTGCAGGGAGATGTTTGCAACAGGCCTTGGGTTACAAGGAATGTAAATTTTCTGGAGGCCAGAAAAAGATGAATAAGGGCTTCTTTGGTTATTCATGCAGAGTATGTAGCCCCTCTCTTCTCTGAAATAAAACAGGACTTTCAACTTCTCATGCTTCGCTCTAGGTTTCTGGAAAGTATTACATATCAGGATCTAGGCAGCTATGCCCTGCTGTCTCTCCCTGTAGGATCCATGACAAGGCATCTGCTGGGCAGAGTGTCAGTCACAGACTGGCAAATGGGAGCCATGTAGGACTCAGCATGCAAGGAAAAGAACCACTTTAGACTTGTGCCTCTCTAGCCAGGACACCCTGAGACTGAGGGGATAAACAGGAAGTAAAAGTTGTAAACTGACAGGCATGCATGACATCAAAGCAGGTCTTGCACCAAGAACTCCAGAACTTACTTTCATCTTTATTCAGAAGTGTTTGTACATAAGAGAACAAGCTGAGACTCAATTCTTTGGGAAATTGCCATAATCCATCCATCCAATGCCTGCTCAGCAAATGTATTCTAGTTTGCTTTATGCGGCTATGATAAAATAGTTGAATAAAACCAACTTGTAGAAAGGGTTTATTTGGCTTACAGGTTACAGTCTATCATTGAGAAAAACCTCAAGGAAGCTAGACGCAGGAACTGAAACAGAGACTACGGAGAAATGCTTCTTCCTGGCTTGCTTTTCATACCTTGCTCCGCTTCCTTCCTTAACCCAAGACCACCTGCCCAGAGATGACATGCCCACAGTGGGCTGAGCTGCCTTTCTTCAGTCAAAACAATTCTCAAAGACATGACCACAGGCCAATCTGACAGAGGCAGAATCTCAACTGATGCTCCCTCTTTCCAAAGAAGAGATTGTGGCAACTTCATCATCTGGGCTTGAGGGACAGCAACACAGACAGCTAGATTTCTAGAGTCACTGCTGTGAAGAAGGAAGCACAGGAGAACTGTAAGGTTTTCAAATCCTCTTGTTATTTTCTATAACTTCATTGCACAGAAATCCATGCATATATGTACATTTATGTAATATCATAAGCACTTTTTTCTTAGTTTACATCTCCTCTCTCTTTCCCTCTTTCTCTCCCCCCATCACTTCAGTTTCAGTCACGTGTTGTCACCTACATCTAGTTCTTTCATGTCAGTAGCCATGTCAGGCATGGCGCTTGATGTAAACAGGTGACATATTCATATATAGTATTCAGACTGATTGCAAATAAAGGAAGCGTTTTCCAGGTATAAGCAGGGGAATTAAAAACTAGAAGGAGATGATGATACAACAGATGTCTCTCTGGGCCTGAAGGGAATGGATTATAAAACATGACAACAGGCCATATGAACTTCACTGAAGGGATAGTCCCCATCTGCAGCCATCAAAAACCATAGGAAAAGAGGCAGGGAAAAACACCCTGAGCTCATGTTCTTTCCTCCTTGCTATCATCATTAGCTCTTCATACTCACTCTGGCAATTAGATCCAAAGGGAACACTGGATAGTGCGCTCAGCCAATAAAAATCAGAACAAAGGAGAAAGAAGTGGGTCTGTGAGGCCGTCAGAAAGCACCAAACACAACCCATGTGCATGGAAAGTAACCACAGGTTACTTCAGATGCTGGTGTGTTCGGCCACATCCAAAAGACTAACATGTTGTAAGCATGTTTGGCCACCTTACTTTTCTCCTTCAACAAAATCTCACAGGCACATCCTCCCTTTCCTTTTAAATAGTTGCAAAAGTATATCATAAGATGAATACATAAAAGCATTCCATATTTTGCCAGTATAAACAGTGCTAAAATTGCACCATTCTATGTTATAATGTTTATATTGTACTGAACATTCTGAGGCAGGAAATGTCTAGCTGAAGAAAAAGTTCAAGAGTACCTGCTGGAATGGCTATTTTTAATCAGAGCATTCAGAATATGCTTATGTCATGGCTGCCTCACTTGAGTCCCTGTGTCATCATTGTTCATTATCTACCATTCTGACCACACCGGAATCTGTCTCAAAGACCAGGAGGGATGAGGGATGAGCCTGGGGTTACATCTCAACTCTCAGAACCTCTTTCAGTGAGAGTGGGCCTAGTGTGTATTAAGCTTTCCATGTTTGTTAAATGAAAAAGTAAGCCCATCAAAGCTGTGCAGACTCTTCCAACTTCCCTGTCTGCTTCCCAGGTTGAAGAAAACTACATGGGCTCGGGACTGAGGCTTTGATAATGAGTGGGAACACACTTTCTCGGTGGATCACTCTCTGTGGTCTGCTTGTCAGGCCCTGAGCTAACAGATAAGGTGCAAATGTGAGAAGCTGACCTCAGACCTGGGGGAAGGACATGGAATGGTGATAAGGTGTGAATAAGATCTTTTCTGGAAGCACAATTGTTGTCTACATACTCTCAGGGAGGGAAGATAAAAAAGGGACTTCTGTTTGCTGAGAAGTGTAGGGTCAAGTCTATAATGTAGTGCTGTTCCTGGTACCAATAGTACACCTCAATCTGCATGTGGACTCATTACTGCATCTCATTACTCTATAGCTACTCTTCCCTTCAGAATCCTTACATAGAGGGTGATGTTTCATGCACCTGCTGCTGTGCCTATTGGCAACAGGAGCCTTTTAGAGTCAGTGGTTTCAGAAGAAATAAAAGAAAGGACGAAGCAGCACTGAGGTCTCTGCTCTTACACACACACACACACACACACACACACACACACACACACACAAATGTTGCATTCAGTGTTTGGTGGGGGCTGGGATCAGGGTGTTCCTTGGCTCTTGTGGTTGTTGCCTTGCTTTCACATATTAGTATTTGTCTTCCTGGTGTTTTTCCAGAAAGCCAGGCTACACTGTGTTCTTCTGGAAAATGCATTTGGCCTTAGCAGAAACTCTCAGCAGCATTCTCAGTGGATCCCTGTGGATGCTGTCATGTGTGCAGCTAACTAAAAACAGGCCTTAGCTGAAGGGACAAGCTTTGGAGAGGAACCTATAGGACAAGGGTTGGCCACCACCTATATCCTTCCCCTAGGTCCCAGGAGAAGGAGCGCAGGAAGAACAAGGAAAAGTACTTCCACCCGGATCAGGTAATGTCAAGACATGCTAATGGCGGTGGATGCTGTCCTGGAGCCAGCTTGTCCCCTGAAAGCTGGCAAGTCCTATCCAGATACTGTTCCAAAAACAGCATGGCCCAGGTGGTTTGAAAATGTTGGTAACTTATTTCTCACAGTTCTAAAAGTTGGTACATCCAGGTCAAGTTGGTAGCAGAGTCCACATCTGGTGATAGCCTGTTTCCTGGTTCCCAGAATACTCTCTTGCTGGTGATGGGATCAAGGGTCACAGGAGACCTCAGAGGTGTCTCTTTAAAGTTCACATCCAAACACTAAGTCTATCCTCATGACAAAATCAGCTCTAACTCTTAATATTGTGATAAAGAAGACTAGGCTTCCACATGAGTTCTAAGAGACACTGACAGCTGGCCTATGCCAGAGTTTCCACTTGTATTTAGGGACATGAAGGTAGTGCTATTGCAATTACACTGGGTGGTTCATCAAAAGTGCCTGGAAGTGGAACAGCCACAGGGAGAATGTTGAATCAGGTCAACCAGGAGGGTCAGAGTGGCATGGAGTGAGGGGGCGTGTTGGCCATGTTCTACCCCAGAGTGTCTCAAGCCTTGGGCATTGAACTTTTGGGACTGTTACATAACATCAGAATCCCATCCCACCTCATTTATCCTATTTGCTAGAGGCCAGGCCTAATCCCTCTCATGGATGGAAGTTTGTGTATATGTCAAATCAGGAAGCAGGCACTATTGTGGGCTGTTTCAGAAGAGTCCTAGCACTGAGCTGTTAGCATGCCTTCAGCCTCAGCACCATTGTCAACTGGAAAATTTCACACTTCTGTGCCACAACATGGGTTATGCAGGCAAAGATATAGATCAGCTGCAAAAAGAGTGCTCAGGTTTGCTTCCTTCAGAGCTATCTGTTCCATTTCAAAGTTTAACCATATGCCTTCACCCTGTCTGCATTACCTACATAAGAATATTTGAGTGATTATCTCTTCAGTCATCCGCCTTTCTATTGTCCATGTCCCATTGTCTCTGTGACCCAAGACTTAAAACATAGCGGACATTCACCATCCATTTTTCACAAAAGATGATAGGCATTCCCAATGGACTTAAGGTCCTATAGGGAGAGAACATCCTACTGGAAATAGCAGTATTGGTTAGCAATGTGCTCTAGAAGGGGAAATGGAGGCCCAAGCTAGGTAGAGTTTGCTTCACCTTTTTCTTAGTGGGACAAAAAAAATAGGGATGCTAAGATAGAGTCTTTCCATTGTTTGTATAACTTCAGTGCTCAGGACAGTAAAGGGTAGATGTCTAAATAGTTTTATTTTCTCTTGAATTGCTTTCAGTATTTTTTCTCCTTTCAGGACTTTAAGTGTCATTAGAAAAGGGATTATTGTCCTCTCGTATGACTTGTTCTCATGATAACATTGTGACCTTTAATTCTCCTTTCTAGCTGCTGAAGATGTTAGAGAACTAATGTCATGTCCTCATGCATTGAAAGAAAGTGCCACAGAGGCCATCTTGAAATCTTGATTTCCTTGTAGCAGTTTTTAGGGGTTGCTCTACAAGGTCCGGAATGCTCACCAGCAGTGGATGCAGCCGCATCTTCTTGATCAAACGTTATGACCCCTGGATTACTGTTGTATGTATCCACACCCCAGCTTCTTGTCCTGCAGTGATTATTATGGGGATGGTTCCCATTGAAGATCTACCTAGTCCTCATCTTCCTCAGAAGTAGAGACTGTCCAGGCAGGTCAATGGTGCATTGCTTGGAAGGTATCCAGGAAGCTTAGCCAAGAGCTGTTTTATACACCCCTGGCCTCTGAGACTGTTTTGTAAACATGCAGCATTGATAGTAAATGCTAAACTGCTTAAAATATCTAGAATTATTTATTTTTCCTGCACTTAGGCTGATAACTATGCTTTTTGTCATTTGATATCCGTCAATTTTAAAGTCTTCCCTTTATCTTAAACATGTCCCTACTAAACATGACTTTGAAAAACAGAAGGAAATAAAGAGGAGGCAACCCAGCACCAGAGCTGACTTACTCTCCTGGGACTTGCCCTTCTGACTTGCAAAGCCATTCCATTTCTAAGACTCTTATACTTTTGCTGTGTTGTCTATACGTTGAAGGCAAAGCAGGGGTCATATTGGACTCCACATTTGTGGAGACTGTCTTCATCAAGTACCACCAGCCAGACACAGAGGCAGCCTTGAGAATATGAGCCTTCATGCTCAAGGCTGACAACCACTCTTTCTTGTTCAGGCAGAAGACCATGGGGCAGCACATTTGAAAAGAAATCACCTACAACAAGAGAAAGCATCTAAGGTCAGATAGAGTAGCCAACTCAATCTCCATTTTTGTTTTCTGAAAACTAACTTGACTCTCAAGTTCCTTAGAACACTTAGATATGTTGTGAATGAACATAAAAGGAGGACTGCCTTAAAGAGCCAGTGAGTTTTAAGGGGCTAAACAGCCACACACGGCCAGGCTCTAGCCACTACCTTAAGGGAATGCAAACTTGAGTGTGTTGGCTCACCTCTGAGGCCTGAGTTTCAGTCTTCATAAAATGCTGCTACTGTTCTGTATAGTTAGTGAAAATACCGCAAGAAAATAATTGTCTGCTTTTTCCATGCTAGAACATTTCTATCTAACCATTTTTTAAGAACACAACTAAGAACTTTGTCTTCCACATAAGAGCTTAAGTGGTTCCAACATGGTGCTTGGCAAAGTGTCAGGAGGCAATAAGTACTTGTTCAACTAGCAAAGTAATCATTAAAAACAAATGTAATTAATCATATAAAAATCTCCCAAACTTTGAAGGTATATTGCCAAAACTATGTAAGTATTCAGGGACAGGACCAGGGGTCCTCATATAACCTGCAATTCCCCATCAGTATTCCCTGGTCATGCCACATATTTTATAAAGATTTATACATTTTTCAAAATGATTTGCAGGCAAGGCAGCACTGATTTATGGAAAGTAATTCATAAATTATCCTCCAATACTAATTTCTTGGCAACTGAGAACCATTTTACATAGAGCAGGAATTCATATTTCCTATTCCAAATCACTTCAGGGACCAGGGATTGCAGAACCTATTTCCTCAGTGGAAATGCACCCTTACTTGCCCCCACTCCCAGATCTCATATTGGACTGTTGGACCCTAAATGAGAAGCTGAGTGCAGGGCAAAGTCAACACTAAGGAAGTCTGGGAGGGAGAGTGGAGGTCTTTTGTACTTGTGTTCTGACAGCTTTTAGAAACTTTCTTCTTTGGGGAGATGAAAAGAATGAACTGAACAAAGACCTCCTAAGTGATACAAAAATATTATGAGTCGGCACCTTGAACTCCTGTGATTCAAAACAAAAAGTCCCATTCAGAGTATCTGAGCAAACACTGTGAAGAAGGACTCACTAGGTTCAGAGAAGGGGCAGCACTAGAGAAAATCGCCATTGATTTAAATAAAAACAGTTCAGAAATGTAGGCTTAATAAGATCATTGAGGTGGTTGGTTTTTCTGGTCTGTGTTCCACATATTCTCCTCTTCTCTCTTCAACTCCCAAGGCAGATTCTTCTTGTGGATGAATTGGACCAGGTGAAAAGAATATGATTCTGGCCCATCATTTTTTTCAGCATATCTAGTTGATTTATCTTTTGATACCACTGTGTTATGGCATCTAAAACACAGCAACATTAGAACAAGCTGAAACAGACTTCACACTTTTAGAAAGCATATGAGAAGCACATGTAGACGTGGGAGAAACCGTCCAGATAAGAAAGTGAATGCAAACATTCACTGTCCTTTGCTTAAAGCTGAAGGACGTACAAGAAGGGCTTGGCTACAGAACCATAAACACAGGGATGGAATTTGAGAATTGTCAGCTTGGAGAATACTTGCCAGGGTTCTGAGTCCAGACAGGTGAATGGCCCAAGCACAGGGCCATTAGAATCACTTGGCATTCCTTTCATGGGAGGGCAGTTAGTGACCAAAAGGAAACTTGTAATTCCACCTACTTTGGATCTGTGCCCCTCTGGCTCCTTTAGGAAGGATTCAGAGTCTTTCTCGCTGTCTCTGGCTTTCCTTGTGTTGATTTTTTTAAGGAAACCCCCAGTCGTTTCTTTCTTAGGAGAGAGCAGGGATAGGCAGCTGGAGCGTGAGAGTGTGTGGTTACAAGCCCCTAGGTGTGTGAGCTGGCACATCTCTACAAACTTCTCCTCATCTACAAAACGAGAGCCACGACTTCAGAGAAAGAGTGCGGAAATGTTTGCACAACTTGACAAGGAAGCCGCGAATCTCAGGGCTCAGGATAATTGAAACTTTTATAATATAGAAAGTCTTCCATATGAAAAGCAAACCCTCATAAAAGCCCACAAAAAAAATGACCACAGACATAGAGGACTGTCTCCACTTTGAGATCCACAAACCAAAGCGAGGCAGAAAAGTGCATTTTATACTCAAAGAAAAGATATTTCCAGCTGAAATGATCACAGTACATTTCGAACAATTGTTAATGTACAGTGGGCAAAATGAGATCATTTCAAAATTCACCATCAAAACAAATGTGCACAAAAATTAAATTTATGTAACCTTTGGCTCACTGAGGATAATCCACGAATCTGTCCTGGCTTGAGACACAATGGCTTTCCGTGTTGGACCTCAAATTAGATTTCAAATTCAGAAATTGGGATTTTTTAAGCATGTCTTTGCTATTTATTAGGTTCATGATCTAGAGTGGGGGATATAATTTCTCTAAAGCCCCCCATTTTCCATTTTAGACTAGTGTGCCGGAGCCCGCCAGCAGAGCAGAACGGGGTTCTGAGTTGGGAGTGAGGATTGAAATTAATAATGTACACTACACATATTATGTTCTGAGAGGCTTCTGGCCGCTTGCTCCTGGCTCCAATGAGCCCTAGAGCATCAATATGCTCTGTACCCGAAAAGCAGTGAGGCCAGCTAGCTTTGTTTATTTATGCAAACAGTTTCCACAAGGGGTTAAAATCACAAGGAGGTAAGGTAGAGTTGTGATTTCTAACAAGCTCTCCCACCTGCTGTCACTAAGGCGAAAGGACTTGCAAATACTTCCCTGACTCCAGGGGAAAAGGCCCGGTAAAAGCCTGTCTTCCCAGCTGAGACTTGAATTTCAAAGCAGCCACCAAAAGCGGCTATGACACAGCCCACGACACTAGTGGTCTTAAAGGACTGAATAAAGATGAAGAAAATGGGACAAACCTGTAAAGGTGAAAACAAGTCTAGTGCGGGGATCTTAAAGGTGAAAGCTCAGAACTGTCTGTGCCAGCCTGAGCCAACTCCTTGCCCTCCCTGAGCCTTGGAATAAATAGTATGCTAGTATCAGTTTACCTATCTGGTGGAGCTGCCAGCCGCACATTAAAGTGTTTATGTGAAGGTACCTGCTCTACAAACAAGGAAGCAGCAGGCGAGCAGGCAGAACTGCACTTCTCCTGGAAACCAAGCTCTGCCACATTGCCGGAGGCTGAGAAACTACTACCCCTATCTCCTAGATCAAACCCATCTTGAGGCCAGAGCTCTGGTGGAAAGAGCCTCGGTTATCTGCCAGAAGTGAGCTCAACCGAAAGTGCCATTAGCTGCCCACCTCAAGTGTGATTGTTGTCAAAATCCCTTTTATCAGTCAGAGGGCAGAGGGCTGTGAAAAACCATATCATCCCTTAATACAAACATTACACAGAGAACCTAGCAGGTCTGCCTGCTGAGGCTCTGGAAAAGCCCACCCAACTCTGGACCCGGGCTCAAACAAACAAATAAAAGATAGATGGATGGATGGATGGATGGACAGATGGATGGCTAGATAGATAGATAGATAGATTGGTTGATTGATTGCTTGATAGATAGACAGATAATGAATTCTCTCCTTCCTCCAGCACAGCTGCTCTGCAAACTAAACACCAGGCATTCCCAGGTGGCTTGTCTACTCCTTTTCTTTCTTCTTTCTCCATAATCTACCCTTCTCTACCCCATAATGGAGGTAAATATGATGTGTCAAACCATGCTGATTAAGGAATGCCCCATGTAAATGGTCAGAGCCAAGGCTTTCATTCAATAGTATTTCTACTTCATCTGCAGGTCACTTCACACGTTATTGTTACATCCCTGCACAAGCTCTTGCAGGTATCACACCCCTGTGTCTCCATCATCCCTCCTGACCTTTATTATTATACTTGTGGGTATTCAAAAGATATCAGAAGGACCCACCCTCAAATAACTGTGTGCCCTTGCACTCTTGCTTCAGCCTGCTCTGGGCCACAGCTTCCTCCAGTTTAACTTCTGCCTCTGTTGGATGTGGTAATGGGTTTAACTGAGATAATATGTAGGTGATCTCTGTACCTTTGAAACACTGAGCACCTGGGAAGATTGCTTCAAAAATGATAGAAAACAAAGGCTCTTTACTCATTAGTTTGACTCTCTTCACTTGCCCTTCCAGAATTTGATGGTTCACTAGGCTCATACAAACTGTGATTTAGAATCCATGTATCTCTCTGGCTAGTTGTGCCTTTCTAGATAGTATGAGTTGGGGTGCCAGATCTTGAACCCATCTCTTCCATTAAAAAAAAAGTTTACCTTCTCCTTTCTTTAGAACTTCTTTAAAGCTTAAGTAAGACTAGTATGCAAACATGTTGACACAGTGCGAGTTATACTGGGAAGACCCTTGGGTAGCTTGTTCCTTTTCAAACTAGTCTTGATAGCTTGGCTGGGCTTCACACATTCACCCAGGTGCTTGTCACAGGGAAGGATCCCACCAAAGCCTGGAACAGGAAAAGCTCTACTTCCCCATTGAAGATCCATGAGAGAGTCTAAAAACAACATCTGTTCTTAAGAGAGAAAGTAACAAAGCCAGGCCTGATAGTGCAAATTATAATCCAAGCTACTTAGGAAGTTGAGGCAGGAAATTTTCAAAAGCAATTTTCTCATCACTGAGTTCAAGTTTAATCTTTCAAGGCCTTCCTGGCTATAGAATGAATTCAAGATTCAGCCCTCACAACTTGAGGAGACTGTCTCAAAATAAAAAGTTAAAAGCAGATGAGATATAGCTCAGTGGTAGAGTGCTTGCCTGGCATTCATGAAACCCTTGGTTCAGTCTCCAGTACCACACTCACATATGTGCCATCCTTGAGCAGTTGGTCCTGAGTTGTGCTAGAAAGCAGTTTGAGCAAGGCACAAGGAACAAGCTGGTAAGCAGCACGCCTCCACAGCCTCTGCATCAGCTCCTGCCTCCAGGTTCCTGTTTGAGTTCCTGCCCTGCCTTCCTTTGATGATGAACAGTGAAGTGATCCAGGAGGCCAAATAAAGCCTTTCTCTCCAACTTGCTTTTTGGTCTTGGGGGTGATTTACCATAGTACTAGAAATCCAAACTCAGACAGCAGATGGTAACACTTTCTAAAAGCAATTTCAGGATTACTGAGTGTACCTTATGCAGAGCTGGTCACAGTGCTGGACCCATCTAACCAGGAACAGCTAGCTTCTACTTGTTCAGACTCCTACACATGGAGGAGACATTCAGTCAGATAAATTGACTACCTTAGCTAAGTATTGTAGTCAGTAAGTCCAGGAGAGAACTTCTCAGCTATATGCCTAACACAGAAGGAGATTCCAGGCAAATGATAAGCTCAAAAGTCAGAGCAAAGTTCATCACAGCTGCACTTACTTCTTGCTCAGACTAAAGTTTTGCCTGAGATCCCAATTTCAATATGTTCCCTTTAATACCCTACTTTTGACTCATTTTAATATTTGAGTGAAACATTAAAGGATGAGATATATATATATATATCAGATATATATATATATATATATATATATATATATCTGAAAATCCTAATGGAACTTTTTACTGTAGGTAGAAAAACTGTGGTGGAGGTGGTAGAGGAGATTAGATGACATTGTATGTGAAACCTCCAACTGTGGGTGAAATTTGAAAGTGGGAATTGGTGGGGAAAGGGTGCATACAAGAAAATAGAACCAAATAAACAAGGAATTGAAACAAAACATTCTAGTAAGGAATCTGATTCAGTGAACTTGGCAGTTCACCTTGCATACACTCTACCCCCTTGCTGTGCTCTCACATAGAGATCACACACTTGTGTTAGGGACTTGCTGGATAACTAGAACATGCCAAGCTGCCAGAGAGTCCCCTGTGCTCAGTTTTGTTTGGTTTTGTTTTTTCATTTCTGGACACAGTATTCTATTTCCCCATTATTCCTACAGTAAGGTTAACTAATTTTGCACAATATTTTGTGTGTCACTTAGCGCAATTGCTGGTTCGTCATCTCCATCCTGAGTTTCTCTTCTGTGTCACCTGAACAGGTGTATGCACCACACAACTACCTACCAGACTGAGAACTGCTTCACTATGGATCACTCAACTATCATCCAGTAGCTTTGAAGACTTTTAATTTTTTTTTT
>CM053763.1:81446001-81482169 GCA_028658305.1 Pachyuromys duprasi
TTTGTATCCAGCCACTTTACTGAAGGTGTTTATCAGTTGAAGGAGTTCTCTGGTTGAATTTTTGGGGTCACTCATGTATATTATCATATCGTCTGCAAATAGTGATACTTTGACTTCTTCCATTCCAATTTGTATCCCCTTGATCTCCTTTAGTTGCCTTATTGCTCTAGCTAGGACTTCAAGTACTATGTTGAAGAGAGATGGCGACAATGGGCAGCCTTGCCTAGTCCCTGATTTCAGTGGGATTGATTTGAGTTTCTCTCCATTGAGTTTGATGTTAGCTATAGGCTTGCTGTATATTGCCTTTACTATGTTTAGGTATGTGCCTTGTATCCCTAGTCTCTCCAGGACTTTAAACATAAATGGGTGTTGGATTTTGTCAAATGCTTTTTCGGCATTTTACTATTCCTAAGTTAAAAAAAATAATGCTCTGGTGTGAAGCCATTTTAGGAACCTGTGTTGTAGAAGCATGCCTTGCTTATTATGACTAATATGAAGAGTTGTCCTAAGAGTAATCAAGAATGTTATAAAACCAACTTGAACCCAGTTGAAGTTAGTTCTGTATCTAAGGAGACCAACCTTTAAAGCGCACTTATGAGCCAAGAAGGAGACACCAGGTCCATTGGTAGCATGCCTCAGACGTTTATTAACACTTCTACTTCTAGGCAGAATCTGCTCAGGACAGTAACACCACTAAGGTCTCTGTGGCTTGTAAAGCAGGGATGATATAAGGCACTGTTAATAATCCTAAAACTACATTGAGATTCAGATAACAAGAACAATGACCTCATAGCAGCTTTGCCTAGCAATAATTGCTACCAATTAGCAAATTACTGAGAGTTCAACATATTAGTGGACAAGGTACAGCCATAGCTAGTTTCACTCTTAAATTAATCCTGAAACATTTGAATTGTCATGTACGATTTGCTCATAGGAAACAGGTTCACAGATTAGGTAGGACTTTCTTAAGTTTATGGAAGTCAGTAAAAGAAAAGTGAAGACACAAATCGATGTGTGTTCAAATGCAAGCCTAGTTCTCTTTTCATGAAGACATATTCTGTTCTCTGAAAGCTCACAGGGAGGGTAGGCTAAAAATAGAATCTTACCAAAAATTTCTCTTTTTAAAGATTTATTTTCATTTTAATTATGGTATGTGGGTAGGTGGGTGGGTTTCTCCATGTAAGTGCAGGTGCCCTCATAGGCCAGAAAGGGAATTTTATGCCATGAAGCTGGAATTACAAGCAGTTGTAAACTGCCCAACACGGGCTTTCAGAACCCAACTTGGATCCTCTGCAAAAGCACTAAGTGCACTTAACCACCAAACCATGTCTCCAGCATTAATTTTTTTTGTTTTTAACAGAGGAGAAAAGCTGAAATGTGGTAGAAACAAAGAGTGCTCATCTCACCAGGAAGAACAGTGTTAGATTCAGACCGAAGTCATGTAAACAAGTTGCTTTCTTCTGTTGCCTCTGCTCACCTGAGAAGACACATAGTTCTGTTGATGAGGCTACACTGGAAAAGGGCCTTCATGATGAATAAGAAATACGTCTATTATATTAAGACTATGACAAATGTAGAGATGTGTGTGTGTGTTTTCCTATCACAACCAAATTAACAAAATAAAATTAATCCTGGTGGTTCAAGATACACTTTGCTCATTGGTCCTTCCATGTTTCATATTTATTTATTTTATTAGCTGTTTAACTATTTTAATGTATGCATTCATAAAAACATTTCTGAAAACTAAAACTAGGACCTTGGTAATAACCTCATCTACCTACATCATCTCTTTTCCACCTTCCTCTCCTGCCTCCATGCCATGTATGACAACCATCATACTGAATACTATGCTCTTCATTCCCTTCATTGTATCTATGATTTTACTCTTTGAATTCCTAAAAAAAGTATGTGCTTTCAAATTTGTAAAAATGGTATTATGCCATAAATAATCTATTAAAATCTAATTATTTTATTTGACATATCATTAAGATTATATTGCTGAATGTGTCTGTTATTTCTTTTAACTGGTCCATACTGAATTTCATATTTCTTATCATGCACATGCCTAGATCATTCTTGTCTTGACATATTGGGAAACGTATTCAGTTTTCATATCCACTTATCATAAGAAAAAGCACAGAATAAGGCAGGTTAGAAACAACAGAGAACCAGGGCTTAGAGCAGCCTCTGGAGCCAGGCTTCATCCTTTCCAAGTCTAGTCTGGGGATGTTTCCTATTCAATAAAATTGTCACCTTCATTCTTTTCCTACTGTCGTGTGGCAAGGATTCAGTAAGATAAAAAGACAAAACACTGATTTTCACCACACGCGTAAATATTATCACAAGTGAGATGAAATTCCTCTAATATGAATTCTAAAATATACACATGCACAGAGACACACAGAGAAAGAGAGATAGAACATATGTACACATACACATAGACACACAAACACCCCCCCCCCACACCTCTAAATGATGATACTAAGTTGACAAAATCAACTATATATAGACACATTTCTACACTGGTTGCCCCTTTGATAAGAGTGGGTAAAATGACCATCCCTCAACTCTGCCAGATGTCCCTTCTCTCTTTCCTCCAATATTTCAGGTGATGCTCACTACCCATCTTCAGGAAAATTGCAGGTGATGTAGCTTCAAATTTGAGTCTTCTCAGTGCTTGCTGTGGCCCTCCAATTCCATGTGTGTAGACAGGACACATTCTGAATAAGCTGTACTTTACACTATGCCATGATTATAACAGTTTAAGAACAGTGAACTCAAGGTGCACACAGTTCAGGTTTTTAACTTTTTTTTGAGGCTTTCCTATATGAGTACTGTATCTACATCATTTCTGACATTTCCTCCTCCTTCTAACCCCTTCAGAGCACCCCTTCAAATTCACAGCTTCTTACGCTTTATTTATTATTGTTATGTATATAATTATAAATACAACCTTCTGAGTTCATTTGGTGCTGTTCAGTGCAAAGCACAGTTGTTACAAAACTGAATCAGCCGAGGTTAAGTCCAGTCAGTGCTCATAACAGACCTGAAGTCAACTCAATTCTCATTTAAATGCTGCTCATAATTTTTCTTTTCCTTTCCTTGGTAGTTTTTAGAGAGATGTTTTAGCAAAGGTAGTAGTATGAGTTCAAGTACCTAACACTCTGAAAGGTACTAACACTGTATCACTATCCAAACGGCATGGTCCACACCAATGCTGTGGGAATATCTGTGCACAGCTGCTGTTGCCCAAGTGCCCATGTCTATTTCCAAAGCCATCTCCAATGACGATGGCCCAGAATAGCAAGATTCCAAGAGGTTTTAAGGACGATAATGTCGACCCCTTTATTTCTCAGAGGTTAAGACTAGGTACTGAATTTGCCAGGGAGCAGGTGAGCTAAGATCAGAGGTGCCATTATCTGGGGGTCTTTTGAGCTTTCATATCACAGCCATGATGTAAGAAACACACAGCACAGGAGAGACGGCCAGTCATCAAAATGCTTCCTGCACGGGCAGGTGTTCCATTCCTAACACTCGCGTGACAAGTCAGGTGTGGCAATGCGCACGTACAACCCCAGTGCTGGAGAGGCAGAGAGACGGGAGGATCACTGGGGCTTGTTGCTATTCTTCGAGCTCCAGGTTCAATGAGAGACCCTGTATCAAAAATTAAGGTGGAGCGTGATGGAGGACAACACTTGAAGTTGACTTCAGACCTCCACGTATACATACATATACAGGAAAAGGCACAAGCAGAGAGAGAGAATTAAATTTAAAAAGAAAATAGAATACAGACAAAGATACTTCCTTGACATCCTCAAAACCGGGCGAGAGTACAGGCCTCAGATAGCAGAGGTCAGAAGAGCTGGAGCTTCCTGGCCACCCAAAGCAAGCTTCTGCACTGGAATTTTCCGAAGACTGCTTCTTCAGTCCAACAGGAAGAGTATCTGTCCAGAGCCTCCTGCGTGCAAGACACTATGCTGAGGACCTTCACC
Source organism: Pachyuromys duprasi (assembly GCA_028658305.1). Classification (NCBI taxonomy): domain Eukaryota; kingdom Metazoa; phylum Chordata; class Mammalia; order Rodentia; family Muridae; genus Pachyuromys; species Pachyuromys duprasi. Next base: position 81,449,994 of record CM053763.1, read on the forward strand.
AAACCTGAGAAAGCTAGATATGTCCAGGAGCTGAAGAGACTTTCTCATGCCCTGTGTGGCATTCGTACTGGACTCTGTTTGGGTTGTGGGTTGTGGAGAGCCAACAAATAAGTCAGACACTACACTTAGATCCTGTGTTTGATTTCAGAGAACAAGATTAGGGTGGGGAGCCTCCAGACAAGGCAGAGAGGACTTTTCGCCAATTATTAGCTGTTGTAGTCCCTGGCTCAATTACTTCACTCGTAGGCTTGCCAGACTGAGCACATAAAAACACTGGACACCCACTGAATTTTGAACCTCACTTTAAAAGGAAATGCTTTTTCAGTGTAGCCCACAGATTCATTCTTTGTTCCTCTGAATTTGAATTTTACTGCACAACTTTTATTTATTCTGGCACCATTATTTACACCTCTGATGTCATTTATTCACCTGTAAGTTAAATGTTAAAAAGTCCAGCATGCTTGTCTAACTATGATGGAAGTAAATAGGATACGGGGAGGTGTCTCAGTGTATAGCCTTTCCTCGTCCTTGCTTTCTTATTGTCTTAGAAAAGACACCAAATAGCAAAATGGACCTGGAGAACAGACCCTGTTGAATAGATGGCTTCTTGGAAACTTGGCTCTTCCACCCATGCAAGACTTGGGATAGACAATGAGGTGAATATTTGAAGACTGAAAACCAGATTTATACTCACTGTACACCTACCTGCCTGATGTTTTCTTTTTCTGACCTTCTGCTTTGAGAATTTGTCTGTGATCATGGGGGTAAGCCTTTCAACAAGACAAGAGCACTTAAATGACAAGTGACCAGTTCATTTTAACTCCTTAGTATCTGCAGTAAGAAATCAAATCTGGTGACTAAACAAACACCCTAGAGTTATAAATGGAAGTGGACATGAGAAGGAGGTCAAGGTAAGAAATAAAAACCATGACGTCTCATCCACTGAGAGCTAGCTGATGCATCCAGGGAGAAAGATCTGGTCCTAGAGGGAGCCATCTGACAGTACCCTCCTTAGACCATGCCACCTCCACTCTGCTCAGTGAGCTCACAAGGTAGTTGAGGTTCATTCACATCTTGGGGATAGAGAAGATGTTCCAGAGAGATCCAAAGACCCTGGGCAGGGGCAACTGCTGGCCTTGCTTCTGTACTCTGTCCATGCCATCAGCATGTTCAAGCTCAAGCAAGCATTTACCTTGAGTTGCTCAGCAAAATGAAGCCACATTCCTTTGCTTACCATTGTGCTTGCCATGTGACCTCTAAGAGAGGAGCAAGGATGTCACCAGAAGGTCTGCTTTGTTTCTTCAAAAGTTATATTCTTATTTGCCGTTAGCTGGCCCTTCTCAGATCTCCAAGTTTACATGCTGCAATAGAAAAACAGGGGCCTACTGTAAGAAAATAATCAACCAATTTAAAAGGCATTTAAAAATGTATAATGCCTTCTGTGAATTCATGTACCTATACATTATATATATATATATATACACACATACATATATACACAAACATATATATATATTTGTGTGTGTCTGTGTGTGTGTGCATGGATTTGTATGCCTGTGTGCATGTGCAAAGGCCAGATTACAAACATCAGGTACCCTACTCTATCACTCAGCAGCTTATTACCTTGAGTTAGGGTCCCTCAGTGAACCCAGAACTAAGGCTGGTGGCCAGAGAGCCCCAGTCATCCCCTGGTCTCCACTCTTCACAGCACTGCAATTAGAGATACAAATTGGACTATCTCCACCATATCAGGCTTTTCCCTATAGAACCTGACAATCTGAACTCAGGTCACACACAGCAAGCACTCTTACCTGATGAGCCCTCTCCTCAGACCCTCCAAATTGTGAATTATGGCCATTCCCATAATTCTCCCTGGAAGACAACAGGCTGAAAGTCATGTTTTTGTTTTGAGATCCATCTATTGCTGATAATAAGTAAGATCAAGAAGTGTATATTGGGTGGGTCATTGGGACGGCTGGATGGAAGCTCCTGCATCTACTTCTGAAAGGCTGATCCTGGCACAAGCTTAAATGTGTGAGAATCAAGCTGTTATCTGGAAACCTGTGAAGTGTTTGAGGCCCTTTCCAAGGGTTTGTGGTTCAAGATACTTTTCATATAACACTAGGTAAGTATTTACTATTTAAAACAATTCACAGGTGAACAGTGATTTTAGAGTTTGTGAACACACCCAGCCATTATAAGAAGCTATTATTTCCATCACATGTCTACATAAGAGCCCGGTCATTGTGGGCATTACAGAGTACTGCAAAAATGTGAAACAAAGCCAATTTCTTATTGAATATTTTTAAATCTCTAATTATTTTTCATAAATTTTATTCATATTGACATATAATAGTCTATATTCTTTTGTGATTTGATAATTTTCTAAATTTCCCAAATTTAATTTCTGATAAGATAAATGTTAATCATTATACATATGTACATAGATAGATAGATAGATAGATAGATAGATAGATAGATAGATAGATAGATATCTGGGAGCCTTGATCTTTCTTAAGACTGTAAAAAGTAACTCAGAAGGCTGAAACAGTAGGAGCATATGAGTTCAAGGCCAGCTTGAGCTACATAGGGAGTTCCAGGCCAGTATAGTACTCTATCTTTAAAATCAAACAAACTAAAAAGAAAAAGAAAAAAAAAGCAAGTAAAATAGGTGTTGACAGACTCATAATCTCATTAACTGTCATTTAGGGGATGGTGGGTCAATTTTTAAAGAGTCTCCCCTTTTATTTCTATGGGCATTTTATGCATGCTCGTACCCATACAGGTGATATGTGCATGTGAGTGTGTATGCCTGTGTGCCTATGCAGAGGCTGGAATAGAGATATCAGGTGCCCAACTCTATCACCCATCATCTTAGTGCCGGGGACTTGGGAGCTCACAACTGGCCAGGACATCTAAGGAGTGGGAGAGGAGACTAAAGAACTAAGGAAGTCTATGTAATTCATGAAGATTCTTAGAGCTTTGGGGGCTGCATTTATTCTGCGTGGGATGCAAATACAACTGGAATTAAACTTCCGTTTGTACCTTTAAGCCCATTAAGACCTTCCCAATGGCCTGACCTATACCGAGACAAAGGGACTCCCTGATCAGGAAGTTTCCCATTACCAGAAGTATGTAAGGGATGTTGCAAAGAGAAAGCCAAGGACCAAGAAGAAGCTGGGGTCAGGATCGACTGGGATGGCTAGAGGCTTCCAAGATTCCCCAAACTGGTTTTAAAAAAATCACATGGGCGGCACTTTATTGTGGTGTCTCTAACTCTCCCTTGTCAGCATGGAGCACCTAAGGGTCGATTCACACTTTGCCTTGGAATCCCCCCTCAGTCGTTGCAGCTGACAAAACTCCACTTACACTGATTAATGTGATCCTTCCAACTGCCGCACCAGTTAGCTTCCCAGGGGAGGCGCCAAGAGGTGATGTGCGCTGCCTAAAATGACGCAGCTAGTAAATGACATATCCTCCTGGCACCAAGCACTGGTATTCTCGCCAGTAGAGTTCGACAGCCTCTACTCTGGGCCAAGGACTGGGCGAGTACCCAGCATCCCAAACCAGGTTCTGACATCTGCGTCCTCCTCCGGTGGCTCATGCATAAAGAGAATGTTTGCCCAGCTTGCTCCTGGCAGGTACCAGCACACTACTCACGTAGAGGAGTCTTTCACGTCCCCGGGAATCCTTCCTAAGGAAACACATTGGACTCCTGAGAAGCCTGGAGTATTTGACTCTCCAGGCACGCTAATGAGGTGTCTGATTCTGAGACTGAGGAAGCCCTGCAGCAGCTTGAGAAAGCAACGCAAGCCAGCCAGCAGAGAGGTGCGGCCCCTCCTTCCTTAGCCTGCTCTCTGCTCACCTGTTACCACCTCTCCGGAGTGCCACTTCCACCTGCCCGAGGCCATCCCTCCTTGGGCAAGGAGCCCATCAGATTTTACAAGCCAGGCAGGGTCAGGCCTGGTAAAAGCGTGAATGTGAATGCCCAAAACAACAAAGGCAGCCTGCGTTTTCCCTCAGAAGATGGGGTGAGCCAAGCCACATGCTGCCAGTCACCAGGTACCCAGAGTGTGACCTCTACAGACCCCCCAAAATGAGTACCAACTGAGGACAGGCTTGCTGGCATAAGCCAAGTCTCACCAAGTTCTCCCCACCCTACACTCCACAACCCCGCCAGAAGCGTTTTAATTCTGATGCCCTTCAAACCACTTTGAATTACTAGAAGGCAAGAAAGCAGCTAGCCAGTCAGAACTATAAAGAGCACAGGATGGGAAAACACTTTCTGAAGTGTGCCAGAGAGTAACTATTTTAAGCTTTGTGGATGTAACGGTTTTTTGTAGTATGAAAACTCCATAGGAGAAATGGAGATGGATGAGTATAACTGGTACAAAAAAATTTAACGAATACAAACTGGAATTTTTATGTAATTTCCAAACATCCTGAAATGTGTTCTTTGATTCTTTTCAAAGTTGTGAAAACAGCAACAAAGCTGTAGAAGAACAGATGGGCTGAGTTTGGCTTGGAGGCTTTGGTTTGCCTGTCTCCCTTCTGAAGCATGCTCTTTCACTATGTATGGCAAATAACCCATTCTAAAAGATTTTCAAGCTTTCTTGGTCATACGTTTGTAAACGTATAGGAAAATGGGCTACTAAAAAAATAAAGACCAAAAAAAGAAAAAGCAAATGTGAGGTCACCAGGCTATGGCACCGGCACTATAGAGGCTGGGAGAGGAGGATGGAGGCATCCTGACCGACCTGGGCTACACAGTAAAGATCTGTTTCAGATGAACAGTGTCTGTCTTATTGTTGAATTTGAGTATAAATAGATAGGAAGAAACAGGTAAAGAAAGGGAAGGAGAGAAGCAGGAGGGAAGAAAAAACAAGCAAGCAGAGAGAAAGGAAGGGAAAAGAGGAAAGAAAAGAGTTGAGAGAGGTATTATGAATGTAATGATTAATTGTAATGGGAACTTCACTTACTAGTGCCCTAACATGGGCTAAGCCCTCTTTCTGGGTGTGTCTGTGAGGGCATTTCCAGGAAAGAAGGGTACATTTGACTCTTTGGGCCCCTTAAATTGGTTTGCACTTCCCTGTGTGGGTGGGTGTCATCTGATCCATGAACACCTAAATGGAACAAGAACAGGTCCCATAAGACTTATGTTCTTGTTTAGTTTCCCTGCTCAATTCCTTTGTTTAGTATTACATTTTACCTCCTCTGTTTGCTTATATTTTAATAATAGCAGTAGTATTTAGAATATAGATGTTTGTGATTTATGACCAGTCTGTGTTTTTAAAATGTTACATTATTTCATGTTTAATGTAATGGTGTTACCATGGCATATTGATGTTTCATCATCTTGTGCATTGTGCCTACTGCTAAAGAGTGATACATCTGGGATCTTTATTGAATCCCCCAGATGTTCAGCAAGCTCCCTCTCCTGTGACTGGTGGGAACTAGAATGTCTCCCAACTCTGTATGAGCTCTGGAATTATTCAGCTCATGCTCCCAAGAAGCTTGTCTTTGCCCAAAGTTGTGAAACTTTAGCCTTTACGAAAGAAGATTTCCATTTAGCCAAATAGTTGAGAAAAGTTTTATATGGTTTGAGAGTTGACAAGCAATCACTTGATGAAACTATCCACAGTGGATTTTCAGGTCTTTAAGGATGAAAAATACATCAAATAGTGGGCGGTTGCTTTAATAACCACCCATGTGACTTCTTTTGAGGCAGGGAATTTGAACTGAGATCCAGAACCCAAGGTACAATAGCAGTTCGTAGGTATATGAGTCTAATTTGGAAGTTTAGTCTTGGTCACTGGAAAGGATGAGTCTAGAGACTCAAATAGCAACACCCATATGTGAATCCCAGTGAGAACGAGTGTCTGTATGAAGAACCATAGGCTCTAAGTGAATGATCACGGTCCCTTCACCAAGTAGAGGAAGCAAAATGGAACTGAACAGACATAAGTGAACAGAATAAATGAACAGACAAGTAAAATGATGTGATCCTTGCTCCTGCGAGAGGGATTCATAAACCCTCATGAAACACAAATGCCTGGACATTTCATCCTGATTGAGAAGGAAGCTGGAGGAAGCTTCACAGAACACGAAGCGTTGAAGGATTTAAGGAAGAAAAGGGCATCTCAAAAGACAAGCGCAAGGCTGGAACTACATCCCAGGAAAGTACTCGCTGTGCAAGTACAAGATCCTGAGTTAGATTTCCAATACTAAAAAAAAAAGAATGGGTGGGGGGGGCGTGCTGGTGTGTGCTACAAATCCCTAGGATTTGCTGGCTAGCTAGGAGAGCTGCTTTAGAAGCTCCAGGCCTGTGAGAGCACCAGCATCAGAAAATAAGGTGCTTGAAGAATGACGCCTGAGGTTGTCCTCTGACCGTCACACACATGTAGCACATGCACACAAGTGCGCATGCTCTCACACACGTGTGCATCTACCCTCACACACTAATGTGCACACAAATGCCCAAATGAGCACAGAAATAAGAGCAAATGGTGTTTCAAAATTAAGAAGCAATATGAAAAGTGACACAGAGGCTTGAACAGATGCGAGGTAATCTGTCACATGTATGTGCTGTTATGTCTCTGTATATCACTGTTGGTATGGATGGAAAAGATTCTTAGAGGAATGGGCGGGAGATGCCACCATGGAAGGCCTTAAACTATAGGCTACATGGCTTGAATGTCATTTTCAGGTGGGAAGATTTACTGGCAAAAGCATGATTTAGGCCGAATGGCTTTTTTAAAATAGTGCTTCTGGAACCCTCAGGTATGTGAAAGCGCAGAGCACAGACAAACAGCTTAGGAAAGGAGAGGAATCAAAACCAAGAAAACCCCGTGTCCTTGGCACTGATGGCAAAGTTACATGCCCCCCCTTAAAAAGAAAAAAAAGTGTGTATGTCTGTGTGTATTCCTGAGTACCCTGTGTGTGCAGGAGCCAGCAGAAGTTAGGAGAGGAGTTAGAGTCCCTCTAACTTTGAGTTAGATCATTGTGTGCCAATTATGTGGCTTCTAGGAACTGAACCTTGGTCCTCTGCAAAAGCAGTAAACGTGCTTAACCTCTGAGCCATTTCTCCACCCCCTGTGCCAACCCTTTTAAGAAAGGCTGACCCATCATGAGTATCTGGGCTCTTAGAGGTTCCTTATTTAGACATACTGGTCGTATTAACCACTTTAGATTTCAGTGACCTTGGTATATATGGATAATATACACATTCACTTTCCTCATACTTTCTTTTCTTTATTTGTTTGTTGTTTCTTTGTTTATTATTCACTTTATATCCTGGTTGTAGCCCCATCTCTCCTCCCTTCCCAGACCCACCCCTCCTTCCTTCCTCCTCCTCCATTGCCTGTTCCTCAGAAAAGGTGAGTTCCCTTTCCCATCCACCCCAGCTCATCAGGTTGCATCATGACTGAGTATGTCCTCTTCCCCTGTGGCCTGGCAAGGCAGTCCCACCAGGGTGAAGTGATAAAAAAAAGAAGGCAAGTGAGTGTGTCAATGCAGTCCCCACTTCCCCTACTAGAGGACCCACTTGAAGCCTAAGCTTTCCATCTGCTACATATTTGCAGGGAGCCTAGGTCCAGTTTTTGCATGGTCCTTGGTTAATGCTTCCATCTCAGCAAGACCCTCTGAGCCCTGGTTACTTGATTCTGTTGGTCTTCTTGTGAGAGGCTGATAGAATAGGCAGAGGTAATGGCTGAAGAGAGGGAACAAGGTAGGAGAAGGGGGTAGAGAGTTACAATGGGTGGAGATCAGAGCTCGGGAGAGCAAGGGTAAGGGGACAGAGGCCTGTAGAGAAAAGAGAAACTGAGGGCAGGGGTATCTCTGTGACAAGCTGGAGACCTAAGTCAGGGTAGGCTTCTGGGAGCATATAAGGGAGATTCAAGCAGTGAAGCTTAGTAGCAGAGGCCATAGAGACTGAAGAGTACACCCTCTAACTAGACTGATCTCCTAGTACATGGAAGGGAACACCAACCCACCCAGAAAAACTTCCACCCAAATTTTACCCTGCCTACAAGATGTGCAGGGATAAAGATAGAGCAGAGACTGAGGGAATGCCAACCAATGCATGGACCAACCAAAGACCCACCCTATGTGAGAGTGCAAAACCCTGACACTATGAACAATACTCTGCTAAGCTTGCAGACAGGAGCCTGACAGAGTCTCTGAGAGACTTTACCCAGCAGTGCCTCAAAACAGATGGTGAGATACACAGCCAAACATTGGGTGATGCGTAGGGAGTCGTGTGGGAAAGTGGGAGGAAAGAGGAAAGGATCTGGAGGTGACAGGAGCCCCACAAAAAGGTCCCTGTACTTTCTTTAAAAAATAGAATAAAATAAAAAACTTTGATAAAAATATTAGATAAATTAACCTGGAAAGAACATAAATTGTACATGAATGTAAATATGATCTTTACCCTGTCCCTGTCACTAACTTCTCCATGAATCCCAAATGGAAAATCGATATGAGCAATATCTCTCTAGAGGTAGATACAGGTGGAATGAGACTACTTATGGTGCTTCTGGACCATTCTTTAGCCCAATCCAGATGTACTTCGGCCTGCCTTTCTCCATTCAAGCCTCATATCACACTTGCGGGTTACAAAGCCGACCAGGCTGCTCTCAGCACAATCATACAAATACCGCGATTGTTTCAGTGAGACTCCACGTGAAGAGCTGGGCCTCAGCATGCCGTATATTGTATTTGCTCTGAGAGAGCAGCTATGGGTGGGGTGGGCAGGCCTGGTCTGACCCACGGAGGTCTTGTAAATGCTGTTTTTCTTTCCTCAGATGGGGGGATGAGATGAGAGCCATACCCAAGCTTTACAAATACATGGCTTAGGATGAGCCTGCGGTGTTGTTTATCTAGTATTCCTAGGGCTAGGCCTGGAAGCTTCTAGCTCCCGTACAATGTAATCTTCAGGATCTAGCCTCCATCTGCTAATCTAGCCCTAGAACCTTTCAGCCTCGGAAACTTACTGCTGAATAAATTCACCCTTTCCAGTGCTTTCTGAACTCTGGTTGGCTGGTTCAACTCTGGATCTTGAGTTATCTCCAAGCTGTCTGATTGTAATTGGCTTCTCAGTGAGTTGCTCTGCTTGTAAAAACTTCCTCCAAACGCCATGAACTGAAATGCACCAAACTCAACTTTACTACCCCAAACTGTACTGTACTGACTGCACAAGTTGCACTGTATTCCTGTTCTGCACTATTGTCCTCTGTACTGTTCTCTCTTACGCTATCCTTGCTCTGCTCTTATGTAGCCTCTCTCTTCTGAGTGTTAGGCATATCCTATCTTTTACTCATTCTGTCAAATCTTTCTCTAATTAGTCATTTTGTCTGTCCCTCAATAAGATGTCATTGTTTGGGATTAAATATGTGTACTAAAGTTGTATCTGTATTCCAGCCAGAAAGAGTAAAGGCTTGTCATATCTATATTCCAGTTAGAGGGATTAAATATGTACACTAAGGTTGTGTTTGTATTCTGGCTGGATCACATAGACCTAGGTCTTTGGATGTGATCCCTTGCCAGAGCAGCCGTTGTTGCTGGATAGAAATTCCTCTACATGCTCTGGCCTTCCTAGTGGCTGCCTATGAAGGTAACATGGCACAATGCGAGGTGTGTGTGGGGGTTCATGTTCTGTCCTCATTAGAACCAGAAAGGAAACAGGAAGGAATATAGTTGGATTTATAGTATTTGTGTCGTTTTATCAAGATATTACTTTATCATCCCAATAATATTTTGAGGAGAGCATGAACTCCCTCATTTTTAATTACTGAAGTTTGGCAACTTGTCTCCAGTGCCAATGACGATAATTGGTAGAAATAACATTTGAAACAAGCTTTGCCTCATTCCCAGAGCTGTACTTGTTCCTCTGACCAGGCTATACTTCAAAGGGCTATCCTCTGTCATAAGTTGAATATTCCTTTTAGACTATGCTCTGCAAGTTGGAAGTTTTCCTCTGGAATCTCAGTCCGTGGGAGGGGGAGGCAGAGGGATCAACACAAAATGTTTCAAAGGTCACTTGTGTTAGCTGTGGTGGTCTAGCCAGGATAAGGGACTCAAGCGTCGTCTACTACTAGTGACCAGTACAGGTTGCCTAGAAGTGGTCATCTTGGCACATTTTTGAAGTAATACAGGACAATAATAGCTGCCCGGAACAGACTGTTCAGGAAGGCAAATGGTAGTAACTTACCATAAGCTAAGCACTATGTTTAGTACTTGTCCTCCCTTCATGATGTCCCCATGATACTTTCAAAACAACGGAGACTCTGAGAAATGCCTTCGCCAAGACCCCACACAGATTTTGCCATGCAATTCTATCTCTATCTAATACCTCTGTTGTCTCATGTTGACTTTAGATAATAAGACAGTGAGGGTTAAATAACTCAAGTCATCAACATTGTATGACATACAGGAGACAGCCATCCAAAGGAAGATTTCTGAATTAAATGAAAAGACCTCCCAAGCTTGAAGATTTATCATGAGCTCAAAGGTTGCAATTCTTAATAGCTACTATAGAAGAAGGAACCTGGCATTTCTGAAGCTCTCTTCCGTGCCAGGCAACATGCCCAACTTTCACCATATGTCAACAGTTTTCATCCTCACTACATCCAACTCTTACCTCACTTGATCAGCAGTGTGGTCAACCTCATACATCTCTCTAAACATGCATGTTTATGTGAGTGCAATCAATATTCTCAGTGCCTATGTCTAAGGCAAGTAACAGCCAAAGAGAATTGGACATTAAAGTGGTACTATTGATCACCAGATTTCTTAAATGGCCTCTTTCCTCAGCTCATGTTCAACAAAAGACAATTCCCTTTTCTAAGAAAACATCATCTGAACCCACAAAGCAAGGGAGGGGAGGAGCAAGGGAGAGAAAAGGAAGCCAAAGCAGGGAATCACACTTTCCTAGCCTGGGGGATAGAGATGATGAAGCTCTGGTTTTGTTTTGGTTCTGGGATTAGTATTTGATGTTGTTTGTATGTCAATTAATGGAGTGCCAAAGCTAGAACTCATTTTACCCAATAAGCAGATGCTCTGATGAAAATGGGCACAGATGAGACAAACCTTAGAGTTCCCAAGGTTTTTCCCAGAAAGTTGTTGGGCCTTCAATCTGGCTTCTCCTCTTACTCAATCACCTATTGACAACTGGCCTGGTATCATCTAGAGATGCAGTCAGATGGCCAAAGGTGCTAGAGGCATGATGTCTGTACTGACAACACCTCTGTCCAAACAGTGGTCATTGAGAACGACTAAAAGGCGCTATCTCATTTTTTCCTCACTCCTATCACAAAAAGGCAGAGACAATGAGAAACAAAAATGCTAAGTCCTAAGCCTAGCACGATGATGATGATATCTGTAATTCTACTAACACTTGCGAAACTGAGGAAGAACAGTGAATCTGAGATGCATGGAGAGACACTGTCTCAAAAAGGAGTGTAGGAAGAAAGAGATGGAGGGAATTAGGGAGAAGACAAAAAAGCACAGGAAAAGGAAGACAAATGCTATCTTGTGTTTAAGGGCACACTGCACATCTGGGTATGCAAAGCTGAAATGCTAATGGTGTGTACTCATGGTTTCTTCATGTATCTTCTCCCAATCTTTCTATCAGAAGTTATATGGAAACAATGCCAACCAGGGTGATGGTTAATCTTCACGGCCAACTTGTTGACTGTTAGTACTTAGACTCTCCATAAAAATATACATCTGCTGTGTCTATGAGGGTTATTTCCAGAAAGTTCTGACTTAGCGATGGGGGGAGGGAGATGTGTTCTGAATGTGGGCATCATTATTACATCAGCTGGGATGCTGGACTCAATGAAAGAGAGAAGGTCATCTGAGCACCAATATACATCCCTTTCCCTGACTACGGACATAATACAACCAGCTACCTCATGCTCCTGTGTCATGGCTTCTCACTCATCCAAAGTGAACTGTAGCCTCAATTTTTGAGCAAGAATAACCCCTTCCTTACCGAAGTTTCTTTTGGCAGGTATTTTGTCCTAGCAACAAGGAAAATGACTAATACAGAAAAATGGGCACCAAGCAGTGGAGTTGATGCTGTCCGAACTCTCATCATACAGTTCTTAGGTCTTTAGAACAAGTTTGAGAGATGGGTGTGAAAGAGTTTGCAGCAATCTGGCTATATCATGCACATTGGTACTGGTTTTGCACGTATGAAAGAGGTTGGGATCATGGTGGCTTTCATCGGGCAATGTGTAGCAAGATTGACTCTTTTGAAAAGAGGCCTTGAGTAGACCATTGTATGAATCTGAGACCATAAAGCTTAAGTTGTAATGGAGAAACTAGGGAGTTTATGTCAGGGTTGCCAAAAGGGGTTTAAATAAGAATGTAAGATCCACCCCGAGGGTGAGTGACAGCATCATACGGGCTGGCAGGGGTAGAGGTGGTCCTGGAATGAGTAAAAAATAGAAAATGAGCTGAGCACCAGCATTCATCTCTCTTTTCTTCTGGCTTCTGGAAATGCGTGGTCAGTTGCCCCTGTGGCTATGCCTTCCCAGCCTCTAGGTACTAACCTCTCAAACCTCTCCTTTCTTAGGTTGTAATGCCAGTTAGTTTGTCAGAGGAATTAGCGAAATAACTAATACTCCTAGATCCCTATTAGGACCATGTCTCCACTTGCCTGCCTAACCTACTCTGGCGAGCAAGGCTTTCTCCTTTAGACCAGGTACACCTGCCACAAAGGCTAATAGAAATGAATCCTCTACCAAAGCTCTTAAAATGCAGAATTCATTAAGAAAAAGAAACATGACAAGCAAACAGTAGGTACAGAACGTTTGGTTGCTGTTTATAGGCATGGTGAAGAACAGTGCTGCGCATGCGCGTCTTCATCCCAGGAAGTCCCTTAGTGTATGCTGGGGAAACCCTGTGCTGGTGAAAGAGGGCAATGTCCCGTGGAGGTCCATCCTTTTACTGAGTGCTCGCTGTGCTCTCATGGGGAATTTACTGCTACACTTTCAGATGAGAGATTGAGATTTGAAGACTTCAAATGACTTCTCCAGGGAGCTATGGCCACCCAAGATGCAGTCCACACTCCCAGAACTAAAGATCCAAGGAATGGGGCAATTGTTTGACTTGATGAGCAGATTCTAGAGCATACACAGAGAAAGCAATTTTGTTCTTTCTCACTGCTCTCCATTAGCAAGACCCTCAGGAAAGGAAATGCAGATTCATCTCTTAACAGCTTCAAGCATTCCTCAATAATAAGCTCTGGAGTTAAAAACACACTCTCATTTCAATAATTTAAAATTTCAGTTTAAAATAATAATCAATAGAAACGCAAAGGGCAGTGCAAATCCTCCCCTTTCTACCTATAGTTCAGTCCTTCCTCTAAATGCAAAGGACATCTTCATTGGGAAGGGAGTAAGCTACCATATTGCCATCAAGCAAAGGCTCTCCAATTATATCACTTCTGTACCAGTGAAAGAGAAACACAATGAATATTCTTGGAGCCACTCTTACTGGTGAAAATTCCAATGCCAGTAGTTTCTTATCATGGTGTATATGAATGGTCTCTGATATAAGGTCGTGTATATTGTTGCTTATGACATCCCCAACCTAAAGACAGAAGAGTCCATTATCTCCTCTATTGGGGAATCAATGAAAGGACGAGAAGATGTCCAGCCTCACTGTAGAAATTAATAAACATAACATTGAACTCATCCATTTGTCCAGCATTTTTTTATTCTGTTAGCTCAGGGTGGGTTTTTTTAGGGGGCATAGTGAAATAGGGCCATGCTTTATAGATCAGGTTTACCTGGAACTTACTATGTAGCTTAGCCTGGCCTTGAGTTCATAGTTTCCCTGCCTCAACCTTTAAGTACTAGAATTATATACCTGCATCAACATTCCCAGATAATTTATTTAGTTAAAATCAGAGATCTTGACCAAAGGAAGACACCTTTAGTGGAAAATCCATATCTGGATTACTTAATAAAAGACTAAGTCAAAATTTAGCAGTAAAAGAGAAAATTCTTATTAACTCTTGGGTACAGCAACTGTACAGTACTCCTGCAAGAATTTTCCAAGGAAAAAGGCATTCTAGCCAAAAGATCTCAGGGGCAAAAGTACTACTCTGAGTGATGGCCATGTCAGGCATGGAGGTAGGGGAATCTACCTACCTCATCAAGTCACCCTAGCTAAAAAAAGTTGTGTTGGTTACTTTTACTTTGCAATTTGACAACAGTCACCCAAGAAAGAATCTCAGTGAGAAATTGTCTAGATTAGATTGGTCTCTGGTCATCTCTATGGGGGATTACCTTTGTTTGTTTGTTTTCGGGGAGAAGCTGTCCAAGAAAGGGTCTTACTGTGTAATTCTGGCTATCATGGAATTCAGTATGTAGAACAGGCTGACCTCAAACATGCAGAGGCCTGCCTCTCCCTTCCACATCTTGAGAACAAAGGTGTGCACCACAACTCCCTGCTGAATTATCTTTTTTATACCAATTGAGGTGGGAAGATTCATTACTCTGGGTGGCTCCATTTCTTGACTGGAATCCATCTGTATATAATAACAGGCAATAGAATAAGCATATATATTTATTCATTGTTCTGCTCTTGATTGTGGATGTAAAATGCTAGATCTTTTGACGTCCTGCTGTTCTGTTTTCTACACAGTGATGGACTTTGTCCTGGAACTATGAGACAAATCAACATTTACTCCTTTAAGTTACCGTTATTAGCGTATTTTATCACACCAACAGGAACAAATCTAAGACACAAATTACCTTAAAATCATCCATTCAATCACCTTGGTCCACCATCATGTTCAAATAGTAAATTTCTGGCTATTTACTTGGGCATCACATCACTCCACAACAGCAGTCCCTGGTATGATTAAACTATTTTTTTTAAAGAAGCCCAGTAGTGTATTTAATTTTGCTGTTCAAGCCTCAGTAAACTGATCTAGATTTCTCAGAATCATCTTCACTGTACTATTTCAGAAGAAACTCCAAAGAGAAATTAATGCGGGACTTTTTTAATTTTAATTTTAATTAATTACAATTTATTCACATTGTATCTCCCCTGTAGCTCCCTTCCTCCTCCCCTCCCAATCCTACACTCCCTCCCCCTTCTCCACCCATGCCCCTCCCCAAGTCCACTCATAGGGAGGGGAGGTGATCAAAGAGCCAGCCACTGAGTTCATGTCATGTACAGTCCCTTGTCCCCATTACTATGGAACCCACTTGGAGACTGAACTGCCATGGGCTACTTCTGTGCAGGGTTCTAGGTTATCTCCATGAGTGGTCCTTGGCTGGGAGTATCAATCTCAGAAAAGACCCCTGTGCCAAGACTTTTTGGTTCTGTTGCTCTCCTTGTGTAGCTCCTGCCCTCTCCAGGTCCTTTTATTTCCCACTTCTTTCATAAGGTTTCCTGTACCCTGTGCAAAGGTTGGCCATGAGTCTCAGCATCTGCTTTGATACCCTGCAGGGTAGAACCTTTCAGAGGCTTTCTGTGGCAG
This sequence comes from Pachyuromys duprasi, assembly GCA_028658305.1. Lineage (NCBI taxonomy): Eukaryota > Metazoa > Chordata > Mammalia > Rodentia > Muridae > Pachyuromys > Pachyuromys duprasi. The sequence goes on from CM053763.1 coordinate 81,465,493, forward strand.
GCTCCTGGTAAAGCAGCAATTATCACACATAGAAATCAGTCATGACCAGATATGATAATATACGGGACTTAGAAGGTCCACAAACAGCCACATGTTCTCCTTATGCTTGGCTCAGCATCTCCCTCTCATTCTGCATGGGTAGATCCAGCTCCCTGCAGATGTTTCACTGTAGATTCATGGAGATGCATTACCCCCATCACACCCACATATAGGAAAATGCAGTCAGCAGAAAAGCATGGAGAGTCATATTGGAGATGAAGGTAAAATTCCAAGGTTGTGAGAACAGGAAGCTAGAAGCCATTCTGCATTAGTGTACATTAGTGTATATGGTAGACAGTTTTTCCTAAGAAAATTTGGAGAAAACAGATTTGGAGAATATTACAGTGAGCTGAGTGTTTATTGCTCCCCATATCCGGATGTTGAAATCCTGATCCACAATGTGATGATATGGAGAGGTGGGGCCTTTGAGAACTGATTAGGTCATGAGGGTGGAGCCGCTCCATTACCGGATAAGTGCCCCAAGAGATCCCTTGCCTTATTAGTGTTAGGAAAACAGCAAGAAGGTATTGCGAAGACCAGAAAGTGGACTCTCTGAAAATAGCATGTCTGATGATGTCTTCATCCGGGACTTCCTAAACTAAGTATTGGAAATAAATGTCTGTGGTTTATAAGCCATTCAGTCTGTGTTGTTTTGCCATAGAAACCTGAATGGACTCAGACAAGCACTACTCATCTCTGAGCTGGAATTTACAGGGAATTGAGAGCCAGAGGCATTAACCAGCGGCTGCAAATTGTCAAAAGCAAATAATGGAGTCCCACACTCAGGCAGTAGGGATGCTAAGTAGTAAGAACAATGGGGGCCTTCTGAAAAGGAGTCAAGCAATTTTGCACAACAGCAGAACAGAAAACCTGTTTGGGAAAAGGGTACAAGGAAGAGAATGTGCTCAACTACAACATACACATGTATGAAATTTTAAAAACAAACAAACACATAAATGAAATGAAAAACCTGCACATGACATGTACAGATTCTAAGTATGGACACTTATATGGATTAGTCTTTTTATCAAGACCTTAAAAACTGAAATTTTAAAAAATAGTAGGTTAAGTACAGTTTTTAATTACTTGCATCTGCTGTGTATATAAGAAAGCATGGAATAATGGCGAGCTGAGCCTGATGCTGTGTAGCTGTTTCCTCTGAAGTTAAAACATTCCATCTTGGAGGTAAACGACTTAAAATATGGGGCATCATGAGAAAGTCTCTATATTTCAGGACAGGATATTTACAAGGAAGTGAAGCAACAAGATGGTCTAGCGAGAGATAAAATACTCCATCCTTCAGGGAAGCTCTTTAGCACAGGAAGTAAACAACACAAAAAGCTTCAGAAAGTCCCTGAAACTAACTAGGTTTACTGATTCCCTCTCTCCCCAAAGGTATATAAGCAATGAAGACTGCTGAGCATCACTCTCTGATGAGCAAAGCTGCCTAGAAGGAGCAGAGACCAGGAGAGCTTCCTGGAAGAAGTATAGACTGACTTAGACTCCTGGAAAGGCAGGTGAGTTATCTGCAGGCTCTGCATTTTGTCCAGGTTTCTAGCTTTTGTGAGATATCACCCATGTTGGGATGACCTTCGGTGATGCACCTTCTGTCTTTGAGTCATTTCTGCTATAAAAACTCCAATAAAACTCATTTATTGGTCCACCAAGCTGGACTTTGGTGGCATCTGTACATTAGTCTATATGGGGCACCCCATCTGGCCTGAGTAGACATGTTTGTTGCATCTCCCCAAGCAAAGTCTGTCATACCACAGTTGACTCATTTACTTATGAACCAAGCAGTTTCAAATTCTCTGTGTCTCAGTTTTTCATTTGTAAAATGCAACTATTAATAGTATATCTCTTGTAGGAATATTTTTAATTGTAGGAATAAAAGCTATAAGAGGCTATTTCTTTTTAAACTTAACTCTTGCATTGGACCTCAGCAGACCATAGTCAAAATCAAATTGAAGTCACTTTGAGATGAAGAAATAAGTCATCAAAGGGGAACTATGCTGCTAACTGAGTTTCAAAGAAACCAAAAGAGATTTTAGTGTGATTATTCTATATTATATGTCTAATATCCACTTATAAGTGAGTATATAACATGTGTGTCTTTCTGCTTCTGGGTTATCTCACTCAGGATGATGTTTTCTAGTTCACACCATTTGTCTGCAAAATTCATGATTTCCTTGTTTGTAATTGCTGAGTAGTATTCCATTATGTAAATGTACCACAATTTCTGAATCCATTCCTTAACTAAGGGACATCTGAGTTGTTTCCAGGTTCTGGCTATTACGAATAAAGCTGCTACGGACATGGTTGACCAAATGCCCTTGTTCGTATACTTGAGCATATTTTGGATATATGCCTAGGAGTGGTATAGCTGGATCTTTAGGTAGCACAAATCTGTACACCTAAAGAAGCAAAGTAAGAAGGAGGACTGTGGGTATGATAATCAATCTTCATTCAGAAAGGCGAACAGGATGGACATCAGAAGAGGGAAAAAACAAGGAACAAGACAGGAGCTTACCACAGAGGGCCTCTGAAAAACTCTACCCAGCAGGGTATTAAAGCATATGCTGAGACTTATAGACAAACTTTGGACAGAGTGCAGGGAATTTTATGAAAGAAGGGGGAGATAGGAGGGGGACAGGAGCGCCACAAGGTGAGCAACAGAACCAAAAATCTGGGCAGAGGAGTATTTTCTAAGACTGATACATCAACCAAGGTCTACACATGGAGATAACCTAGAACCCCATAGCATCTCAGTCTACAAATGGGTTCCCTAGTAAGGGGAACAGGGGCTGTCTCTGACATGAACTCAGTGGCTGGCTCTTTGATCACTTCCCCCTGAGGGGGAAGCAGCCTTACCAGGCCACAGAAGAAGACAATGCAGCCACTCCTGATGAGACCTGATAGGTCAGGGTCAGACGGAAGGGGAGAAGGACCTCCTCTATGAGTGGACTGGGGAAGGTGCATGGGAGGAGAAAAGGGAGGGTAGGATTTGGAAGGGACAAGGGAGGGAGCTACAGCTGGAATACAAAGTGAATAAACTGTAATAAATAAAAAGTTTTTAAAAATAAAAAATAATAAATAAGTAATCTCCAAACAATGTATAAGTGTGTTTACATAATGGAAATAAAACCATTTTGAAAAAATTTAAAATAAAAACCAAAAACTTTAACAGCCAACTTTCCCAAAGCAGCCTTTAAACTGGCATGATATGTAATCTTCACCCCACACCCACACCCCCAACCTTCCTCTCATTAAATTCTTTATAAAAAGAAACCTGAAGCAACTTGATGTTCACCAATTATTATTTTTTTTTCTTTTCTATCTTAGTTGCCTTGACAGGGAAAGTAACACAGCACTATGTTATTCCTGCTTTCCCTAGCCCTTTTCATTTAGCTCATCAGAACACCTTATTTTATGGAACAGTGTGTTGCTAAATTCTAGAATTAGAAGTAAAGACAATTAAGTTCTTTCAACTATGTTTGTTGCAATTTTGGACAGGATAAAACAATCAGTACTTGTCAAGCTCTTGGGAAAGTTCTTACCAAAGGGAACATAGATATTTCTTATTTGAACAAATAAACAGTGTCAATTCAGCCTTCTTGGTAAAAATATTTCTGGGACTTCCTAGGCCTAATCACAGTGTTTTATCTACTTCCACACTAAACACTGCTATAAATAGATTTGCCATGGGGCTGCACACAGTGGTGTGGTGGCCAGCAATCCCAGGAGAGCAAAGGTCTTCCAGAATTGTGCTCTATAGTCCAGTGGAGTCCAGGAAGATGGCAGGCATTGCTGGATGCTACTGTCACTCAATGTCAATGTCCCACCCTGCTCAGAGGACTTACCATTCCTGCAATGGTGCAAAGAAGAAAGCTCATCTGGGTTCCAGGTTTTCATCTGGTCACACCTTTCTTGATGCTTTCTGCCACCACTCCAGCTGGGAGACAATCTTTGTGAACTTTACTGGTGTCAGTTTAGTGTGTGATCATATAGGACAATACAGGTAGCCTAAACAGTAATGAATGTGAAATGCTCTGCCCTGGGCCCGCCCACCCTGGCAAACTAACAGCCTTTGGTTGGTACAGTGTCATGACGTTCGGAAAGGGCAGAGAGTGGAAAGAGATGGAGCCATTTTTGTGAGCTTCTTTATCATAAAGAAGCAAGTGGAGGTCCCCAGAGTTCAAAAGTGATCACTTTAACTTCACAGATTTGCTAAATTCCCAATAGTATGTGGCTAGTTGTGAGGTCCAGATACTTACCTTGTGGCACTGTTTTTCTCTTCGGGGGCTTAATCATTGAGGAACCTCACCTTGAGCAGATAACAGAACAACTGGTCTGCCTTGAGGAGCTCAGTCAATGCAGGATGATGTGTACAAAGAAATGGGCCACAGAACTACCTGCTAAGTGCCATAAGGGGTTTCCCAGGAGGATAGAAAACAAAGGGGACCAGGGAAGGATTCCGGGTAGACGCAGCAGAGGACAGATCCTGAGCAGACTAAGCAGAGGCTTCTAGGAGACTGGTGCACTACCAGATATCCATGCCTGAGCTGAGGGCAAACATGAAGGTTTTATCCAAACCACGATGTCCACTGAAGTCATAGGAACCGAAGGCCTAGAGCAGTATGAGATGAGAGGCTGCCTGGGTGAGGCCTAGCATCCAGACCTATAACGGTGCTACTGAGATATGCGCATAGGGCTGAACAAGGACAGGCGCCAAGCTCACAGAGGGCGCCCTACTTAGTGTTGCATGGCTTTTTCTGGGATTGGCTGTAGGGTAAGAGGCAGCCTGTTTTCCCAGGCTGCTTGTCTTGCCAGCTGCTTCCTTTAGGCAGTGGCCATAGGTGTGAATAGCTCCTACCAACACCCTGCTTGCTCTTTGCTCTGATTCCCCACTGTTTACAGATACACCGCTTGCCACAAAAGTTCTTGTCACAAAGCACGTTGGGCCTCCATCCCTGGACTCTGAATAGAGCTAAGAGCTTTCTCCAAAGCTTCCAGACAAAGAGCAAAATGGATACAGTTTCCTCCTTAAGGCTTGTCCTCCCAGCTCCCTGCCCATTGTGAAGCAGGAGGTATAGCAGTGAGGGCACCGAAGGATAGAAATCTGGATTCTTCAGTGCTCCGTGGATATGGGTAGATGGTGGGGCTCTTGTACCAGAAGAAGCGATGATGGTGATAGAAATTTCCTGGGTGGAGAATTAGTCTTCCCTCCCCATGAAACCACCTCTCTTCTGGAATGGCTTAGATGTACGGCTGCACCTCATATTACGACAGTAAACACCTGCTTTTCCAGGGACTTAAAGTAACTTTCAGGGTGAGTTCCAGCACCGTTACATGCATGCTTCATTCCATAGGGCCCTGCCTAAAGAAGATCATGAATCCAGGTCAAGAAATTCTATCTCATGAGATGACTATGTTTTTTTTTTCTTCTCCCTTCCACTCTGATTGAAGCTGAAACATTCCAAAACTCACTTTCCAAAGCCTTCATTTCTCCAAAGGCAGAAAATAGTTTGCTTTCAAATCCACTGTAAAGATTTCAGTTTAAAAATAATAAAAATAAAATTAAAAAGTAAAATAAAATAAGAACCAAACGCTGCTGGCATCTAATCTGCCTACAAATTGAAAGCTATACTGATGTTTACATGGCTTGGGGTTTTATTAGGAAAGAGCTGCCTGGCATTAATAATACGATGTTTAGCAGGAATAAAACCCCAGCTTTTTCCATGCTTTGGTGAAGTGAGACGCTGCCCATGCTCTGAACACTCACAGGCTCATTCCCAGAGAAGGTGCTTGCTACAGAACCAAAATGAGAGGCATGATGGCCATAACTTGGCATCAGGAATGAACACTGGTAAGGCCTAGCTGGTATCTCATGAGCCCTCATAAATAGTACCACCAATCCTGTTGTACACATGGGAAAACTGAGGCTCAGATGGCTCAAGTTGCTGCAGAGGGGGACCACACTAGCAGTTAAGGAAGAAAATGAAACTTTGCATCTGAGTTTGTCTTCAGACATATCCAGGTCTCTCTCTCTCTCTCTCTCACACACACACACACACACACACACACACACACACATACACACACACAAAGCCAAAGCCAAAAGCACCAAAGATAAATGTCCCAAGTTTTACTGAAGTATGAGGCTTTGAAGTGTATATGCACATTCTAGTTCTCACAGTTACCCCCCAAAATGAGTGTTTCTCAAGTGCAGAAAGGTCTATCATTCATAGAAATTAGTACTTTCCTTTTACATAAAAGTAGTTTAACAGTGAGGTCAAGGCTGGAGAGATGCCTCAGTGGCTAAAAGCACTTGCTGCTCTTGCAGAAGGTTTAAGTTTGGTTCCCAGCTGCCACACTGAACAGCTCACAATAGCCTGTAACGGCAGCTCTAGGAGAGTTGACATTCTCTTTTGCTTCCATGGGCATTCATACACGCATGTGCATACAAACAAACACAGCTATGCACATGCATGTGAGTGTGTACACAAACACACATACAGAGATAGAAAGAGAGAGAAACATGAAGTGGTTAATGTTTGTTAAAATATTTGAAGGAAAATTCAATTGGAAATCTCTTCCCTGTGCTCTAAGTCATGACAGAACCTTATAATTCTGTGATTTTTATAGTAAATACTATAGATAACCCACCAAAGGCAATATTCCCATGTGCAAGTTTCTCAGGGAGATCCTGAGGAATTGTGGGGCAGTCAGAAAGGCTGGTTCATGATGTCACATAGATACCTTATTCACCTGTGCAAAATCGGACATTTTAAAGTACTTTTACTAGAGTTGCCTTCCAGAGCCCCCCAACCAAAACTTGGTGGGAATGAATCTAAAAGGTGTGAGTCTGATGAATGGAGAAAAAGAAAAAAAGGCAGGAAGAAAAATTGAAACCATACTCAAGAAGTTTCCAGAAATCAGAAGTGCTCAGAAATGATGGGAAACCTGTCAACCACAGAAATGAAGAGAAAGGGGAGATGGGCAAGAAAGAAACTAAGGCTTGTTGTGAACAAGGCCTGGGCTTGTGTGGGGCTTTGCCTGCTCACTTCAGAGCAAGCAAAAGGGGGTTCTGAAACTTGTATGGGTCTCTGGCCGAAAGACTAGACTTTCTCTATAGTCTGAAAGGGAAAGAAAAGTTCCACGATGGAGACAGAAACCATAGCAATGGTCCTTGCCCCTAGTCATGCGATGCTAACCTTATGCACATATTTGAGCAACTCAGCCCTGGAAAAGTCATTAGCTCTGGAAAGGCCCATCTTGGGCTTCATGCGTATGTGAGCAGAAGCTATGAACTAGAGGCAGGGCCAACAAGGCTTGGGTGTTTGGATGGTGGTGCTGCACACTGTACTCAGGGAGGGTGCTCCCCAGCCTCACAGGGCCCACGTTCCCTGGGCAGAAGCAGGCCTGTGCCATGCTTTGCTGTGCTTGTGCTCTCCAATTTCATCATTTCTGGCTCAAAGCAGGACTGCAATTTTCATTTCTTTATGGGCTTAAGTAATCTATTGCAAATGGCACCGGCAGGCTGTAATGCATCTTTGTTGAGGAAACAGTTCTTTCTCTTCCGAAGCTTTCTGGTTGAAGGCTTGCGGGGCTGAGGCTGGGTAACTGTTTCACATTAGCTATAATGGTGTTTACATTGGATGTACCGATGTTTAAATTGCTGGACATATTTGTTATTAGTAGGGAGGCAGTGGCATTGTTTAGCTCGACTATCTGGGTGGGTGGAGGGGGCTCCTATTAGTATTTGATAATATTTTACAAGGGACCTTGCAGGGACGTTTATAATAAAGCAGTGCTGTTTATCTCATCAGGATTATGTTGGAGTAACTTTAATTGTATTCATATTAAACATATCAGTGTTAGAACTGATGTAATACGTTTAGTATTAATACGAAGGTTGCTAAGTTGGGGGCTTTTGAGGTAGAATTAAAGTGCCAGGAAGACAATAGAACATATGGAAACATTTATGGGGGAGGGGGTTCTGTTCTTGTCTAACAAGAAGGATTAGTGCTCTTGCCGAGGTACGCTCTAAGATGAACAGTGGGCTGTAGTGCTACCATCTGCTCAGCTTACGCTGCGATTCTCTTGGCTGGCTCGGGTATGCTCGCCATTGCTCTCCATTCCCTGTGTTCTCACAAGCTCCACCAAAGCCCAAATGTCAGGGATACTTCAGATGCTTTGCAGCTGGCTGTCGCACCCAGAGACGTTTCAAAATGGATTTTGTAATGGCTTATAAAAGTCCCACATTGTGCACGAGCGGTTATTGAGTGTGATATAGTGTGCGCAAGAATGTTCCGAATTCCCTCCGCGCTGTATCCATCAATCTGGCTCTATTAGGGTTGGCAGGATAATGGCTGGAGTGAGGCTCTGGACTTTATCTGCAGCTGAAAGAAGCATCCTAATTATCTACTCATCAGAGCAGCCCCACTCCTGGCTCAAGGAGATCGCTGCCAGTTCAGCCCCAGAAATTCCAAATCCTCCCAGTCACCCGCCAGGCGCACGGAGGCAGAATGCAAGATTGTGTCCAGCCCAGCTGGGGAACATAGTCCCAGTAAATCCTGGAACTCAATCCGACTGCCCAGCTGGAAACGCTGCCCCGGTTTTAACCCATGGAGGCTCAGTTTCCTGAGACTTTCCTTCCAGGGCATTTCCGTTCTCCCCGGGCCCAGAAGGCCCCCTGCCCCTACAGGGCAGAGGCTGGGACCGCTGGACATACCAGAAGCCCATTTTCTGCAACACAGGAATAATACCTGTGTCTCCCTGATGTTACTGATCAGTTTGACAGCACTTTGAAAAGGACCTATACCAGGCCATGCATGCATTAGAGACCAAATTAAAAACTCCAGTGCAGTATCTGGGTTTTGCAGGAAGTAGAAGTCTTGTCTGATGGAGACTTTACCTACTCTTTCACAGAACATTCAAGAAGTATTTATGAAGACTTTTATTCCTTACAAAACACTTCTCATTAATACTGCAGGCTTCTGCACAAGTTCAAAACTTGTATTAATACCCTGATTATCTTATTCCTGTTTTTATAAAAAAGAGGGCAAAGAGAGATGAAGTGAATTTCTTATCGATCGTGGGTGATTCCCTGAGCTGTGATTATTGTTACTTAGGCTGGAAGAGATAAAGGTCCTATATCAACTACGTTTCATGTTGCTGTAGATACCTGATAGGAGAGCAACTTAAGGAAGGTTTGGGCTCAAGGTTTGGGGGAATCATGTTCATCATGGCATGGAAGGGCTGCTGGAGGGAATGTGATGGAGCTGTTCATACTGTGTCTTCAGTCAGGAAGCAAAGAGAGATGAACACCGTGGCCGGCTGGCTCCTTTCTTTGTGCCTTTTTGTTCATTCAGGCTGGGATGCTGGCCTATGGGGTGGCACTTCCCACATTTAGAGTATGCCTTCCCTCAATTAAACACCCCCGGAAACGCTCTCAAAGAGACACTTAGAAATTTGTTTTCTAGGGGCTGGAGAAATGGCTCAGTAGTTGAGGGCACTGGCTGCACTTTCAGGGGACAGCTTGCAAACATTGGTAACTCCAAGTTCAGGGAACCCAGTGCTCTCTTTTGGCTTCTGCCAGCACCGAGCGTGAACAGTCATGCCTATACATATGCACCAGAACATATTAATATGCATAAGAAAAAAATAAATGAATATTTTTAAATAAATATGTCTCCCAGGTGATTTCAAATCCAGTCTATGAAGTTAAAACATCACGTAGCTCCATCCTGCTGTGGGACTAGACAGCTTGTTATGTTGCTATGGATTTCTGGGTCTTTGCATTCTTAAGCCACCAGACTGCTTTCCTTCCAGAAAGTGCAAACATGTGAAAGACATGAGATCGAGCATGAGTAACTATAATCGGAGGTGTGGAGAACTTAGGAGCCATGGGACATAGCGTGGTGAGACTGAGAAATGGACATCACAGAGGTCAGTTGGAAAGACCGAAATAGCCTTGTAGAGGAGGCAGAGTGTGAACTGTAGTTGGGAAGTCATCAGGATTTTGTACATGCAGAGGCAAACACTGTGCTTTAGATAGGAGCCACAGGGTCAGCAATGGCGTAGCTTTTACTTCGAAAGTAAGAGAAATATTTGAGGGGAGTGCGTTGTTTTCCTGAAGATCTCAGGATGGAGATAGAAAGGGAGAGGAGGACAGATTCCTCTGGTGTTGATGGGTGGCAGACTGAGGCAAGCTGAGGTTGGGCTTTAACGTTTAAGGACTGGGGAGCCAAAGGAAGGACTCGATGGCTTAGTGGGTTAGATATCTACTGTGAATGCGTGCAAATCATAACTCAGAGCCCAAAGCCCATAAGAAGCTAGGTGTAGTAGCATGTGTCTATAACCCCAGTTCTAGGCAGAGGTAGAAGGAGCAGAAGGAGACTAGTAGATTGCTTGGGTTTCCTGGCCAGCCAGTCTAGCTAAAAACAACAAATCCCAGATTCTGTGGGAGGGCCCATCTCAAAAATATAAATTGGTAAATTGTCCTTTGATCTCATGTGAACACTGTGACACATGCTCTCAATCACCCCCCACATATACCCAAACACACATGAGCACATTCATGTACACACACACTTAGACCCATGAAATTAATACATAAAAATGTAATTTAAAATTTAAAAAATAAAGAGGAGAGTGATGGAAGAAAAACACCAAACACATCAGCATCTGGCTTCCACATGCACACCAGGACATACTGTATGAGAGTGCACACATCCACGGATAGAGGGAGAGAGGAAGATAAAGCACACAAACTGCTTGATCAGAGTTACATTTTCAGAAGATTAAACTGACATTTTTAAGGAAGTAAATGAGGGACAGGTAGTTGAATGATGGCATAGTAACTCAGGCCAGTGTCAAGAAACTCAGGCCTGATGAGATTGACAAGGGTGAAAAGGAGTCAGAAACTGTGCATCAGAGAAATTAGAAAATAGAGCTGGGATCCCATAGGCCTGTTTGCACCTTCGGTCCCTTGGAGTCTGGGAGGGGCATTGGCAGCAGCTCAGAGAGAATGTGGGAGCAACCAATTGCTAACAAGATCTGGCCTGGCTATGTTCCCAAGCTGACTGGTGGGTGGTGTCTTCATGGCTCCCATTGGATATATGTTTTGGAGCACATCTTAGTCACTGGGTCTTCTGTACCAAAGCAACACAGATGGATGGCTGAAGCAATACATATTGATCTTTTTTCACCGTTCTTGAAGTTAGAAAGTATAGTCAGGGTTAGCCTCTTCATCAATAGCTTTACAGTTGGTCATAGGGTACAGTCTGAGTATTTGTGTACCCCATAATTCATAGGTGGATGACTTTGCACCCGAAGCGATGGTATGAGGTGGTGCAGGCTCTGAGAAGTAATCTGGTTGTGAGTGTGGAGTCTTCATAAATGGATGAGTGCTTTTGTAGAGGATGCATGAGGGGTCTCTCACCCCTTCTAGTGCAAGAAGACAGGCTGAAAGGTGCTGTGAACAAAAAATGTCCCTCCACAGACACTGAATCTGGTGTCTGTCTTAGACTTCCAGGCCCAAGTCCTGGGTGAAGGAATTTTTCCTTTTGTCCAAGGAGCTGAAATAGACTTAAGAAAGCCACCTTTTCCTCATACTTTCACAGGGTCTTTCTTCTGGACTTGTCTGTGTCTGGATTTCCTCACCTCCTAAAGATGACTTAATAGCTTCATATCTCCAAATGCACATGCTAAGGACCAAGTGTTTGGGACTGCAGCATCCTAATTTAGGAGAGGTGTCAACCTATACCAGTTTCATCCTAAATGGCTGTAAACCCACCCTCATCAGAGTAAAACGAGGCAATTTCCCAAGCTTGCCTCAATGTCCTAAAGAAGGCTTCAGCTTCCAGATAACAGAGCCAGGAGGGGCAGCAGATAGGTTCTTGAACCAGGATATGTAGAGCCATACTGATAATTAAATAGGCTGGAAGGGGCCAGTGAGACAGCCTAGCAGGTAGAAGCACCTATGTACCTCACAGAAAAAGGATGAAAACTTGAGCTCAATCCCCAATGACTGCCCGAAGAACAATAAGTAAATACATTAGATACGGTGGTATACATCTGTAATCCTACAAGAGATGTCAGCAGCTATGAGAGAACTATCTGGAAGCTCCACCCACTTTGTTCTGAGGCACCATCTGTCTTGTTTCTACCATGTGGCATGCTCGAGGTGGGAGAAGAGAACAAACATCTGAAAATTGTTTTCTGACCTCCACGTTCATGGAAACACATGCCCATGTCAGCACACACACACACACCTCATATATATCAAATGTGCAATCATAGTAAACAACATTTAAAAAATAAATACGTAGTCTAAGGATACTCTCACATCCCACTGAATGAAGCTACTGAATGAAGAAACTGGGATCTGGGTCAAGAGGACATCAGTGCCTCTTCCTGAGTAAGCAGGAAGAACCTCTCCAGATGCAGCCATATAAAATTCCAAGAGCTGGATGACACTCCTTAAGCTTTGCTGCCCAACACTGTACTGTCAGATTGTCAAAAAGAGGCTGTGTGCAGTATCCAAGGCAGATGCCTGTGAAGGTTGAAGCTACAGCAGACTCCTCAGAGGAGCACATAGTGCTCTGTGTGGGTTGGAAGATGCTGCCTCCTCCTTCTGACTATGATTAGTGCCTGCTCTAGAAACTTCTATGGTGGAGCACGTCACATACAGAGGAACCAAGGAAAAACAGCACACCAAATGTGGCACAACCTCCATGTTTTAGAACTCCAGCTGCTACTGACTGGTATTGCACACTCTACACAGAATGGCACTTATAGGCCCAGAAACATTCCGGGTGCTACGTAGTATTCTGGCGCAACTGTTAACAGCTAACAGTGTTGCTGTCAAATATGTCCTCAGAAGAGTATGAGCTTAAGTACATTCTAAGTATGGCATCTCACAGGTGCCGTTCGGTGGTCCACAAATGGATGTTCCTTCTCCACCAACAAATCTTTTCTACAACGTGTCTTAACGGGCCAGGTTGTCTGTGTGTCCTTTTCTGTTCCCAGTAGCTATCCAAGGATTCGCTTAGATCTGGAATGCTGGAAATATTTACTGAATGGGACAAAACCCCTTCAACCAGACAACACAGCTCCTTTACTGAGGTCATCGCCCTCTCTTTTCCGCCCTCTCTAAAGTCACTGATTCCTAGGAAGAGCCAACTGTCCTCTGAGCTTTCATGATGAGTGTGAGTCATAGACAAAGGCAGGAGTGAAAGCAGGCCAGAAAGCAACAAGACTCACTCTGTAGTCAGCGCAGTGTAGAGTCAAGGGCAAGGTCCCTGTTTCTACTGTGGGAGGAAATCCAGCTCTGTTTCTCGGACCATTGGAGAAGTCTGGAGCTCCCTGTGCAAAACAAGGAAGCACCATGCTCTCCCATCTGCCCTAGTGTGAGGAGTGAGGGGCTGGAAGCAGGTGGCCAGCCCCTGGTTAATTAGAGCACTCTTTGCTAAGTCTGAAAGTTAAAGGTCTTACCTTTGTGTCCTTCACTTGCTCTACTCGTGTATCCCATCCCCGCTCACTATCTTAGTTACTTTTCTCATTGCTATGACAAAATACTTGGTGAGAGCAGAATAATGAAGGAAAGGTCTTGCTGTGATTCACAGTTTGGGGGCATAGTCTGTCATGGCAAAGGGAGTCACATGGTTTCTACAGTTAATAAGAAGCTAAGAGGGATGAATGCTGGTGCTCAGCCGGCTTCCTCCATTGCCCTCTTACCTCAGTCTGAGGCCTCAGTGCATAAAGTGGTGCTGCCCACACTGAGGGTGGGTCTTTCCTTCTCAATTAGTCTCTAGAGCGCCCTCAACGACGTAACCACAGACATCGCTCCTGGACGACTCCAAACCTAGTCAACGTGACAAAGATTAACCATCATCAGCCCAGCACTGGTCAACTTGTCACCTAAACCTGGCCCACTTAAATCAACTTCTTTTTGGTCAGTAGTGTTCTAACCTTACTGCACCTGATTGTTAAACACAGACAAGTGGCTACCTTGCTGAGTCTGTAGGTCAGTGGTAGGTGGACACAAGAATACACACTTTGTTCCCAGGTGACACTGATAGGTGGTCTGGGAATACCTTTTGAGAATAGCTGCCATTGATCCTGTTTAGAAAAGACCCCCCCCCAGCACCTCAAAGCAACCATCTCCATTAGGGCTGCTCATTATAATCAACTGGTCCTTTGGAACTCAGAGAGGACTCCACCAGCATTTTCAGGGCAATTCCCAAGTACAATCAGGCCTCAGAAGCACTTCTCCAAAGTTAAGTTTCTTCAAACTTGACTTCCATGCCCCCTTCTGCCAATCATTGCTGTCCTGATCCAAGCTGAATGAACACCATTTTCTTCCTCATGTTCTCGGATCTATTTTCCCAACACCATCACCACAGCTAATGCATCTTTATGAGGTAGAAGTGACAGCTGGCAGGATCCTAATTTGTGATACCTTCCTTTTGTGTGTGTGTGTCTGTGTGTTTTAATTTTAATTTTTTATATTAATTACAGTTTATTTGCTTTGTATCCCAGCTGTAGCCCCCTCCCTCATTCCATCCCAATCCCACCCTCCCTCCCTCATCCCCTCCCTGCCCCTCTCTAAGTCCACTGATAGGGGAGGTCCTCCTCCCCTTTCATCTGACCCTAATTTATCAGGTCTCATCAGGACTGACTGCAATGTCCTTTTCTGTGGCCTAGCAAGGCTGCTCCTCCCTTGGGGTTGGGGTTGGTGCAAAGAGCCCGCCACTGCTCAATCAGTATTATCTTTTAAACATTAGCTCAATATTTATTTAGGGAGATGGTATGAAAATGATTTTCTCTTATATAAATTATATTCAAGCAGGTTGTTACAATTCAGTCTCATGGCCAAAGATCATTCAATGCACATAAAATATTGATAAAAGAGATAAAAATAGATATTTCCTATTTTCCTATGGTTCTGGAACTCGGTATTCAGTGTGTTTTGTGATTTTTTTTTTCCTGAAGCCAATAAGCTGCTTAAGGGGACTCCTAAGGGTTTTTAATTTAAACAAGAAAATGAATCACCAAAGTGAAGAATGCTACATCTTACACTTTGGTTAGTTCAGCTGACCATGCTTGCCTGAATGTGTTCCTCCACACTAGGAAGCTGAAGCAGGCAGTTGCTGGCAAGGGATTGTTTTGCTTTGTTTTCTACTTACATCCAAAGGTATTACGTACTTGGGCGAGAGGTCCAGTCTCGATTTTTGCCAGTTGTGGAGAGTGTTATCCCGAAGATTCCTATGTAAAACTGCTCTGAGTTACCACTTCTCAGAAAGCTTAGACCACGGAGCGGCGCCCTGAGCTCTTACCTTCTTTGCTTTCCGTGCTATTCTTCCCATCACAAGCATTTCTCAAGGTGGACACTACAGCCATTTCTTCTCATCAGAAAAGTTGGCACCTAAAGAGATCAAGGAAGCGAGATTCTGAGGCTGAATAAATCACCAACCAATGCCAGGTCCATTGGAAAATCCAAGGCAGACTAGATGATGAAAGGCAAGGAGAGAAATGTGACCACTGTTTAGGAGAATGACAGTCATATGAGAAAATAAAGATGAACTTGGAAATCTCTTTAGAAGAGGAGGGTGATGAAAACAGCTGGAAGTAAGGCAGGACCGGAGAGGATTTTGGTTTTTTGCTTTAGATTTTTTTGATGTTGGTGTCTAAACTTTATTTTTATTTTATTGTCCTAGTTCCTATTTGTCCAGTCTGACATAAGATCTCAATTTAAAAAGGGGTTTATCATATGTATTACTAGTCAGGATTCTCTAGAGAAACAGAATTTATAGGATGGCTATATATTCATATATATGGGATATATATATAAATATATGTATTTTTATATAAATGTAAACATATATGTGTGGTATTTATTGTAATGACTTACAGACTGCAGTTCAGCTAATCTAACAATGACTAGCGGTGAACAAAAAGTTCAAGAATCCAGGAGTTGCTCAGTCCCACAAGGTTGGCTATCTTGACTGGTCTTCAGTTTACGTTGGAATCTACAAGAAGTAGGCTCCAATGCCAGTGAAAGAATAGATTTGCTAGCAAGGCAAGGACAAGCAAGTGAAAAACAAAAGCATCATTCTTCTATGTCCTTATATAGGCTTCCTGAAGAAGGTGTGGCCCAGATTAAAGGTGTGTTTTTCTGCCTCAAAGTTCAGATTAAAGACTTGTATTTTCCTGCTGCAAAGGTACAGACTAGAAGTGGATTCACACAGTTCAAACCAAACAACAACAGAAAATCTCTCACAGGTGTGCCCTCCATTTCTGGATTGTAGCTCATTCCATGGTAGCACCACGAGACTCCTTAATGAAGCTCTTGCATCCCAGACATAATTTTTCTTGCTTCCTTTGAGGAGAAGAAATTTAATTTACCCGTTGTAATCTGGATCAATTACCCCTCCTAACACTGTTATAAGAAGCAGTCTTTCCATTTGCTCCCCAGAAATAAAATGTCAAATAATAAACTACTTGTTTCTATGCTGATTTCAAATTAATAGCTTGCCATCAATACAATAAAGTGTGAAGATGAAAGTGGACAAGATACAGGAGTGGACAGACTCCTAGGTTCTTACAGAACTCTACTTCTTTTTTTTTTTT
>CM053763.1:81482669-81587026 GCA_028658305.1 Pachyuromys duprasi
CTGCCATTCTATAATCCTCTACGGTTAGTTCTCTTTTTAGCTCCATACCCCATTTTTTAATTGGATTATTTGGTTTCTTGCCTTTTAACTTCTTGAGTTCTTTATATATACTGGATATTAGCCCTCTGTCAGAAGTGGGATTCAGAACTCTACTTCTAAACTCTGAAAGACACATTGGTGATTCAGACATTGCCTATCTTCTGTAATTCCAGACATTCAGAAACAAAATATTGTTTTATTTTTCTTTGGAAAACTGACCAGATGTTTTCAAATATCCAGATGTTCTCCCTGATACAACCCAAACAACTCCATGTGTTCCCCGTGTTCTATTAAGGTATATGATATCAGAAAAACAGATCTCAAACTTGGTTGTAAATTCAATAGAGATGGAGAAAAGGGCATGAGCTTTAACCAACTGATAATACTCTTGTGCTGGCTAGTTTTATGTCAACTTGACATAAACTGAAATAATCTGGAAGAAAGGAGCCTTAATTGAGAAAATGCCTCCATAAGACTGGGCTATATGCAAGCCTGTAGAGAATTTTCTTAATTTGATTGATGGATGAGAGCCCAGCCCACTGTGGGTGGTGCCATTCTAGGCTGGTGGTCTTGGGCTCTATAAGAAAGAAGTTTGAGCAAACCATGAGGAGCAAACCAGTAAGCAGCATTTCTCATGGCTTCTTCATCAGCTCCTGCCTTCAGGTGCCTTCTCTGCTAGAGTTCCTATTCTGACTCTCTTTGATGATGAGCTGTGATATGAAACTATAAGCCACATAAACCCTTTGCCCCCCCCAAGTTGTTTTGATCATTATGTTTCATCGAAGCAATAGAAGCCCTAACTAAAACAAACCTAAAGCATGACTAAGAGATGTGAAGCAGGAAGGAATCCAGAAGATATACTTATGATGTACAAAGCTGTCAAAAACTCAACCATTCTACAGAGGTCCTTAATCAGCATGTTTGATCAATCACCCAGTAATATTCTGAAGGTGAAGCCCTATCCCACTGTTCCCAGCCTTCTTGACCATGGTGGATAAGCAGCAGCCTTTTTCAAAACATGCCAAGTACTTACAATCTCTGAGTTCAAGCATTAGTCTGCTTTCCATTCCTGTAACAAATATTCAACAGAAATCAACTTATGAATAGGAAAGGCTTATTTTTGGCTCAGAGATTTAGAGGTTTCAATTGATGGCCAACTGACTCCATTGCTTTGGGCTTATACAAGCCCAGTGAATTAGAGCAGGAACATGTAACTGAAGAGGCTCAATTGGGCTATGACTGGATATGAAAGAGAAGAAGACCCCAATCACCTTCATGAAAAAGACCCCCCTTAGTTTAAAACCTCCCAATCAGCTCCAACTCAGTGTGGTTCCACATCACCTCACAAGGATCACAGCCTGGGATTTGGGGAGGAAAGTGAGAAGGCTCAGCAGGAAAATTCACTTGCAGTACAAGCCTGAAAAGCTGAGTTCAATCTCCACAACCTGTGTTGAAAGGAGAGAATCAAGCCCCAAAAGTGGTCTTCTGACTGCCACAAATATACCATGAGTGCCCATAGTTCACACACACACAAGCACGTGCACTAAAGAGTCTACTACTGTTTTATTATTTTATTTTTTATAATTTCTTTACTTTCCTTGCAGGTTATAGCCCCCTCCCTCATATCTTGCCAGTCCCACTTACCCTCCCTCTTCCTCTGTTACCCTCTCCTATCTCTCAAAAAGGGGAGCTCTCCTCCCCTACCATCTGACCCCTGCCTAACAAGTCTCATTAGGACTGCGTGCATTCTCTTCCTTTGTGGCCTGGCTATGTCCACCCAACAGACGGGTATGACCAAAGAGCAGAAGATTCATATTGTGCTACAGTTTATTCTACCTGATTTGCATACAGTGCTTCCCCTCCCCCCCAAATTCCATCCAGCTCGGCCTTTTGCACTCAGTTTCTCAGATACCCCCATCTAGAACTCCTTCTCTGTCTTCTGTCCAAATTCCCTGATGATTGCTGTCCATAAAAAGTAATCTAGATGGAAAATTCTTACAGCAACCTCTGTTCCTTTATTGAAGGTCTTACTGTTTGCAACAATTTTGCAACAGCTTTTTTGCCTTGTTTGTCTTATTGCTTCCCACAAACAAGAAGCACTACAAGGGTATGCTGGTTAGATCAACTCCATACATCCTTTATTTCTCTGCGAAGGGGAACCTCAACTGAACAGTTGCCTCTATCGGGTAAACTGTGGCCATGCCTTTGAGGAAGTGCTTGACTGATCATCTATACGGGAGGACCCATCCCGCTCTGAGTAACATCACCCCTAGGAAGGTGGGGGTGGGCTGTACAAAAAAGGTAGCTGAGCGTGAATCAGGGGACAAGCCAATACTGTAGCATTCCTCCATGGTTTCTGCTTCAGTTCCTGCTTGAGTTCCCTCTGTGATAGATTGTGACCTAGAAGAACAAGCTGAAATGAATCCTTTGTTTCTCAGATTGAATAGTTGAATTTGGCCAGCATGTTTTATGACAGAAACAGCAAAATAACTATCACAAGAGGCAAAATCTAATCATATATATATATATATATGTGTGTGTGTGTGTGTGTGTGTGTTTGTGTGTTTGTGTGTATGTGTGTTTGTGTGTGTGTGTGTATTCATCCCCTAAAGAACCCTAAAGAAGACATGAGGATGAAGTTATTAGAAATGGATTTGTGTTTTTATAAGTTTCATCTATATCAGTTTGCTTTAAATTGTCGCTATAAGCACTATGATCAAAAACAACTAGGGAAGGAAAGGGTTTATTTGGCATGCAGGCTTGGGTCCACCACAGAGGAGAGACAAGCAGGGACTGAAGCAGCAACCTGGAGGCAGGGATAGAAGCAGAGGCCATGGCTGAGTGCTGCTCGCTGGCTTACATCCCATGCCCTACACAGTCATTCACTTCTTTATCCAACCAAGGACCATCTGCCCAGGGGTTGCACTGCTAATAGTGGGCTGAGCCTTCCTACATCAGCTATCAATCAAGAAAAGGCCTCAAAAGTTGGTTTACAGACCAATCTGATAGAGGCGATTCTTGAACTAAGACACTGTCTTCCAAGATGAGTTCAGTCATGTTGAGTTGACCAAAGAAGCCTCAATAACAAAACACACACCAATAACCAGCGTACACAGGGACGCAGCACTCATGGTGAGGAGGGGTGCATGCTGCTACCTGTGAGCTACCTGCACAGCTCATCCACACACCTGTAAGGGAGCCAGCATACTCGTTGCCACCTCTGAAGCAGTGGTGATGTCAACGGTAGAGAGAATAAAATTGTGTACAAAGCGGTGTCTGGGAAGTCCGTTCAGCACACGAGTTCCAGAACCTAGCAGGAAGCCCCGCTGACTGCAAGCTAGCAGCAACAGATCTAAAGGAGCCAGACTTTTGCCTCAGCCAGTAAGAAACATGTTCTCTCAAGCCACACGTTCAGGGACCAGGGTGCCAACACTGTCAAATAAGAAAAGAACCGATTTCTAGACCTAGGACTGTTTTATAACTACTTTTCTTGCACAAATAAATCTTTTTTTTTTCTTTTCAAACATCCGCTGAATGTTGATAGTTTCATTGCATATCCCTTTTATCTGAAAATTCGAGTCTTTGATAATGTTAATGAGGGGTATCAGCTCATGATGATAAAAGTCTGATTTTAGACGTCCATACCCCTTTGCCTAGTTCTCTGTGTAGAATAGAGCAGTACGACACTTTCCTGGGGAAATGTTGCTGTCCAGTTCCAGTGGAAAGATTTTGGCAGGATGCTGCCTCCCAGCTTGTTCATTAGAGGAGAGCCCCAGCGGAGTCCTGTTAAAGTGAGACTAGCAGCTTCCCAATGAGTCTTAGCCATGCACTAGCCAAGAGGAAGGTGCAACACTGATGGAAGGAACATTATTCAGGCAAAACTGCTTCAATACTACAAATGTCCTTCCCATATACTATTTACTGAATGAAGAGAATGCTTTATCCAGCTGAGATACAGACCCAGAGGAAAGGTAGAGACATTGTTCCCAGAACTGGGGGTAGGGAAGCAAGTAGGCCTTCTAGACTGGAGCAGGAGTGTAAGTCAGCCTGGGAAGATGAGTCACTGGGGAGTTGAATTTGGGATTCTTCCATCATGCTCTGGCTCTCATTAGGATTCTTCTTGAGCCCGATGGAGGTTGAGTCTCTCACTGAAAGTCAAGTGTCTCCATCTGTCAGGAAAAAACTGCCCCATCCAGCAACCATGCAGCACTTGACATCTAATGTGTACCACTTTGAGGCAAGTCTACTCCAAACTTCTGAGTCCTTTAAGCTTTTAAGGCTCCTGAGGGAAGAGGCTTTCCTAACCTCTCTCCTTTTATCTATTCTCTGTCTCCCCTTTCTCCTTTGCTTCCTTAACCATACAATGGAGGGTTATACCAAACCCACAAATTCCAAGCTATATGTAGCATGGAGTGGCTGTTTGTCCCCAAAATACCACGTCGCTGACTACAGCAAACGCTAATTACAAGCTTTATCTAATCACTGTTGTGTGACCGGTCATTTTTGGTTTCCAAAAATGACAATGAGTGGCATGCTTCTGCAGCTGGTGAGGTTTCAGATCTCAAGTGCACACAGATGTACATAGAATTGAGCACCCCAACTGACCAATCCACAAAGGGAAATGGGACAGAGAAGAGACAAAGCACAGAGAAATGGATTTTGCTGCTTAGGACCTCACAAAAAAAATGGTTTGGGGTCATTGGGTTGTACTGATTCCTAACCATAAAATGCCAAGGAGCATTCATTCCCTGGTATGCACTTTGTTAAAGAAGATGGTGACACCAGAGATGTCATTGAATGGCCATACTAGAAGAAATGAAGTTTTTGTTTTGTTTTGTTTTAGTTTTTGTTTCTTGCCCATCAACCCCCTCTTTTTTTTCTACCAAAAGTAGAATGTAATGGTATCAAAGGAACACTGTTGATCATGGAGTCTGGCACCTTTGTGACCATGACCTTGAGTAAGTTGGCCCGCTCTTTTGCATGACCTTGTGAATAAGAAGTGGCTGCTAATAACACCCAATTCCTCTGGCTGATGAGACACTAAGATGAAGGTATATAACAAAGTAGCAGCCATAAGTGTTACACAAAGTGGCTAGGGAAGGGGCCTGTGGAGTGTAAGCGCTTGGCTGGTGTGGTCTCCTCATAACCAGCTTGACTGCTTCTCACTCATGTTCACTGTCACAAATGTGTGCTGTCACTTGCCAGGAACAGGAGGGAATGGGCCTTATGATGAACTTGGCCTGCGATCAGAGTGTCAAATACTGCTACTCAAAATAAACTAGTGCCCCACAGAGGTTCCAGGGCACATGAGCACACTTGGAAGGCAACTCCTCTCCATGTTTTAAATAGCCCAGAGATGTGCTTAAAGAAGATGCTGTGTCAAAGCAGAAGCACTGAGGAAAACAGGGCCCTTTAAAACGCCGCATTCCTCTCCACCAAGATTCTGTTCTCACAGCGGTCCTCTGTAGAGAGCAGTTGGGCTCTCACTGTTGTCTGGGGTATGACAGGGGCCTGACTTGTCAGGGCCAGCAGAGGGGAGAAGAACATAGAGGATTCTTGGGTGGCTGAGGGTGGTAGCAGTGAAATAATGAACGGCCAGGGATGGCACTGACTTTCACTTCCTTAAACTATAAATAAAGCAGCCTTTTCCCCTTTGCTTCAATTCCACATGAGTACCCTCCCGTGAGCGAGTCCTTTAAGAAAAAGAAAGGGAGTGAAAGCATCAACTCTAATTCAGTTGCCCCTCCCCCAGCCTGAAGAAAGATTGATGGGTAGATATTGGGTAAAGTCGTTGCCTTGCAAGTATGAGGACCTGAAGCCCATGCACAAAAGTCAAGCATAATGACATGTGGTTATAATCCCAGTGCAAGGGAGGTAGATTCAGGAAGTTCTCTGGTATTCACTGTCCAGTTGGCCTGGGCTATTCCATGAGCTCTAGGCCAGTGGGGGACTATCTCAAAAGCCAAAGTAAACAGCTCTTGGGGAATGACACATGAGATTCTCCTCTGAACCCCATGCTCATGTGTGTATATGTGTGTGCATGTACACACACACACACCCTCAGAGACAGAGAGAGAGAGCTAAGTATAGCTCCCACTATAAGATATATCACACTTGAGAATTTCACATTCTACTTTCATTTCATCTTTAGGAAAATCCTTTGATGTCAACGTTTTTAGTCTCATTTTATCCACATTCAAACTCAGATTCAGAGATAATATTATTCAGTTAAAGCAGTTCTCTGTTTCCCCCAACTGTTAGAAAACTCAAGGTAAAATATGGCCAGAAAGAAATATTCAAATGGTTTATATTTGTGATCCTGTCATTCCTGAGTCTGTTTCCCCCACTATCTTTATAATTTCTGTGTTTATTTCCTATAGTATAAAGCAGCTTTTGATCCTCTTTAAAAAAGTGAGGTGCAGTGAGTGACAACTGGCTAGCAGTGGTCACGATGAGGACTCGGATTCTGGGTGCCTCCGCCAGTTGTCATTCCTTACGTTCTCTTGCTCACAAGTGGCCTGTTGGCTTGGAAAACAGACCTGTGCTGTGGTGACCAAGAGACCAAAGGAAATGCCAAGCCTAAAAACACCACAGCTGCTTGCATTCTGACTGGGACCTAGGTGGGTCAGGAAGCAAAGAATGTGTAACTCCTCAGGTTAGCCTGTCGGTAAGAAGTCCAGGCATGAAGGAGTAAAGGAAGAGAAGTCCCTGACTTGGCATGATGTAGCTCTCCAGCATCACTGTCAGAACAGCCAAGGTCTCTAAGAGAAAGAAGAAAAAGGAAAAGAAATGAAAAACAAAACCTCAAACCAAACTATGCCTACATAAAAATCCATGAGAACCAAGCAAAAAAAAAAAAAGCAAGATTTTCAGGACAAGGATAAAAATAAGCTAAAGAGATGGGATTCTACAGTGTCGCGATTCCCCAGCAAGAAACAACTGTCCAAGAATAAGGAAGCAAATACAATGTGCATAATACATTAAGAATGTGGAATAAGTTTAAGGTCAGATGAAGCCATAAGCTACAAATGGGAGAAGGAAACAAAATTACAATTAAGTCTTATACTGCAGCAGGCATGTGCTATGGGTTTGCCCTCTGGGGATGTCCTTACTGTGTCTGTGTTTAAAAAGAAGACAAGGTCTGGGTGGTTCAATAATAGGATTGGATTTATTGTCATGTATACCCAATGACAATCTAATTATAAAGCCAGTTCTTTTAACCCAACTACTACTTCAAAGACATTATTTCCCACAGTCTATACTGACCCACCCAATAAAGAATGTAGATATAAATGGACTCTAACCCACATAGCAGGTAGTTTCCATTTAGAATCAGAAAGGGTAACCCAAAGCTTGCAGAAAAAGGAAGTCCATGAGATCACATAAGAATAAAATTCTGGAAAACATAAGCAATGATGGAAGAACCAGATGGACTGGGAGATAAGCCACATGATGATGATAATAGTAATAATAACAGTGATAGTGAAAATTTGCAATACTCCAAGTAAAGAAAATTAATTTGCATTACAGAAATGTGTATATAAGGTAATTTAGTCTATTACAAAGAAAGCATCAAGGGCCAGAGCGAGGCTCAGTGATTAAGAGCACTTGTTGCTCAGCCAGAGGATCCAAGTTTGGTTCACAGCATTTACCTACCTGTGGCTCACAGCCATATGTAACTCCAATTCCAGAAGATCAAAGGTTCTAGCCTCTGAAGACACTGGGCAAGCATATGATGCACAGACATGCATGCTGGCAAGCACTCATACATGTAAAATAAAAATAAATAAATCATTAAAAAATAAAGAAAGCATCAAAGTGAACCAGAGTACTTAGTGCTTATTAAATTGGATATTTTATGCAGTTGGATCATAATTTACAGATAAGTTCATTTGCATTGCCCTTAAATGGTATGAAAAAGTAAACTCCAAATAAGTAAAAGTGTAAATCTACTCAAATTCCTAATCACAGGAAAAAAACAGAATTTAAAAAGTATTAGACCAATACTTGTGGAGAAATAGTTCTTGGTAAGTAGCAAATAAATAATGTAACTTTCAAAAAAAAAAGACACCAACAACAAAGTTCAAATTCACTAACCTATATTATATGTCTAATATCCACTTATGAGTGAGTATGTACCCTGTGTGTCTTTCTGGGATAAACATACTAAAATCCATATACCTAAGGAAGCTAATCAATAAGGAGGACTCTGGCTAAGATGCTCAATTCCCCATCAGAGGAGGGGAAAAAAGAAAGGGAACAGGACAGGAACCTACCACAGAAGGCCTCTGAAAGGCTCTACCCTGCAGGGTATCAAGGCAGATGCTGAAACACATAGCCAAACTTTGGGCAGAGTGCAGGGAATCTTATGAAAGAAGTGGGAGATAGTAAGACCTGGAGAGGGCAGGCGCTCCACAAGGAGAACAACAGAACCAAAAAGTCTGGGCACAGGGGTCTTTTCTGAGACTGATAGTCCAACCAAGTATCACTCATGGAGATGGCCTGGAGCCCCTGCACAAAGGTAGCCTATGGCAGTTCAGTGTCCAAGTGGGCTCCATAGTAATGGGGACAGGGACAATCTCTGACAGAAACTGATTGCCCTACTCTTTGATCACCTCCCCCTGAGTGGGGAGCAGCCTTACCAGGCCACAGAGGAAGACAAGGCAGCCACCCCTGATGAGACCTGATAGACTAAGGTCACAGGGAAGGGGAGGAGGACCTTCCTTATCAGTGGACTCCAGGGAGGGGCGCAGGTGGGGAGGAGGGAGGGAGTGTAGGATTGGGAGGGAGTGGGAGCTATAGGGGGGGATACAAAGTGAATAAACTGTAATTAATAAAAATTAAAATTAAAAACAACAAAAAATTTACTACCAATTTCTCTTCAGGAAGTATTATTTTCTTCCAAAAAGAAAAAGAAATTAAAGCCACTAAGGTAAACAAAAGATATTTCCAAAAATAGTGCACAGATGGTATGATTTAATATCTATGATGCATAATGCATAACCACCCAGTGCAAGAGAAACCTACAAAATAAAGGGGAAAAGTTAATTAGCACATGGCCAATCCCACCAAGGGAATAAACACATTCCCATCTCAGGAAAGAAAATACACGTATTGTCTAACAGCAATGAACTTCGGGTATGTTCTAGTAGAAAACAGTATCATTACCTGAGGGATGAACAAGTCTAGAGAGCTGAAACACAACACCAAGACCCTAAGTAGTCATGGGATTCCAACTAAATGAGCACATGCTCTTAACACACACACACAAACACACATACACACACAAAAGGAGGTAACATTATGAGGTAATGTAAACCTGTCCAAGAACATAATGTCCAAAGTACATTAGTGTAAAATAATAAACAATATATACACAGAAAAATGTCCTTTGCAATATTACCTAAATAAGTAATAAAAGGAGGAAAGCATATCCAAAGGCCAACAAGATGGCCTGGCAAGTAAAATTTAATTATCTGAGCTGAATCCCTGGACCCTACAAGTTGTCTGTTGACCTTGACATGTATACTTTGGCACATGCACACCTACACATATATACACACAAATTTTAAAAATAAATGAATAATAAATACCTTCATAAAATTTAAAGCATCCAAATTAATGACTATGAGGCGTGGCTCGGTGAAATGGCTGTGGATTCATGCCCAGATGGAGCGTTAGGGAGACACTGTAAGATGATATTAGCAGTACCTTGTGGGGAAAGAAAACAGTTCACAGTGATGTCTGTGGACTGAGGTTGCAAGAACCCATTTACGAGTTAAAAAGAAAGAAGGGTGGACACGGTCATCAAAAATGAGAATTTTTATGAAGCTGAATGTGCTGAATGTTCTTCATATTTTTAATTCCCCTCGCTGTTGTGAAGTTTCACTCCTAATTTAAAATCTGGTTTGATTAAGACATTATTGAGAACCCACGGGACTCAGAAATGTTCTTACAAATGCTGTGATCCAAGTTTTAACTACATTGAGAGTGTTGGCCCTGGGACAGGAAGGTTGGACAGGAAGCCTCTCAGTCCCTTTCAGACTCCACATCTTCTATTAGTTTCTTAGGTTTGCTGAAAAGGAAGCCACAAACAAGGGGGCTTAAAAGACAGAAGATAGTTTGTAACTCTTTCTTTCATTCCTTCACAAGCTAATGTGCTGCAATTAAGGAGGCAGCAGGACCGTGCACCTTCCATGACTCTGGGAAGAACCCTTCTTTCTTGTTCTAGCTGTTAGCCATGATTGGAGGTCTCGGCATCACTTGGCTTATAGCTGTGTCACTGTAGTCTTTGTGTCTGTCATCAAATGTTGCTTCCGCTGGGTGTCATCATGCTATCTTCTTGCAAGGTCACCTATCATTGGGTTAAAATCCATTTACTTAGTATGATTTCATGTTACCTAATGTATGCGTAGTGACTCATTACCAAGTAAGGCTGCATTCTGAGATACTGTAAAGACTTGAAAATATATTTTGGGGAGCTTAGGTCAGCAGTATCTAAGTCCATGTTCAGATCTCAAATGCCCGCTGTACTTATTTGTACAAATCTCTTGATCATCAGAATATTATAGGCAAAAGTACACTAAAAATTAAATGTCACTGTAATTATTTAAGGGTCATCATTTTATCCCCAGCTACAGATACTTCTTGCTGTAATTGGTGACAATATGGAATGACTCATTTGAGAAAATCGGGGGACTAGATAGCTGGGTTGGTCAATAAAATGCTTGCCATACAATCATGACAAACTGAACTGTGATCCCACACTTGTGATGTCCATGATGAGAAGGTAGACACAGGAGGATCTCTAGGGCTCTCTAGCCAGCCAGTCTAGCTGAATCTGTGTTACCAAGACCTTGCCTCAAGAAAAGTGAAGAGTGATCAAGGAAGACACCTGATAATGGCTTCTGTCATCCAAATACATGTACACACACATAGACAGATACCCAGATACCCAGGCGTGTGACTGTGGCTGACTTCCATCATCTTCAATGCTGTGCACTTAAAAGGGTAAAAGGAAACATGATAGCAGCACAGTGTGGTCTAGCATCTGCAGAAGAAAAAATGAGGCGTGTTCCCAGATTGGGGATGCCTGAAAGTGTCCAGCAGAAATGCAGAATCGCTTAAGGATGACAAGTAAATATTAGAGAATACTCTAGACTGTTATGAACAAATTTGAAAAGTATTCTCAAAGGAAACTCTGAATTTCCAATGTGAACAACGTCTTTGCACTGTCTGTATAGCTTCCATACACTGAGAAGAGGAAGGCATCACCATGAATGCCTTCAAGTTCTGTCTTCCATCACCTTCTCTAGCTATATATTTTATGCAAATCTGGGCATGGTATCCTATTCCCTAAACAGAACTCAGGACTAATCACACCCCTGGTTTTTTCTATCTCCCTTTCAGGGATGCCTTACTGCCTTCCACACCTAGAGAAGGGAGATCTTCAGAGACTCAGAATTTCTGAGAAACCCCCTCCCTATAACATAGCTCAGAGAGTTCACCATTATATTTGGTTGGGGTGATTTTCTGTACTGTCCTTATTCACTTTCTAAATCCATTCAGGTACCTACTGAGTTGTCCCCTATCCAGTGACATCTCACAAGTGTGTAGCAGTGAAGAATAGTTAGACAGGTAAGTGGGTTATTCTGTAAATTCTGAAATGGGAGAAGAATGTTTTGATTTGTGGATAAATGCTAGAAGATCTAATTGGGAGGCCCACATGGAATTAAAACAAGGGGAAATTTGTGCATACCGTGTTTCTATTCCATGGCAGACACCCTCACCTAGGAACACCCTGCCATGATTACAATCTAGCTGCCTGTTCTCAGGTTAGTATTTCCTTTCTACATGGACTTATGCAACCTAGCTGTGCAGATGCACACTTTGGCATGGGTGGCCTCACACTCTATGGGGATCTGAGTATACAAGGCAACCATGGGCCCAGCCTCATCTGCGGTAGTGGCCAAACCAGGTGGCCCAAAGAGGAACACAAAACCTCTGGAAGCATCCTCCCCATTCCTCCCATGAATCCATCCTGGTGGATGTAGGGAAATAGTAGGGCTGTCTCTTTCCCAATCACTGTTGTCCTTTGGAGAAAAATTCCAATTCCAAAACCTAGCAGGGAAAGTCATCCCCCCTCCGGCCTTGCCCACCTTCTCTGAGTTTCTGTTAGGAGAACTTTTATTTCCTCCTCGCTCCTCTATTTTGATAGCATTTACTTCCTCTCTGTGGTACCTCAATAGTCCAAGTCCCCCGTGCCCCCACATATCACTTCCACAGAGAACCAGCAAAGGCAAATGAACCACTTCTTCCTCAGGGCCTACAGAGCTCTTCCCTACTCTTCACCACCACAGATGTCACTGCTCACTGAGATGGCCAGTTTCCTTGTCTCTCTGTCACCTTGGGCTGTGAGGTCCCCAGAGCAGGGCCTCTGTCTCCTAAGTAGATCACATAGATATTCATCACTGGAAGTTTGGCTAGACCTGTGTGCTCAGGCACACCTTGATGTCTCCTTTGAAGCTCTCTGGATGATGAGACATAAGAAAGCCATACATTCTGCTCCTGTGCCTGTGTTCCAGTGGAAGATTACTGAATAATAATGATCCCAAGGGGGGATGCAGAAGTGGAGTGGAAGAGGAGGGGGAGACTATTTCAGAGAAACGGAAATAACTAATAGTCGATCTTGACACATCTTGTTGGGATGAGTTCTACCAACCCTCGGTACAGATATAAACCCTGAGACTCAAGATCACACGTGAGCTCCCAACAGGCCTAGGAAAGGGTGCAGTTCTTCCAATCTTCACACCTACTCCCTTCCATGCAGCTTCTCTTTATTTGGTCTTCTGGTAGCTAGTACAAATGGAGCCATGACGGAGAATTTATCTTCTAGTTGGATGCTGAGCTTACATCCAACTAGGTTTTTTTCATATGTGTTATATATGTATGTGTAAGTATGTATGTATATATATATATGTGTGTGTGTGTGTGTGTGAGTGTGTGTATCATTGTATGAATATACATCATAAAATATATTTCATACATATACAGAGAGAATGGGCATGTCCATCATCTATATACAGTTGAGGGTATTTTGTCTCTCTTATCAGCTTGTGCTTCCCTTCCACAAAGCCACCCCAAGAGCGCTTCCATATTTAAGATCTTTCCATGGACTCTTGCCCTTTCTCTTTTGGAAAAGCCATCATTAAGGAAATGCTGACAGTTACTCTGGCTTCATAGCATTGTTCACTGTTCCCTCTGGCAGCTTCCAGAATCAGCCTTCCCTCTGGACTCACATCCCTCTTTGATAAGCTCTCCTTTTCCTTCAAGAAACTGAGTACATGCCAGGCACAGGCTGTTCAGCTCTCTTTGTTTTTTGGGGGGGTGGGGGTTCCCTGCCTTGGCCCAGGGCCCTTTCTACCCATACCTCCCTGCACTAGCTTGGTACTGCCAGCCCAATCCACTACCAAAATTTTATCTAGTATACGTAGAATTCTCATTAGATGGTCACTTGCAGAGACCATCAGAGCCTACAGGGGTACTTCATATGTGTATGTAGTACAGGATACCTTGTCTCTGTTATCAGCCTGTGCTTCCCTTTCCAGGAAGCAAACCCAAGAGTGCTTCCCTACCCAAGGGGACAGAAAGAAACCTGAAGTTCCTGGGGTTGGGGGGGGGGGGCGGAGTTGGCCACAAGTGCAGGAGGAACACTTTCTTCACTGATATTTCAAGACTATTTCACAATCACAGAAACCACCAGCCACATGCAATCACTGGCTGGAAAGCAGAAAATGCAAGTTTGGATTGGAGGAGCATGTGTGTGAAGGTGCATGAGTATGTGCACACTCATGTATGTGTGTATATGTTATGTGGGTAGAGTGTATGCAAAAGCATAGGCATGTGCGTATACATGTGTGGATAAAGTCGGTTTCATTTGTCCACTTGTTTGCTTCTGCCATTTGCTAAATGCATAAAGATAACAATGTGTTTCCAAGGTAAGGATGCCACATGACATGCAGGGCACGTAGAAACATTTGAATTTCATATATACAACATATTTCAATTACTTTTTAAAGAATTATTATTAATGTATTTGCTGTGTGTTTGATCTCATGTGTTGCATACATAGCATGCATGGGAAGAACTCAGCTTTGTAGAGTTGGTTCTCTCCTACCTCTATGTGGAATAGAATTTAGTCCACAAGGATTTCATATACAATTTAATTTGAGATGAGTGATTTAAGGTATTGTATTTTATTTATTAACTTACCTGATTTTTTTACAATACTAGAGCTAAGTGCCTTTACTTGCTGAGTCATCTCACAATCCCACACAACACATTAAAAATTATATTCCGAGTATTATGTTGAGTATGCATACATTTTTTTAAAAAAGAAAAAAAAGTTAAAAAAAAACGTAATATTTATGTATTTCTGAAGTTCACATTGAACTGGGTACCCTGTACTTTCTCTCATTGAACTAAGTAACCCAGTTTCCAGGCCTCCCTTCAGCAAGCATGGGCACTTCCCTGCAGAAGACTGCGGCAACCTTCAGATCTTCCTCAAACTTGCACAGCCTGGAAGTTGATCTAGCCCAACGTCCTCATATTACAGATATTGAAACTGAGTCAGAGAGGAACTAACTTGTTTAAGGTTGCACAGGGATTTGACAGTACAACCATAACCCAGACCCACTCTCATCACCCCAGGAGGCTTTACCCAAAATGACAGAGGGGCCTAAGTGACCATAAGATTTCATAGAAACCAATGCAAAGCTGATCAGGAGCAAATCAACTTAAAAACAATTTAAGCAAGGTCTCAGGCTTATTCATTTGGAAATGTCATTTTTAAAATTTTTTATTAATTACACTTTATTCACTTTGTATCCCCCCTGTAGCTCCCTCCCTCCTCTCCTCCCAATCCTACACTCCCTCCGTCCTCCCCACCTGTGCCCCCCCCAGTCCACTAATAAAGAAGGTCTTCCTCCCCTTCCCTGTGATCCTGGTCTATCAGGGCTCATCAGGACTGGCTGCATTGTCTTCCTCTGTGGCCTGGTAAGGCTGCTCCCCCCTAAGGAGGAGGTGATCAAAGAGGGAGGGCAATCAGTTCCTGTCAGAGGCAGTCCCTGTTCCCATTACTATGGAGCCCACTTGGACACTGAACTGCCATGGGCTACATTTGTGCAGGGGTTCTAGGTTATCTCCATGTATGGTACTTGGCTGGAGTATCAGTGTCAGGAAAGACCCTGTGCTCAGATTTTTTGGGTTCTGTTGCTCTCCTTGTGGAGCTCCCATCTTCTCCAGATCTTACTATTTCCCACTTCTTTCATAAGATTCCCTGCACTCTGCCCAAAGGTTGGCCATAAGTCTTAGCATCTGCCTTGATACCCTGCAGGGCAGAGCCTTTCAGGGGCCCTCTGTGGCAGGCTCCTACTTTGTTCCCTGTTTTCTCCTTCTTCTGATATCAATCCTCTTTGCCTTTCTAGATGGGGATTGAGCATTTTAGGCAGAGCCCTCCCCCTTGATTAGTTTCTTTAGGTGTACAGATTTTAATAGGTTTATTCTATATTGTATGTCTATATGAGTGAGCATATACCGTGTGTGTCTTTCTGCTTCTGAGATACCTCACTCAGGATGATCTTTACCAGTTCCCACCATTTACCTGCAAATTTCATGTTTCCTTGTTTTTTATTGCTGAGTAATATTCCACTGTGTAGATGTACCACAATTTCTGTAATCATTCCTCAGTTGATGGGCATCTGGGTTGTTTCCAGGTTCTGGCTATTACAAATAAAGCTGCTACAAACATGGTTGAGCAAATGTGTGCTTGAGCCTCTTTTGGATATATGCCTAGGAGTGGAATAGCTGGATCTTGAGGAAGCTCTATTCCTAATTGTCTGAGAGTGCCAGATTGATTTCCAGAGTGACTGTCATTTTTAAAAATTGGGGTATCTTGTGCTGAGGATGTAGTAGAGGCAGCCTTCACAAGGCCCTGGGGTCAGTTCCCAACAAAATGTGGGGGAATCATAGATTTCATTCAGCATGTGTGAAATGTGCAGGGTTCCAGTAGCAAAAGTATTTACCTGTATGCATTAGGACTTTGACCTCTAGCATTGGAAAAGAGATAAATTAATTTTAAATATCTTGAAACACTTTTTCAAATGAAGTCACCTATGAATTCTAGTGTGCACTGGCCCTGCAATGGCAGAACTGGGGTTAAAGTGGAGGTTCTCCTGGCTCTGACTTTCCCTGCTAGCACCTCCTACAAATTACAGTCATAGAACCATCTGAGTTCCACCAAATGCCATGGGACCATGTCTCAGCTGCTTTACCCAGTTGGGCTCAGAGTCTTCACTGGCCACCACTCTTGTCTCAAGACATTGAGCTTCAATTTCCTCATTACTCCACATGAGAAAATGGCAGCTACTAATGGCCAGATAGTAGGACAGGCAAAAACACTTGTGCTGTGAGCACACCAGTTTGCCCAGATGTCTTTGTCTATTTGAACAAACTTAGAAACAAAAGTGCGTGGATTTATTCTCCTGAATTAGGACGACCCTTCTTGCCTAGACTTGTGTACTTCACCAGGGAACTGAGAGAGATGATGGACATAAACAGGAAAAAAATGTAAAATCAATTCAGTTGTGAGAGTTCTATCTTTATTTTCTCCTCCTTCCCTCATTCTAGAGATCCAACGTGAGGCCTTGTGCATGTCAGGCTAGTGCTCTATCACCTAACTGCACCCCTGGCTTAAGTGTTTCGATGTCGACCAGTGGTCTGTTCTCAAATCAACTCCATGTTCTCCTGTCCTAACAGAATAGGAGTTGATCAAAAAAAAAAAATACTTGGCTCATTAAGGAACATTTCTGATATTATTCAGGTTAAAACATTTATTGGTACAACCCCCAAAATGGACATCTCTGATCTCTCTTGACTATGTGATGTTTCGTGGTTCTAATATTTTAGTGGATCTACATAAAGGAAAGTATAACCCTGACAGAGGTTCTTCACCTGTGCTGAACTTTTTTCCGTGTGAAAACTACAAAGAACTTCTATCCCATAGAATTAATAGGAACAGAGCCCACACAGCTCTGCCTTCAGTGGGACTGAGAGAGGGTACAAAAGTGCATGGATTTATTAGGACTTTATCACACTTACAAAAAAGAAATAAAGAATGAAATAAGGAAGGAAGGAAGAAAATGGAAGGAAGGAAGAAAAATCTAGACACCTATATTGGAAATTGTCCTGTTCCCGGTCTGAAATCTCTCAAGAATCCATACCTCCTCACATAGGAGGGAGGGGGTCCTTGGGCCCTTGACTGTCATCCTGGGAGATGCATATACCTCACAGATAGGCGCAAACAAAGGGACCTTAACATTAATGTTTCCAATGCAGCCTGGGACTCAGTGATCCACTCCAAGCAGTGTCCCTTTTGTGTTTCTTTCTGTTGCTGGGATAAAACTTAAGGACTCACACAAGCTAGGCAAGCACTCTGTCCCTGCACTCCACTCCCAGCCACCAGGTCTGCACTTTGCAGGCACCCTGTGAGACGTGGGATGGCCAAGTTCATGGGGAAACTTTGAGGCCATGCCACATGAGATGACTGTTTGCAAATTCCTCGAACTCCAGTTGAGGAACTGCACTGACAGAACTATCACTTCTTTTTCAGAGGGTAAAGAGCATTCACAAGAATGGTTTACAAAGGAAAGAAAAAGAAAACACAGAAAAACCATGATCTGGTGCATGAGTTTCCATTTGCACTCCTTAAATAATGCAAGTTGGCATCCCTATCCTGGAAACTGGTCTCACCCTACAGTTTTCTCCGCAATATCATTCTCTCAGCGTTGGGAGTTGATTGAAATGTTCAAACACACTTGAGCTCCTAGAATGAAACCCTCTTCAGGATCACTGCTGTCTATGCTGCTTCCTTGCATTTGTGTTTGGACTTTGGAAAGTGTTTTCTTATCCATAAGTTCACTTACTTCTCTGTCACCATGGAAAAAATAAATTATCACAACCATACCCCAGGTTTTTTTTTTTAAAAAAAGGTCAGCTCTCTCCTGCATGCTGAAGAAATGGAGAGCCCATTTCAGTTATGAAACAACATTTAAACTACCAAGGATAACGGAGTGAAGAAATTTCCTGTAACATTCATGCTTTTGGAAAATAGCATTTCCAGAGACTAAGCAGAACCAAAACTGGGTATTAATTGCCTAATAACCACAGATTTAACTGGATGGTATTTTATGAGATGTTCAAACTGGGCATGCCGGGTTTCTAAGGCCAACAGACTGGAAATTGCTATTTTGGTTTGTTTTCCTCAGTAGAGTCTAGTCCTTCTATTAATCTTTATTAGTAGGATGGGTAGAGAATGAGAAATAAAGTGGAGATGATGCTTGAATTCCTCAGAGTTAGAGAGATGGGGACATGTAAATAAAAGATCCTGGTGACCCAGCCCAGCCCCTGCCAAAATCTGTCTTGTTTGGGGAATAGAGTCATTTTTCTCCATTAAGCTGGTTCCGTCGAAAATGTCAGCATGCAATTGGAGCCACTAAAGGCAAGGCTGCATCCTAAGCGTCAGAAAATAAATTGCTATGACCTGGGGCTCTTCTTTCTCCTTAGAATAGAATGGGGAGTCTGCACTGGTTGCTTGGCACCAGTGTGGGTAGATACTCAGGGCACACACTTCCTCAGAAATCCAGAATAGCTCAGAGGTGGCCCAGCCCCTGGTTTCATGGATGAGGAAATGTGGGGTGAGGGAGTGACTAGATCAAGTGAGGGTAATGCTAAGGCCAGAATCTACAGTTCTAGCACACTGTGTGTGTGTGTGTGCGCGCGCTCCTGTGTGTTAAAATGGCGAAGCAGATTCAAAAGAGGGTCTGCCAGGAAGTGCCCCCTGAGCTGTGTCTCATATGGTGAGCAGAAGCTAGCACCGGACAGGGTGGCTGGGGAATGAATTGATTTGAAGTCACTAAGGTGACACATCTGTGTATTGAAGGAATTGAAAGACGTTCACTTTGGTGCCCTTTGGACATGGCCAGAAGACACATACCAGATCACTGACTTCCAGAGCCATCCTAATTTTGTCTGCTTCCTTCATGCCAGCTTGTGCTGAGATGTGAACAGCCCTACCAGCTGCCTTCATCGTGCTAGGGACCTCACCCACCACCTTCTCCGTGTCATTTGACTCATACACACCAACCCCTCCGGGATTTGGTCTCCATCCAGACCAGCCAGCCGCCTATGCGGAAGATTCCATCTATTCCTTTCCCTCCACTTTCCTGTCAAAAAAGTACATGCTCCAAGATATCTAGAGACAAAGAGAAAAGGGAAGCACTGGGAAAAACCATCATGGCCTGAAGGAAGGCAGTGCACCTTAACTGGGCACAGTTAAGAGAATTGGGAGATTATCCAGGCAGAAACTAGGGACCTTTCTCTTTGTGAAAGCAGGGTGGTTTGTGGGCTTTTCCTCTGCTTCCATCCAGCCCTATAACTCTGCCCTCCATCCCATGACAACCTGAGCAGGATGTTCACACCACAGTATGGAAGCAGCATTCAGAGCCTGAGCAGTTGTTGTAAGGCTACTGATCCAAGTGGTTCTTTGGAGCCGATGCCTCATTGCT
The DNA here is from genome assembly GCA_028658305.1 of Pachyuromys duprasi. NCBI lineage: Eukaryota > Metazoa > Chordata > Mammalia > Rodentia > Muridae > Pachyuromys > Pachyuromys duprasi. Next base: position 81,502,331 of record CM053763.1, read on the forward strand.
CCTTAACACTGAGCTTTTACAGATATGTCTGAAAAACAAAGAACTTCTCACTTTATAAATAATGTGTTGTTTTGCACACCAAAAAATGAAAATTTGAATGAAAGGAGTTCAAAAGCTTTGAAAAAAGAAACCAAAGAATTACAAAGTGCCTGTAACTGCACTGGTCCCATCCACTGCTGCGGTTGGCTAGTGCTGGCTCACAGAAGTAGGGTATGCTATATCTCCGCTCACCTTCATGGTGAAGGATGCTGACTTAGCAGCCTGAAGTCAGTCACACTGGGAGCGTTTACACCATTGACATGGGCAAATACTTTAAATCGATTTTATATCATTTTGGTGGAAAGAATTTGAAGATCACCAGCACCTCACTTTTAGGAAGAGCCACACAAATCCAGCACTCAAAGCAGAAAATTAATTGTGTCACACAAATGAAGCACAGAATTCTAGGACTTTGGAACAACCTCAGAAGTGAGAATCAGCACCCCTTTGTTGAGCATTCTCTTGACTGTTTTGAATTAGACAGAAATCAATGTTTTGCTCAAGACAGAGCTTCACTTCAGAACATAATAACAAAATCAAATTTAGGATTGGAGAGCACAGGATTAAATTTGACCTTCATCACTGATTAGAATAAATAATAAAGGTGTATAAAACTTTTGGCTACTGGGCCAGGACATTGTCATCTACAGACCTCATGCTCAATAGCTCCAGAGTAGAGTTACAAGAGAAAAATCACAAAACAAGAATCCTGTAATGTTTGAAGGCATTTTATGATTATAATGTGCATGAGCCATTCCTGGCCACATGTGACCTGGTTGCAGATTGGACATGTCATCTTGAACTAATCTCTTAGCCTTAGTAGCTACAACACTACCCTAAAATGAGGCTGTTTCTCAGCCTGTGTGTGAAGAATGAACCCTCTACTACACATAAAATACAGAGCCCTTGATAAGCACCAAGCAGCACAGATCAGGAAAATATGGGATCCATCTTGTGGATCAGATCAAGAGTTCTTGTTGCCCATTAGAGGGAATTCCATCCCTCCAGGTGTACGTAACATTTCTCTTTTATTAGCTTTGTTTCATCTTTCCCAGCTGCTGCGATCTGTGCCAGCTCAGCAGAAGAAAACTGTGAGACATCACAGGTTGATGAGGGGTTCCATCATCCTGCATGGCCCTCCCATCGGGGGGTGCTGGGGATGACTGCCTTGGGAACTATCACAGCCAGATGTTGGCAAGCATGGCAGCTCTAGAAACCTTTCCAGCTGTTTGATCTTTGATCATGGAGAGTTCTCTAGATTGCTAAAGAAACAAATCCTATTATCAGTGCTGGAAGCATGCTTTCTTCCTTTAAGACCTCTAGAGACAGAAGTATCCATTGCAGGAGTCCTAAGGAAATAAACCATGCAGAAGTTTTGGGGGCTACACTCTGGCTATTACAGCCACATAACAAATAACTCCAACATGCAGTGAGTTAAACAGTCAGTTAGTATTGGGATAGATTTGATCTTAAATGTCGCTGAAAGTCCATGTTAGAAAAGTGTGGTCTCCAGCCTGTGGCTTTATAGAAAAGCAGAAGGGTAGAAGTCAGGTCACTGAGGACATGCTCTTAAAGGGAATACTAGGACCTCAGCCGCAACTTGTCTCTCTCTTTGCTTCCTGACTGCTACAAGGTAAGATGTGCTCCCCTACTCCCCACTTCCCATATGATGTTCTAGTTCACCACAAGCCCAAAGCAAATGACCAAGAGACCAGGGACTGAAAACACCACAAAAATAATCATGTTCTCCTTTAAAGTTGATTGTCTCTGGTATTTTGTCACGGTGAAGGAAAACTGGCTTCCATAAGTGTCCTCACAGATTCTGGGTGTTAGGGATTTAGAAACAGAGCAGGTTTGACTCTTATTTGTTCACTACTGTCTAAAGTCTCATCCAGGAAAACTCAACAGCTGGGGTGCAGTAGCCACAGACTGAAGTCAGCTGAAGTCACCTTCTCTCCCATTTGCCAGTCAGCTGCGACCTCAGCCTTCAGCTGAGTTGTCAGCCAGAGAACCTGCATGAGTCCTTTCCAGGTGCCCTGGGCTTCCTCACAGCATGATAGCATCAGGCTTCTCAAGCCCCAGCTTGAGGTAAAATGCCCCCTTCAGTGCCCAACCAGAACATCTGTGACCTGACTTCAGCAGTCACTCAGCTCCTTAATGGTGGCATTCTGTTTTCTTATTCCTTCCAAGCAAGCTGGGAGCCTTGCCTAGATGCAAGTGAAGGGGAATTAGACTCCGCTTGTTCAAGGGAAAGTGGCAATGTTCCAGAAAAAGAAAAACGTGCAGAATAGGAAATTTTAGTGGTGCTGTTCTTGGAAAACAATCTGTCATAGACAGTGGCAGATTTCTCTCGTGCCCAAGCCTTTTGCTCGTTCCATCTCTGTGATGAAGATAGCTACAACTTCTGAATCTGGCTCAGGCCTTCCAGGGATCTGTCCCCTTAAGGCATGAGACTGGTTCAGGTTCACCATTTGTTCATGATACTCCCATTAAAGGAGTTTAAAAGCAACTCAAGGCAAAAGCCATGGGAAACCTGGAATCACCCACCCATATTCATGCTGGTCCCAACATGGAACAGCCCAGAAAACATGGCTGAAATGGGATTTTCAGATTATCCAGATCCTTAAAGAATGTAGTGATAAGTCTAAGAAATGTTATATAGTGCTCATGGGTACAGGCACTACTCTAAGGGCTTTTGATAATAATGCACTTAATCTTCTAAGGGGCTTAAGAGATCAATATTGTCCCCATCATGCAGATAAAGACATTGAGTCACAATCAGGTTTATGAGTCACGCAAGCCCAGTTAATAAGGATATGGCAAAGCCAAGGTCTGAACCAGTAATCTCTTAGTAGTCTTTGTTTGTTTGTTGCTTGTGATGCTGAGGGAATGAACTTAGGTCCCCTTACATGCTAGGCAAGTACTCTGTCACTAGTCTGTATCCTTAGTTCTGGGCCAGCAGAATCTGTACCAGTATATTAGCATGCCACTCATGGTGAGGGGCCCTTGCCAAATGAGTACATAGTTGTTGACTGTTCAGGGGTGATGCTGCTACCTCTTTGAACCTGTACACCATCTCTTGAAATCCTGGAGATCCCTGTTGCCATCTTTACACAAAGGAGCTATCACAGGTTTCTAAAAGTCTTCTGCACCTGCTGCTATACATTTTGTCTTCTCTTCTGAGGTAGACCAAAGCTAATTCTTCTATGATGCAAACATTTATAGTTTTCCTGAAAGAGCCTGATGGGGAATTTCAAAGGTCACTAAGGACCACTAGTTATAAACAAAAGACTGTAAACTCAATGCATCTCAAATCATTCATCTTAGGAATGTATGCTGGCCTCTCACCAGTGCCGGATCTTGGGTTAGTCACCGGCTATAATGTGGCTGAGGGTAGGAGACACACATGCCTCCTCCATGGAGCTAATAAGTGAGGACAAATGTAAGGATAGACACAGGATCTACCACCAGAACCCAGAGCATGAAGATACTATGGGCTGCCTGGGCGGCTTGGGGTGCAGTGAGGGAGCATAGATATAATTTGATGAGGACAGCCATGTGATTCCTAGTTTGTTATGTTGGCCAGCCCTGAGGCTGCATTCCCTAGGACTGCTCCAAATTCTGCATGTGAGAGACACAGTGTTCCAGCCCCCGTCCCCCATCTTTTCTGGCCTACTCTCACTGCCAGCCCAGTAGAAAGAAAGGAGGGCAAAGGACACCAGAACGACCCTTGCATCTTCTTTTGTCATTTCACCAAGAGCTTAAAGCAGCAGGATGAAGAGAAACGTGGCAGATTCACCGGTGCCTTTTCCCCCAATACAGCTATGGTCAAGTCAGGTACATTCCCTTCTAGAAGGTTTCTAAAAAGAAGAAGGCCTAGCAAGGTGGACCTAAAATAAAATAGGAGCTAAAAAGAGAGAAAGAGGCTGTAACTGGGAGCTCTCCATGTAGCTTGGACCTGACTGCCCCATCAAAAACGGGAAGGGTGCTGCTGAAATAGAAATGGCTTCCATTTGTCCCAGTCCGGTGAGCTATTAGTAGCACAAGGAAAGAATTTGGGTGTCAGATTTATATCCCAAAGCCTCACTCAAAAAGATTGGGGCATTTTGTTTACATGGAAATCTTCTTCCAGAAGCTGGGGAGATGGCTTAGCTATACAAGCATGGGGACCTGAGATCTGCAGCACCCATCTAGAACCTGGGTCCAGCAAGATGCCCCTGAAATCCGAGACCTAAAGCAGGGACAGGGAGATCACTGGTGCTCACTGGCCAGCTAGCCAGCCAATCAATTAGCTCCACACTCAGGGCACATCCCTGACTCAAAACATAAAGTGGCAAGCTGTTCCAAACATGCCTCTGGTCTCTGCATGTACAGCTTCAGGCAAGTGGGATGCAAGAAACAAACGAAGAGATGACTGGAAGCCACCAGGTCCTACCCTGCCATGCTACCTTTTACCCCTGTAACAAGTGCCACAAATGCTCTACGACTCTAGAATCCTGGTATATCTCTTGAGTCAACCCAATCCTGGTATCCTCTGCTTTCTCGTTCACTCCACATGTTTTAGCACTGGCTTAGGGATGCTTTTAGGTAGTTCTGCAGCATCTCTGGAACATGTGTGTTTTCCCTTTAATGCCAGTTGTCAGAGCTTAACTTGGAGCTGGAGTTTCATCACCATTGTTGTTTGGTGGGCAGTGAGGGCTGTGCTACATGTGCTCTCATTGGTTTGTCACTGAGAGAGGGCCTCATCTAGCTCTGGAAAGTCAGTAGGAACTGACTAAGGCTGCATCACAGCTCTGCACTAAAGCAGCTTGCAGCACTGAGCTGCTTTATTTTGCTCTTGTTGCTGTTGTTCCTTTTCTATTGAACAATTAATTTACAAAACATTCTGAGCTGACTAGAAATCAACATGCCCAGAAGAACAGAGAAAAGCAGAGAGAGACAGACAGACAGATCTACAGGAAAACACTCAAGCACCAGAGACTCTTACATCAGGCCTGCTCTGCTCCTGCTTGGGCCTGTTCTGCTCCCGCTTCCCCTGAATCGGGAACTGGCTTCTCTGTGGCCCTTCAAAGGGCCAGAAATGCCTGTTTAGAGAACAGAAAGAACAATGTCCCCTTTTAGAGAGAGAAGCTGCTCTGGCTTCTTCTGCTTTGTGTTCTATGGGCAAAAGCCAGTTAGGTTTGGAGCAAGCTGGCTGTCTCTGAACCTCAGGGTCCTTCTAAAATGTAGAGCGAACTTAGGCATGGAGGCATACAGACAATTCCAGTGTTCAAAGAACAGAGGCAGGAGGATCTGGAGGTCAGGACTATCCCAGGCTACATAATGAATTTAAGGCTAGCCCCAACTATATGAGATTCTGTTTAAAAAGAAAAAGTTAACTAGTTAAATCCAAACCAACAGTAGAATTATGTAACCCATAGAAGACAAATAATTGAGGCAATCTTAAACTCTGATAAAACCCAGTCAATGGCACCATCACAGTCATGATCCAGAACTGAACCAGTTTACAAATGCTGACAGAACAGCCCATGTTTCAATAAAATAGTTCATCGGAATTCAATCTAATCCAGTCCCAGGAAGCATATGGTTTATGGTAAGATCACATTTTAATGAGCAATTCTGAGAGTCTACCATGACTCAGTCAAGGATGTGCCTGAATACTCACTCAACCATCGATGTATTCATTCGGAAAGGCCTGAGAGCATTTCACAAAGTCCAGTGGAGCCTTCAGGTAAGGCAGCCCAGCAGTAGGTGAGGCACCCTGTCCTCAGACTTTAACATACTGAATCTCACCAATGGTGAGAAAAGGCACTGTGACCTGGTAAGGTCATAGACTGGTGAAATGCTCCCTTTATAAGTCATCTTGACTTTCTTCTTTACTGTGGCTCCCAGGGTTCTGTGACATTTACTCACCCACTGATTGAAATTTTCATGCTTGTATACATGTGTGTGCTGTGTATGTGTGTGAATTCCAGAGGTCAGATTTTATAATCGATGGAGGTGGACTGAAGGAAAAGGAAGGAAGGAAGGAAGGAAGGAAGGAAGGAAGGAGCAAATGAACTTTGGCACTTTCCCAAGAAGGTTCTGGAAGAAAAGTGCCTCTCCTCCTTTGCCATGGCCTGGGTTCCTTGAGTTTCAGCTTGTCTTGTCAGTGGACTATTAAAAGATTACATTTCCTTGTTGCCTCCCACATCTCCTACCCTACCAACAGCCTACAACCCAGCCCTTTGAGGCAGCTAGTATTCTCTAGGTTTCTTGAACCTCCCAGACTGTGCTTGGCCCTTCTGGTCCTCTCCTTGCCTTTGCCTGCCTCTTGCAGTGAGAACAGAGATCCTAGACTGCTTCTCAGCAACCATCAAGACTTCCTGCTCTTTAAATGTCTCAGCAGTTTCACCAAAAATGACAGAGCAGAGCGAACTGGAGTGATCAGGACTAGCAGAGCAGAGTTTCCCGGGCTTCGCTGGAAGGCACGATCTACCCAGCAGGCTGCTGGCAACAGAACTTCTCATCACATGACTCAAGCCACTTAGTTTGTAAATCCGAGTTTCCTCATCTGTAAAATAGTAGTGATGAGACTCCTTCAAGGTTTCTTGCCAGCATTGCAAGGAGGAAACACTCTCTGAGAAGTTACAAGCACTGCTCTGTGGCAAAGCAGCTTAGGAATGCATCGCACCAGGACACTAGACTCTGCCATGAACACAGCGATCACAGGGCAGCATCTCTATCTTCCCCAGCACCTGAACAACTCAGAGCCTAGAATTTTTTCTACACTTCCCCGTGTATCTTTCCAACTGCATTGCTACCTCTCGAGTTATTCTTGGATCACAATATGTGTATAATTTAAGTAAACATACAACTTGCGATAAAGTACTCATACTGTTATTTGGGAAATAGCGTGAGCATGTATGTATATGTGGGTGTACCTGTGTGTGCGGGTGCATCGGGGGTGGGGTGGGGTAGGGTTCCTATAACTCAGACTGATCATCAATTCACAACAATCCTCCCGCCTCCTCATCCCCAGTGCTGAGACTGAATGCATGAGCCGCTGCATGCTCAGCCTACAAGTATACTTTCATAAGGGTACTATGATTCAAAAAGTGTGCCTTAAATCCAAATTTCTTACCTTGGCTTGCACAACTATAATGATCTGTGTCCTACCCAACTGCCTACTCCCTCTTCCTAGTGTCTTCCTTTCCCCTAACCAGAAGAAACCTGATGTGTCATGACTCAGGCCTTTGCAGGTAGGTGCTGCTATTTCTAAGGAGACTGCCCCTCCCTTTGTGAGCACAGCCAGGTTTGCACTGCAGGGGAAATTTTGTACTGTAGTGAAGAGGTCCATACTGTCTAGCAAGCACCTTCCAGGTATGGGTAAGCCTTATACAAGGCTGGAAGAGCTGACAGCCATGCATAAGATGTCCTCTATAAAGTTCAAATTCTGTCCTATCCACAGAGGGATCCTCAGCTGATTCCTCGTCTACAGTGGACAAGGCTGGTTTTGCTTTTATTTGCATATCTCTTTCAACATTTCTTGTCTATCCCATATGCCAGTTCTCTGGACTCTCTTTTGACCTGCTTATAACAGCTGCCTGGCTCTTGGATTAATAAGTTAAATGAAATCCAATGTGTGCTTAATTTCTGTGTGTCTGCAAATCATAATAGTTACCCTTAATTTTAAATGATCATTGACCACGACTGAGGTTTTACCTGAAGTTCATATTCCTTGGTTGCCTTCCACTCTTACTACAAACCTTCTTTGAATGCCTACCTTATGTTGGATACTGTATTGGTGGTGGAGATGAGGCAGGCATGGTTCCTCACCCAATCACGTTCCATTGACTTTTCCACTGAATAAAGGAAAAGAGCAACCCCATTTGTCACCTGTGAACACAAGGAGATTCCCTGAGCCTCTTAGTAATAATTAGCATGAGTTAATCCTATAATAACAAATTCTAAAATTTTCCCCAAAGTATGCTACACAAGTATAATTTTGTGTTGAAGATTATTTGAATTAAATAAAACTAACCATTGGCAACATCTGGTTCCTCATGAGACATGTTAGTAATGATACTTGGCTTGTGTTATATTTGAAATAATAGCATATCCTATTCCAAAGTACACAGCTCAAAAGTCCCAAATCCCAAGTGCAGAACTGCTTAGCTCGAGTTATTTAAACAATCGTCAGTCATCAAACAGCCATCCTTCTGAGAAGGAAAACAACACACATATACAATGATAGGATCAGAAATCTCCTCTTGACTCCAGGCAGGAGGAATGGAGGAGGGAGTGAAATTGAATTGAAAGCTATGACCTACATAAATGTAATAAACGGAACTCCGCTTTGTATTGATTACCATAGGTAAGCTTGTCTCTCCCACAAAACTGATTAGATTCTTGATGATTTCCCCTTGTCCATTCTATCTGTCCATCCAATGACGCTTCTTCCATTCATTCTGAAATCTGCAGTGAATGCCTGCCCAGGCATTTAGGAATTTGAGGTAGTATAATGATAAAGTAAGATACAATCTTAGGCTAGAGGCTCGGTCAGGGTCCATATTAAATACTAATAAGCAATTCAATTGTGTTACAGTTTGTTGTCCAAGTGCTAGATGAATAAAAAATGATGGTAACTGTTGAGATCAGAAGTGATATAATGAGGTAGAAAAATTGTTTCCACCAAAAAGAATATTTAAACTAAGCTGGGCTGGGGAAATTGGAAATGATTCCTTACTCCTCTTTTGGAAGAATGGAATATGTGTCTCCAAAACACTGATATTAAAACATAATTTTCAGAAAGTTGTGAACATAACTTTTTGTTCAAATACAAAAAGAACAAAATGAACAAAGAAAAACAAACCAAGCAAGTGTGTAAGATTTTACCCTTCTTTGATTAATTAAATGCTAAAATCAGCTAGAGTAAGAATAGGGAACCACATGCTTGTATGCAGTTATTTTTTTAAAAATTTTATACTAAGATTCCTGACTGGATATAAAATTGGATTCATATCTTACAGGGCAATAAACAATAATCTTTGGCTTATTGAGGAAGCAATCACTAGCAAAGTTATGTATAACCCTAGTTCAGTAGCCTGGTTAGATGGTTCCAAGCTCATCTTCCCTGGAGACATGGCCCACCAAGTTTCAGCCAGTTTAAGATAGTTCAGGCAGGCAACAAATTAGAGGCAAATTGAGATCATGGCCTTTATTTTTTGCTTTTTCTTTCTGTATTGAATTCACAGACTGTAATGAAGGCTGTAGGGGAAAAGCATATTTAGATATGGTATGATGGTTTGAGTAAGAATGGTCCCCATGGGTTCATATATTTGAATGCTTGGTCCCAGTTGGTAGAACTGTTTGGGAAGGATTAGAAGGTGTGGCCTTCCTTTGAGGTTTCAAATGTCCATTACATTCCTGGTCTCTCTCTCCTCTCCTGTCCTGTCCTCTCCTGTCCTGTCCTCTTCTTTCCTCTCTCCTCCCCTCTCCTTTCGTCCATTCTCTTCTCCTCTCCTCCATTCTCCTCTTCTCTCCGCTCTTTCCCTGTCTTTCCACCTACCTCGTTCCTGTAGATCCGAATGTCAGCTCTTAGCTCCTGTCCCATGCTCCCTATCATAACAGCCACCAACCCCCTCTGAAACCAAACCATAAGCCCAAATTAAATATTTCTTTTCTAAATTGATTTGGTCATAGGTTTCTACGATATAAATAAAAGGTAACTAAGACACATGGTTCTTGGTTAAGGGACACACCAGACTTGAGGGCCTGTGTTTTTATCAAAGCAATCTGAAACTTGGAAACAGACAAAGGCACTTCATAGGCATCACTTCACTGGGGTGCTGGGACTTCCTTCCAAGGGGCTCTCTCTGTGTGAAGCTATTTTCAACGCTGCAGAGGCTAAGAAGAACTAGAAGATTGTTACATGAAACAGATTCAGAATCTCTCACCTATGAAGTTCCCAAAATTCACACTGTCTCACCTTCATCAGCTTTCAGTGAGATAGATGGTGAGTCTTCTCAGTGTGAGTTTTTTCCTGGGATGCTTGAGGCAGGACTGGACCCAGCAGATAAACCTTTATATCAAATCTCACTGAACTCTTCCCTCCCCAGAGCTTCCAGACAGTTCATTCATAGAGCCCACAATAAGAAAGATACAACAGGCTGAGTATGGTGAATCAGGCCTGTAACAGCGCTTGGGAGAGGTTATCATCAGCTTGAGGCCATCTTGGACCACACAGAGAAAGAAAGAATGAAAAGAATGGAGGTAGAGAGAAAGGGAGGAAAAGACAGGCTGAGGTTAATAGGAGATGAATTCAGGCAGAGAGGGACTTGATCAGTTCTGAATGTTACAAGGACAACTTTGAAGAAAAGAATCAGATCTGAGAGATGTGTTGTAAATCACAGGATGAATGTGAGGGCTTGGATTATTTCTGAGGAATATAAAATCCATAGTCTCTAGAAGTGGTCACCAGCTCATTCAAGCAGTGACACAGAGCTGAGAATCATTCTTATAAGTTCCAACTTGAAAGTCTACAAGGAAGGCATGCCATTCAAAACAGAGCAAGTATATTAGATACCTTTATCATGACAAAGTACTGAAAAAGCAGCCTAAAGAAGACGGTTGCTTTGGCTCTTGGTTTGCTGCTGCTGCTCACATTATCTGTGTTTAGGAAGCAGAGGGAGTTGAATCCTAGTGTTCAAGTCAGTTTTTCCCTTTTATTCCATCCAAGGCCATGGTGCTCCCCCACATGTATGATGGGCATTTCCCTCCTCCAGGTAAACACTTCTGATGATGCCTGTATGGACATGTCCAGAGGTCGATTTTTCAGTCAAATTAACAATGAAAATTCATTATTACATGGAGTTTGGGGAAAAATGAAGTTAAAAACAATACACCTAAACCTAGCTATTGTGGGCTTAAGGGGTAGGGACTGAGAAATTTCGATGAACTAGATTTCTGACTTCTGTAACAAGAACATGATTAGAACAACATGAGTAACCTGGGTCTTTGACTACAACAACCCATCAGCAAATATGAGGCCCATTCACAACCCCAGGAGGATGCCAATCTTCTGCTCTGCTTCTGTCAAGACAGTAGAGTGTCTGAGGACTGAAGACATTTAGCTGTCCACAGCTGCTCAATCTTTTCTATAAAATGACAGCATGTTTGCAGGCAACCTACACAATCCTCCCATAATTTAAAATCATCTCTAGATAACTTCTTTCCATTTTCTTTCATTTTTGAGATGATAACATAATTACATCATTTATCCTTTCATCCCTCTAAAACATCTTTGCTCTCTTTCAAATTTATGTCTTCTTTACTTTTAATATTTGGAGCAATGTAAATATCGTGTAGGAAATCATTCCACTCTCTGAAAAACAATTACAGAAAAGCTATATGTTCAATGTGGATGTAACTTTTTTGAATATTCTTTAGCTGAATATTATGAATATTCTTTAGCTGAATCCATCCAGGTAAAGTTTATGGAAATATACCCTACTCAAGTGATAATTGAGTTTACAAGGATTTGAATGTGTTAGTACCAGAAAGTACTATCCAGTCTGCTGGAAACTTCACATGAAACAATAGCAACTTGTCAGGCAAAAAGTGCCTACAGGTACAATATTGGCACAACTGTTATAGGGTAAGTAAACACTTACTTACTGGATTTGAGACTAGTTCCACAGAACAAAATTCCATGCCTGGTTCTGTAACCAAACCCTCGTGGGTATGGAAGTCTGAGGTCCTAGAGTCGATTTGTTAGTTTGCTAAGTGTCATGTTTTCATATTGCCTTATGCATTATCATGTTTAAAGACATATACCAGGGCTGATTGCAACGCTAGTTAGAGAAAGTTATTTCTATAACTAGAAGCGGTCAGTGCAGAAAGGCATAACTGATTAAATGTTGGCAATAAGGAATTGATTTCTCAGTTACAAGAGGACATTTTACCACACCCTAAGGCTCAGGGAATATTATGAAAGAGGAGGCAGAAAGAATGTAAGCGACAGAATAGAAAGGAGTGCTGTGAAACTCTGCGTTCTGAACATGACATGGCTATCTTGTTCATGAACCCACAGCGTCTGTGGTTACCTGCACAAGATCAAGCCAGCCAAAATTCTAGCGCAGATGAAGGAAGTATTCTCCAGGCCCTATCCATTTCTCAGGAGCCACTGTCAGTTGACAGCTGCTGTGGGAAGGGGAATCCTCTTTTAAGGTAGTAACCACTGCTAGATTTCCCATGTTCCAGTGACAGCCCTACAGTCACGTACATTAATTAGTAGCACTAATCAGACTTAGCAGATTATTGATGAAAAAAGAGGAGGAGAAAAAAGAAGAGCAGGGGTAAAGAAGGAGAAAAAATGAAAAGAAAAAAGAAAGGTTGAAGTTGAGAGGAAGATGTATTAAGAGAATGAAGGGAGAGTTGGAAGGGAAAAACAGGCCATGGACATCATATTTTATTATATACCTGTATGAGATTCACAAGAATAAAGAAAATTATTTAAAAATAAAAGATTTGACCATGTGTCAGGCTGGGCAAGAATGCAGAAGTGCCCAAGAAGGACTTTCATCATTTAAAGGCTCACAACATAAGGCTTTCTGAGGAAGTTAAGGAGATCAGATAGGAATGGGAGTGGGCACTGAGCTCACAGGAAAGAGAGCCCACCCATCACGTAGGTCACAGACAGCTGCCCTCTCCAGGGATACAGGGTCAGCTGGCCAGAGTGTTTCTGTATTGTCTTTATCAGATACAAGAAGTCCTTCACAGGAGGAAGGGGTGAAAGTCACTAAAAATAAAATGGTTTCTGATTTGAGCACATTGCAACATTCTCTGGGGACATTTTAAGGAACAAGTCCTTTGCTACTACAGGAAGAAATTGAAAATCAGCACCCGTTGATGACTGTAGTGACAAAATGTGTGAGGACTGACCCAGGCTTCTAGAAATCCTTCTGAAATTGTTCTTCCCTAAATAGAACACGGACCTTCATTTCCCTTCTTCCATTTCTCTTTTCCTCTTGCTTTCAATACTCCAAGCCTCTCCCTTCCCACCTCCATTGCAGGTGTTAAGAAGTCATTTGATCTGATCCCTAGTCAGTGGCACCACATCACCAGAAGGTCAGGCCCAAGATTCCCCTCAACCTCCTTTAAAAGCTGCACATCTTTTTTCTCATCCTTGCTGGAAGTGGTGAGGCCTTCTAACTGTGCATCTTATAATCTCCCTAGGATTGCTCTATCCAAACTGACAGGTGCATCCATTTTCAAAACTCTTAGAGTTTTTGTCCTACACCTTTTTTGCTTCCGCTTTTTACAATAATGATCTGTGTGGACCTAGTGTCTGGTATGGTACAGCCAGCATACAACAGTCCCAGACGGCTGTAGGAATCTATCCATCAAAATCAACCTCTGACTGTGATCACTACTGAGCACCCTGTAAAAGCTCAAGTGCTATTGGATAAATGCGTGGACAGAAATACATCTGCCCCAGGATGAACAAGTAGAAGGGAGGGAATGACTCACTGCTCTTACTTCTCTTTCTTTCTTCCCAGCTCCCGACAGCCTAGAGGGGCATTTGTACATGTTTAGAACTGGGAACACATTGTTAAGCTATCTGGGCAAAGAACTCTCTGTATTATCTTTGTAAGTAGAATAGTGTTCTAAAACTGAAATTGAGTAAGAGCTCAATTTATTCTTCCCGTGAACATAATCTTCTACTAGTTAGCCACTGGAACTCTTGGGAAGTTTGGGTGGGGCTTGCTTATTTGCTTGTTTTGTTTCTATTGCTCTTTCCACCAAAAACCTTGCTTTGTATCTCAGTGGTAGGGCACTTGGCATAGTGTGCCTACTACCCTGGGTTCAAGCCTAAGCCCTGGAAATGGAAAGGGTAAATTTACATGAAAGGGTAAAATTACATGAACTGGTTGGACTATTTTATTTATTTTTGTTTGCTTAGAAGGAGTGGAGTTTGGTTGTGGTTGTTGTTTGGAGTTTTTGTTGCTGTTGTTGCTCGGGTTCTGCCACTTCACACTTGCATCTCTTGCTTCCCCACCTCTTCTTCCAGAGAGGAAATCTATCTGGATTCTCCTAGGAGATTGCTAGGTCACTGTTGCTACTGTTGCTCAACACTGATGGTTGACTCCTCCCACTAACTGTGCCATGTGTTGCTTACTTTCAAATCTGATCAAAAAGTGAATCTGCATACTCATTTGTTACTGGTTTTTGTTTTAATTGATAACACAGTGCACAGTCTTTGATATAAAATTAGATCAGTTTTGACAAATCATACACTTGTTAAATACACATTTAACCAGGAGTTAGGATGTTACCATCAGCCTGGGGACATCCAGCAACCTCTTCCGGTAGTTCTCACCCCCATTCTCATAGATGGCTATCATTACTTCCCACAAAAGCCCCGTATTGTCAGCTCTTTAATTTTGGATAAATGAAGGCATACAACATTCATTTCCCCTATAGATTCTTGCATCCAATATGAAGTTTTGTTTATTTTTATTTATTTTTAATTTTTTGGTTTGAGGTTTTTAGTAATGTTTTTAGCTTAATCCTTGCTTCATACCCTTGTAATTTATTCTTTTTTATTGTTGAGTAGTACTCCATTTTATAAAGATAGTTTGTTTTTCTCCTGATAGGCATTTGGTTTGCTTACAATTTTGTGCTACCATGAACAAAGCTGGGACAAACATTGCTTCAATCTTTCAGAAAAATAGTATCTGATCTTGCTATGACCAATTTACCAAACTCATCTGCTGTGTTAAATGTTTTCTGTCTCTCCACAGGAAAAGGTCACAATTCAAGTAAGTTCTTAAGGACCACTGTTACCTGAGAGAGAACTGCATTAACCCAAAGCACTGAGAGAGAGAAAGAGAGAGAGAGAGAGAGAGAGAGAGAGAGAGAGACAGAGAGACAGAGAGACAGAGAGACAGAGAGACAGAGAGAGACAGAGACAGAGAGAGACAGAGACAGAGACAGAGACACAGATTTTCCCAAGGCCACTGCCTCGAGGCAACAAGGACCCAGAACTGGACTTCCCAAGCCTTGCCTTTTGCCGATGTGAGAAGGCTAAGGACATTGAAGGGACATCTCCACCCTATAACCCATCTTTGCAGCCTCCTTGGAGTTAGGTTATTTTTCTTTCCACAACTGTCTTAGGGCCCTAGGTCTATGAAAGTTAATATCTACAAAGGGCAGCAGTCTGGGGTCCAGCATCTCCTTTCTGTGTTATCCTCTTGCTGCTCTGGAAAAATCAATTTTGATTGGCTTGCTATGGCATTCTGATATTCTTTGTGAACTCTTCCTTGGAGATCAGGACATCAAGATTCCAACCACTGAAACAGAACTTATATAGTACCAGAGTAAGTTTAAAGGAAACTTTGGAGTGTTTATTTTTTGCAAGGTGCAGGGGACACAGAGTCTGGTCTTGAGTTTCAAAGAACTCACAGTGTATGAAAATGAACAGGTCTGTGAGTATGCAAACCACATCGCCCTAGCACCTGCTGTCAGTGATGAAGGAAATCCTTTCCAGGAGGAGCTGAGGACGGTCACATTTTAGGGTCTGACAGTGTGTATGATAATCTTTCAAAGCTGACTTATTGAGGTTGGAAAGAAGGGTACTTTCTGTTCTTTCAGAGGACCCAAGTGGCTCCCAGCACCTATGTTAGATTGCTCACAACCATCTGTAACTTTCATTCTAGGGGATCAGATACCAGCTTCTGACCTTCATAGGCACCTGCACACAAATGCACATACCCATGGGAGCCTCTGCACAAGCCCATGCACACACAATTTAAAATAGAACCTTTTTTTTAAAGTTGACTTAATAAGTTTCTGCATTTGGAAATGCAGAAAGGCATGATCAGTGCCCAGCAGGTGAGTTACTCCACAGAGAAAGTGACGGTCCCCACCAGGAGAGGGCTGACAGAATTTAGGACTCACACCAACCAATTGCAGTTCAAAAGGTAATAAAGGCAGATGATTTGGACCAGATCACTGAGAGCGCCAAATGTTAGGCTGCAAAGACTCTGACTTCTTCAGATGTGGAAGTCAAACCCGCCCACCCCACCCCACCCCAACACTGAGAGCCTTTTGATAGCTTAGAGTAAAGAAGCCAAAGACAGCAGGCAGGAGCCAAAGCAAACAAATAAATGAGCAAAAACAGAAGAAAAAAATCCACTTCAGGTGGAAAACCCTGGCTGAAAGAAGCAGAGGGAGAAGCAGCAGGCTCCCTGGAAAAGTCCAGTAGCAACCAGGACCAGACAGAGGCTCCTACAGGCTTCCTGCCTCTGCAGAGACAGACTGGAGGACCCATTGTTAGCCTCAGGCAGGCCAGGGAGGGGGTCCTTCCCTTCACCCCACAACTGGGAGAAAGGTTGACAGCTCATTCTTGACTG
The DNA here is from genome assembly GCA_028658305.1 of Pachyuromys duprasi. Classification (NCBI taxonomy): domain Eukaryota; kingdom Metazoa; phylum Chordata; class Mammalia; order Rodentia; family Muridae; genus Pachyuromys; species Pachyuromys duprasi. The sequence goes on from CM053763.1 coordinate 81,518,767, forward strand.
GCTCCATTTCTTCACCATACTTGTATACCACATATTGAACCAATCAGGGCTCAGTTATCACCAGGCAACACTTTAAATTTGGGCCTTCTAAGGCTTCAAAGCCAAAGCTTCCAGAAAAGCCAGCAGCAGAAGGAACTTCAGAGCCCTCCCCCCGCCGCCCCCCCCCCCCGCCCCAGCTATCGGCCTTGCTTCTCAGAGAGGGAATACTCAAGGAGGCTCCCTGAACCTGAGGCTGCTCAGTGGGGGGAACTCACTCAGGTCAGAGTAAGGACTGAACCTCAGCCTCCATATCTCCACACCCAGCTGGGCTGCAAAAAAGAAAAAAAAATGCCTTCATGCAGGTGATTTCAGTCTCCAAGATCTACTGCCCCTGACCTGCGACTCCAGCCTTTATGACCTGCCCCACTGACGACCGGAAGACCTGCAAGGGACAGCTCTCATCTGGCACCCAATCGCCCCAGTACTGCACATTTGCTCTTCTTGTTCTAAGTCTATGTTGGGCAAACAGTGGTGTCCACTTCTGGGATACAAATCAAAGGAGCACCCACTGAGACAGAAATGAAAGAGAGGAGTAAATCCTCCTCCCAGCCCTCGTCAGACAGACCAACCAGGGAACCCAGGGAAAACCCAAGGTCCCGTTCACTACGTGTAAGATACCTGCTTAGCGTTTTGTTTTGAGCCAAGGCATCCTTCTGTAGCCCAAGTAGGACTCAAATGCTGTCTTCCCACCACAATCTGCTCTGCTGAGTATTTGCACAACAGGCCCAGGCCATCAAGAGAACCGGAAGTAGTCCTAAGCTTCTTCACAGACTTGTGAGAGCGGCCAAATGAAAACAGTTGAGCGAATGGCAGCTAGTCTAATATTAAATATTAGTGTTTGTTTATTAAATGGCTATTAATATCTGCTGTTGTTCTACCTGACTGTCCCTTTAACCATCTGGCACCTATGAAAGGTAAGATCTTGTTTTGCTCGAGAACATTTAAATGCACAGTGTCCGTTGACACAAAGGCATGACACATTTTATAGGGTTTTTCTAAGTAGCAATTTTCCATGAAAAAGAACAATGCCCCTTGGCCTGGGGTGTTTAGCAAGACTTACTTATTTTTTCCTCTTAAACAACTTCTAAGGATTTTTAGAAGCCCCAAATCACCCTTCAAATCCTTTCATTTCCTACTAATTATCCATAAAAGGACTTCTGACTAATATAATAGGCTATAACATTCTGAGCAACACAGAGCATTCATTTAGACAAACATTGCTGGCGGACTCAGACAGAGCAAGGGACAAGAGGCAAAGGGAAGATCAGAGTGCCCCACTTGGGTATCCCATCTTGGGTAGAGGCTTCTGTTGAAGGGAGCCTTCCTATGAACATTTGGCTTTTGTTGTTTAATGGAGATGGTATACTCCATGATGAAAAAGGAGGCAGTGTCAGGGTTCTTGGTTGTATCTGCAACTTGGAGATACTTAATGTATAGATGCCCAAATATCACAACCCCTGAGAAGACCCTAAGACACATTTCACGGAAGCACAGTAAGGCTCCAACATCCCAGCCATGTGCAGTGAACTGTTGATTATATGGAGCTTTTGTTTGATTTCATTTTCAACCACCACAGTGTGTCTTTTGAGTTCAATATCCATTCAATAAAGACTTTCCTGCTGCTTTGTGCCCGGCACACTCTGAGCCCAGGGAGAAGAGGCAGGGTCAGTCTCTGCTGTTTGTGGTGCTCACAGCCCAGGGTCTCACAATGGCCAAATCCAAGGGCAGCCTGGGACCATTAAAAGAGCTCATGCTTTTGCATGCTGGGTGTATGATATATTTGTTTCAATCTGTCTAGTTGGTTGGTTGGTTGGTTGATTGGTTTATGAAGTTGGGGTTGCTTCTTTGCCAACCCAGAATGGGAGAAAGAAATGAGAAAATATCAGGTTAACTCGACCCATGAAGGCAGAGAATCCAGAAGACTGGAATTCCTGGATGTGCCAAGATGTTTTGTCCTGTTCCTCCTAGTGGTCAGATTAACCTAAACTCATCAGAATGCTAAACACACTTAGCCCACTCAGCAAATGCTTCAAGTTACAACACAGAGGAAGGCAAAGCAAAAATTAATACGGGGGGGGGGGAGACACAGGAGGCGAAGGGAACAGGGAGGGGAAAGAAAAGGGAAGAGGGAGAGGAAGAAAGGTGAATGTTGGTAAAAGGAAGGGGAAAAGGCAGGAAAGGGAAAGGAAAAAGAAGAGAGGAGAGGAGAGAAGAATAGAGGGAAGCACAGGGGGAGGGGAAAGAAACAGAGAGGAGTGGAGAACAGAATGGAGGTAAGAAGAAACGAGTGGGAATGAGAGAAGAGGGGAAAGAGAAAGAGACTGATTCATGTAAATTAAAACAATAAGCAAAAAAATTTTTAACCTAAATAAGCACTGGACAAGCAATTTTACAAACTGTAGGAAGGGGAGATCCAGGAATCCTTCTCTAGGCTGAGTTGGTGGCTAGACCAATTTAACCTTCCTTTCTAAAAGAAAAAGAGAAAACTGCATGGATTAGCGAGTGTGACTGAACGGGCTACTCAGAGCTTTGGTTTTCATTCCAAGAAATTGGCAGCATCTCTCGCCACTGATCTCCCCACACTGATGGATGGTAGCAATTATGTAGAGTTATTTGTGTAATATGTTGTAATAGCAGCACACGTTGGCTGTCACTTTGACCCAGACAACCCCTCGCCCAGCTATAAGGAAACCTTGTCACAGAGCTGCCTCCAGTAAGAGTCCTTATTTGTTAGAAAATGGGGAGGAGAGTGCTCTTCATCCTACCCACGCCGGTCACAGAAATAGAAACTTTGAAAGTCTTAGAGAAAAGAATCTACCTTTAGTAGAACATTTAACTATTAAACAATATTAATTTGTCTTTGTGGTTTCTCATCTTGTGTGGGTCTTTATTCCTGCCTATTCTTGTCTCCTGCAAGAGGTCATTAATTTAAAGACCGAAAACCATTTTTTTCACCTACTGGGTGTTTAATACCTTTCTGTATGAAGAACAATGCATTGGATTTGTCCTTGGAGTGAGGCAAAGAGGACCACCATCTGGTACTTGTGAAACCAAGTGTGAACAGCAATGGAAGCTGCAACTCTCACAGGTCCTGTGTACAGAGCACCTGCAGTGCACCAGGTACTTTTCTACATGATCCCTGCCTGAGAGTATCTCCCCTCCTGGACTCCTGCATCTTTCCTCTCTGGTCTTTTCCTCCTTAAGCATAAACCTGTACTTCTGCCTCCAGGTTCTGCACTCTCTTTTGTCTGGACTTTCCTTCCCCCACATACCTCACTTCTATCTATGACCCCCAAGTCAACCAGCAGTGTCTTCCCCTGACCTAGCTGAGTTGTCTTCCTGACAAATTACACATCCACTTTCAAATGAATTGCTTAGCTAATGGTGATGTACATCGATACTGAAAACCATGGAGTAACACACTCTCGAGGGGAGAATTCACTATGTATGAATTCGATCTCTATAGAATGGCCTGTTTTCCTAGCATTTAGGAGGTAAAGGCAGGAGAATCAGGAATTCAAGGTCATCCTTCAGCCTGAGGTCAGCCTGGGTTTCACCTGACAGTTTCGTATTAAATTTACTTTAATTTAGAAGGGAGTAACATGTGCCTCAGTGCTAGAGTGCTTTAATTCCCACCGCTGCTCAAACCAAGCAACCACCCAAAAACAAAGTGAGTTTTTGTAGACCGGTAGGCAGCATTCCACTTCCTGACTCCTCCTGTAACAAGCCCCCAGGCAGCCATCAGAGAGCTGCTGTTTTAGCGCTTTCCCTTAATTACAGTTGGATGTGATTAGGCATCCTCCTTCCTGGCTGATGCTGCCTGCTCCAACTATGGGAGAGAGGCAGAGCCCACCTTGCTGTTTAACTCCAGCCTTCAGACCTCTGTGGCCTTATGGGCCGACTCTCCAGGCCTCCACAGTTGCCTAATGTCAGGTGGTACCCTGTGCACACACACCTATGTCTTAGATCTGTTCTCAGTCTCATGGTCTGAATGGAAGATTTGCCACATGGCCTAATCTCTAAAAAAAATATCAGAATTTTTCCATGAACAATAGCAAACTATTTTACAGCATGTTACCACACACATAGCTCAACTGTCAGATTACTCTGCAAGGCAGACAGTTCTTTGACAGAGAAAGAAATTCAGACTTGGTAATTCTATAGGGAGTTAAGTCAAGACCTGTGTCTAAATCTTCAGATTTAATATTCTTCATCTTCAAAACTGTCTTACAAAATCTTCCTAGAACTTTCTTAGAAATTGTCTCTACATCCCTCTTCCTCCCCCTCTTCTACCTCTCCCCTTCCCCTTTCTTGTAAGTTATGGATTTATGATTTACATGTCTTTAGACTTCGCACTGGTTTAAAATGGATACATACTGCACATTCAGTAGAAACCATGGAAGTTTTTCCGGAACAACACAGTATTCCGGGATGCAGGGAGGCTGCAGTTCTGAGCCTCAGCTTCCAGCATATGAGCCTACAAATTATTTGAGCCTACTGCCTTTTCAGCTGTGCATTGATGGTGAGAATTTGGTTAGCATTCCACTTCTCAATCCCCGTAAAGAGCCAATAAATTTGTGAGCTAGTCAACCATATATTACCAAGTTGACTTTGCAGTAGATGATGTGCACCAACGGTAGATGTAGGTAAGCATTCTGCACACATGTGAAGAGACCCAGCCTAATGTTAAATGCAGTTTCCGCTTACAATATTTTCAACTTACTATTAGTTTATTGGACAGCAATACCACTGTAAGTATAGGAAGATCCACATATCATTCATCTATCATTCATCTACCCTCCAGCACAGTGACTCTCAACCTTCCTAACGCTGCAACCCTTTAGTACAGTTCCTCATGTTGTGGGACCCCCAACCGTAAAATTATTTTTGCTGCTACTTCACAATTGGAATTTTGCTTCTATCATGAATCATAATGTAGTGTTTTCTGATGGTCATAGATGATTCTTGTGAAAGGGTCACTAGAAACCGCCCCCCAAATGAAAGGGTCATAACACACAGGTTGAGAACTACTGCTTAAACAGCTACCTATTTATCATCTATTATCTATCTTCTATTTATATCTGTAGATCTATCTTATATGCACATATATGTCTTTAGTTTATAGGCAGTCATAAATTGAGAAACTGAAGTACAGTTTAGCCATGCTGCCACAGAGAATGAAACTCCTTTTTCTCTGCCTTGTTCTTTTCCCATACTCTGCAACACTTAGAACAGTGTTGATGTGATAAACTTTCAGAGTTCCAGCCTGCACTTGAAGTTCCATATCTAGTCTCTCTTCATATTTATAAGTCAGGCACTTCAGCTTCAAGGAGATCTCTGGTGAGAAAAATTGTGAAAGGCTTTCAACTACAACCAGGTCCACTTTTGAAAAACAGGTGCTCCTGAAGGGAGCCTTTAGAGCAAGTATGTTCTATTGTGCTATAAGGCTACACATATATATGTGTGCTCTGGTTTCAATGGCTTTAGTTAGTAGTGTCTGAAAAATTGTAATGACAACATCATCAAGTCATTCTGCAAGTAGTTGTAACAGACATAGTCTTTTAGGGGAACATGGACTATAAACTGAGAACACAAGACATTCCTTGTTCATGATTCCCTCTTTGCTTTTACCAGGAACAGAGCTGTATCTATCTGTTTCCTCATGAGAGTTTTAAAAAATGACAAGTTAAAATGTATTGAACAATGACTGTTTTCTCTTTTATCTATTTAATCACTTTACATCCTGATCCTAGCCACCTTCCTCCTTTCCTTTCATCCCCCATTATCCCTGCTTCCTCTTTTCATAGAATGGAAGCCCCTACAAAAATACCTATGCAGTAAACTAACCTGGGCCTTTAGGAGCTCACAAAAACTGAACCACCAACCAAAGAGCATGGATGGGCTGGAACTAGACTGCCTACCCGTATGTAGTGATGTGCAGTTTGGTTATCATGTGGGTCTCCTAACAATGGGAGTAGGAGCTGTCTCTGACTCTGTTGCCTGCCTTTGGGTCCCTTTCCCCTAGCTGGGCTGCATTGTCTGGCCTTGGTGGGAGAGGATGTGCTTAGTACTATTGTGACTTGAGGTGGCAGGGTGGGTGGACAATGACTTTCTACATTCCTTTCCCTTTATGAGCTGATCCTGAGTATAGTGGTTTGGACTTGAGCACATATTCAGACCATGCCATAGAAGACTAGGAGATATGATGTGGGAGACTGTGCTAACATAAACAGAGATAAGGACAAAAGAAAGGTTAAATGCAAAATGACGAGCTCTCCCATGCAATTTCAACAAGATGGACAGCCACGGGTGAAAGAGGAAATGAAATAAGTCACCATGAGAATGCTGTGGCACTTGTGAATGCAAATGCTGGCATAGCAGGCAGATCTGAGAAAGGTCTGTAGTCAGCCTTAGCACATATGTTTACTCCCAGACACATCCTGGGATGAAGAGAGATCTGTTATAGATAGAAAGAAATAGCTATGCTAGAGAGTTCAGACCTTCAATGATCTAAGTACATTTTTAGCTGTTAGTTGAAATAAAACAAATCTAACTTGGATAGTCCAAGTTTCCTGGGTGTGACAAGCTTATACCCCTGCCTATCTTCTTAGAAACAGGTGTGGAGGTTCCAGCTTGAACCAAAACCATTAATAGGTAGAGTACAGATGCCATTTATTATTGATACCAGGACACCATTGAGAGAAAAAAGTATAGTATGAGTGGCATAGTATTGCATGCCAGTCATCCCAGCACCAGGGATGTTGAGGAGGGTCATAAAAACAAGGCCAACCTTGCATGAGACCAGCCTGACTAATAATAAGACTCCGTCACACACACACACACACACACACAAGTGTGTGTGCAATTGGTAATTTTGCCAGGATAGCACTTTCCCAATCAAGCTACTCACAATAGTCACCATACAAGACAAAAATATATAGCTAGATTTTTGTATGGTAGTGGTAGTTTGTCAGTCTCCCTCTGTCAGTGCCTCTCCTAAGCAAATCATCACACTGAAGCCAGGGGAGAAGCAGCTGTAAAGAATCCCTAGCCTCCGTTTTGGGGAACAGACTGCTTGCTATGGCATTGGAGGAGATGAGCCGTGTGTCCAAGTTCTGGGATGCTAAAGCAAGGTGGGTAGGCAGGAGGACAGAGAGTTCTGCTTACTAGGATAACAAAGATGTCTGAAAAGCTGCTAAGGAAGAGAGGATCCTGGAGACTGGGAGTTTAAAGTCATAGAAATAAAGAATAATGTCACGAGGAGGTGAAAACCTTTCAGGATGAGAAAGACAGGTGAGCAGAAACATGCAAGCGGATTGGATGGATGGAGGTGGGAGGTATCCTTTTTGTGGCACGGTTGTGTGCGGACAGACCCTTCTGGCGGTCATTTCCTTGTCTCCAAAGAGAACAGAGCTCCCTTTGGAGTGATAACACATCCATCTGGACCTCCCAGATTGCTGAGATAGCAGCGTCAGCCAGCCAAAGAGATGTGATAGATCCTCTCAGGACCAAAGTCACACTGGAGAGAGCTCTTTGCCATCATCCTTCACCTTTTATTCACCACAGATTCCAGCATAGCATTTTCAGGGACACGGCACCCACATCCTCATCTAGAAGAAAGTGACATCCTGTAGATGGCAGACAGAAAATGAAAGGACCAGGGCTGCCCATGGCATTGAGATGTTGCTGCATCAGATCTAGGCTTTGACCTCATTCTTTCCATTGATTGAAACCAATCCACCCTTTAATTATTCCACCTACTGCCATTAAGAGTCTCTGCTCTTTGCAGACAACAGAGATTTAACTAAATAGTTGTAAAAGGGCAGATTGCAACACAAAGAAGGGAGGATCTTTGAAAATCAGGTCAACACTACTAAAGAAACCTAATCGGATGTCCACCCTACAAGAGCACTGATGTCAAAGATCAGGTAAATGGCTTTTGGTGCAACCGTTGAGTATGCACTCCTACTCCCAGATGATGCTTAGACATTTCAGTGTGGATTGGTACCAGGCACACAGAAGTGAATTCTTTCCACATAAAATCTAATGCTGTAGCATGTCACCTGTCCCACCTTAACTCTTACAACAGCATGAACTTCGTAGGGTGATAAAGAATGAATGAGGTAGCATGAGGATAATCTTGTGAGAGATTCCCCAATCCATTGTAAGAAGGAAGGATACTCTTTGAGACCAATGCTGATGCAGGGTGGATGTCTGAGTAGGGGTTCAGCAGTGGGGTGAGAATTGTGTAGCACTGGACATTTTTCCTCTGCTCTGTAAAATTTGTTTAATTGTAAGTACTGTAAAAATGGGAGCAGAGTATAATGAGCAGTTCCAGTGGAGGTCTGAATGAAACACAAATTTTTGTTTGTGACATTGTTTTCCTTGTACCCTCTCAAACAGACCTAGGCCACAACTGAGTTCTCTCCTAAAAGGGTCTCTTTCTTGGATTAGCCAGCCATTAGGAAGTTTTTGTGGGCTGTGAAGAGGGAGGATGTTTCTTTGCAATTCCTTCCCTTCATACTCTGTAGACTTTTGGTTTTTGTTTTTGTTTTTCCAGTTCAATCTCTGATTCAGGTTTATTGAAGTTACTGTAACTTTCTCCACTTTCTTATCTGAACCTGGTGTGTAATTTTCTTCAAGTCCACAGGACCACCATAATTGGAAAAAGTATCTCAACAACTCTTCGTTTGTTTTTTACTGAGAAGAAAAACCAATATATTGCATGCCACATCTGACTTTAAAACTCTCTTCCACAGTAAGGAAGCATGACCCAATTCCTGTTCCATATGTGAAAACTGGCTTCATCATGCTTCTACAACAAAACTTCCTCAAGAACCAGCAATTCATAGGCAGTGTGAAATGAAGGAAAGATATGAAAACAGTGTCAACCAGATACCTGTCCTTTTAGTATGGCTGCCATACAACAAAGTGTCACAAAAAGGATGTGGAATGGAAATCCAAGCCTGGAGTTAGTGGGTTATTGTTCTGCTGTGATGACCTGTGTGATACTGGACAGGGAATTTGCTTTTTTTTTTAAGTCCCAGCTTTTTAGTTCCAGAGCAATACAAAACAAGAGTTCTTTCCTTCCTTCCCTTCCCTTCCTCTTTCTCCCTTTCTCCTCTCCCTTCCTTTTATTCTACATTTTCTATACTTCCCTTTCTTCCCTTTTCCTTGTTTGTTCCAAGAAGGCACAACCTCCTCCCCTTATTAAATAAAACTTATCCCATAGGCCAGCACATTGCACATAAAGGTAAAATTCTTCATCTTGAAGGGGGTGGGCACAGACAATGTCTTACTATGTTAGTCAGGTTGACTGAGAGCTCACAATCTCCCTGTCCTAGACTTCTAAGTATTAGTGTAACAGGCATGTGCCACATGCCTGGCTGAAGTGTATGTGTTTGCATGTGTTATATGTACATGTTTCCTGGAGGTATGCTCATACATGCATGTGAAGGTCAGAGATCAACAATATCAGGTGTCTTCCTCAATTGCTCTACATGTTTTTTTTTTTTTGAGACAGGTTCCATCTTCACTGAACCGAGAGCTCGTTGATTCAACTGACTAGCCAGCAAACCCAAGGATTCTCCTCTCTCTGCTACCTCTCCAACTCCTAGGCTTGGATTATTGGCATAAACAGCCATGCCTAGCTTGTATGTGCATACTAGAGATTAAAACCCAGATCCTTACACTTCTGCAGCAGGCACGTTCCCACTGACCTTCTCCCCAGCCCCTGAACGAAAGTTCTTTGTGAAGTTTGCCTCATGGTCTTCTTGCCTTTGAAGGTACAGATGGCCCCTAGCCAGCACCTACATCTGTTTAGAACACAGCTGGGGGCGGGGGTTAATAAATAGCGATTTATAGGATGAAGAACTCACATGTAGTTTGGTGTGCATTCACTTTGAAATAAGACTTCTGTCTAACTATTTCTGACATGAACTCGATGGCGGGCTCTTTGACCTTCCCCCTCCCCCCGAGGGAGGAGCAGACCTGCTAGGCCACAGAGGAGTACTTTGCAGCCAGTCCAGAAGATACCTGATAAACCAGGGTCAGATGAAAGGGGGACTAGGTCCTCCCTATCACTGGACTTAGAAAGGGGCAGGGAGGAGATGGGGGAAGGAGGGTGGAATTGGGAAACAATGAAGGAACGGGATACAGCTGGGATACAAAGGTAATAAACTGTAACTAATATTTAAAAAAATTTTTAAAAAAGACTTCTGTCTAGAACTCTACTCGGATCTTACATGAAGAAGAGTGGCTTTCAGGACTCACTTCCTGGGCCCTCCTTTCTTTTTCTTCTACACAAAAGGAACCCTGGAATCCTTCCTCTCAGGTTATTGTAAGGTTTAAATAGAAGACTGCATACAAGCATGAGTTAAATTCCTAGCTTCTGGTAGCAGCACAATAAATATTAACCTTTTGTGTATTGCTGGGAAGACCGGAGGTCACACCCAAATTAGCCCTGGTTCACACCTGTTGTCCAAGCATAATTAATCATCACACACCCTGTCACTCTCCAAAGGTCCTGGCTTGAACACTAAATGGTGTCTCTCTTTATTATCATTATCTTTTGTCCAATTTCTATTCTAGAACTTTCAAAAACATGTAGGAACCTGTTGACTAACTCTTACAATCTCACAAGGGCTCAAAGACAACGTTTTAATGTTAGTGCACAAGAATGAGGCTAATGGCAGTTCAGAGGGATCTCATAGACAGCTGATAGACCAAGAAAAAATTATTGGTTTAATGTTTTTAAGTTCCACAGGATGGGGGTGGAGTCTGTTCTCAGGGCAATAGCTGGCTAAGTCTTTAGACTTTGGAGACAGCATGATCAAGAGTCCTGAAGAGATTCAGCTTCCCAAGAAGCTATCATTTCTTCATCTTAGAAGTCTATGTTGCAGCCATAGAAATAGTCCAGTGGGTAATGCTACTTGTCTCTAAGCCCAGTGCTCTTAGTTTTATCTCCTGGATTCATATGGTAGAAGAGAACTAACTCCCACAAGTTATCTTATGACCTCTCCCTGTGCAGGCTATGGCAGGTGTGCAAGCACACACTCACACACACACACACACACAGAGAGAATGAGACTCAATCAATCAATCATTTGTTGAGATGACATGTATATGTTTGGAGTAAGGGACCCATAACTCATTTGTATCCCACAGTTCTGATGTCTCCTTTCTTCTGCATACTCACATTGCTAGGAAAGAAAACACCTACTTTACAAACTCAGAGCTGGGGCTGAGGAAAGAGCCCTGAGCCTGAGTGTGTATTTTGACACAATGAGAGTGTGTGAGAGTGGGTTCCATGCATACTTATGTACGCTTTGTGGTTATAGCAAATCCATTACAAGCCAACAAACATTAGTGAACATGGTTTAACGTTAGTTTTTCTGTTCTCAGCAACTGGCTTATTTGTAGAGCTGTAGAGTGTCTTCATCAAAAGCTCCCACTTCTACCCTGTGTCATAGGCTTCTGTAACAGCAGCCTCTGAGAGCAGCGAAGCAAACATGAGCACCATCTCACCTCAGCAAACTCAGCAAACAGTGTTGTCATGTGCTAACAGCTCTTAATAAGGACTCTCACTGGCATTGGTTAAGCAAATAGCATTAAAGAGTGAAAGGCAGTCAGCCACTAAGCTCAGTATTGACTGATGGTTATCACTTGTTGACTTCCCTGGTTTAGTGCTTTCATTCCAACACCTTTAGGGGATAGCTGGCGAACTTGTTACAGAGAAAAAGGGAAGCTTTAGTGTTGAAACCGCTCAATGAAGCATGAGGTGGTCAACAGTTGTTTATGCCACTTTCAAATGCTAGATGCTATCTTGGAGAGGGAATTTGGATATTTAAATGTCAGTATTTCTACAATATTTCATGATGTAGAGTAACCATGGGACCAAAAGCATTAACGACTGTATTTGAATAGTCACTGATCTCCTAAGGAAGAAGGAAAGGGCCTGTGCTGCTGGTAAGAGCATGCAATATAAGAGCTGCCATGCAAATGACAATTACATTTCACATTTGAATCTGCTTCTACTGTGGCCCACTACTGGCTGTTTTCGATAGCCTTGAGTGGAAACGGTGATTTGCATCAGTCACTCTCCCCAGCTGATGGAAGCCTCCCCATTCTTTTGGACCCATCTTAAACACCACCTAGCTCCTCTAGGTAGCTTTTCCTCACTCTTTCTTCTTCCAATCCCGGAAAGAAATGATTGATTTCTCTCCACTGGAATTCTCATAGCTCAAACATTTAATTGCATATGAGTCACCGGAGATAGTTAGTGAAAACAAAATATGGCAGCTGCTCCCATGAGAGTGGTTACATGTCCGGTTACATGTTTCAATGGTTTAAGGCCATTTTGCAAAGAAACAAGATGGTGGCATGATAGCATACAGCACAAAACCCAAGCACTTAAGCTGAGGCTGGAGAAATGAGGAGTAGTGGGAAGGGGAAGGAGTAGGGGAACGGGAAGGGGAGAAGAGGAGAGAAGCATGGAGGGGAGAACAGGGAAGGAGACGAGAAGAGAGGAAGGATTCATGTCCAGCAAAAATCTTACATACAGAGAGTGAAGAAATTCTAATTCCGTCTACCTAGTGCAAGATCTGGATTTTTTCAATGTTCTCCAGGCTGGCCCTCAAAGTTTCCATCCCCTTGCTTCAGCCAAGTGCTAGTATTAATTATAGGTATAAACCCTCAATACCAGGAGGTTTGGAGAATTTTCATTCTAACCCTGCATGCAAAACAGCGGCTCTTAGTTCACATTTGAAAACTAAGGGCAGGTCGTTGGGTGCTAATTAGAGTCTGGTAACTAGCAGCTATACTACACTGTCATGGTGGACCTACATATTCACTTAGTTTTCCAAGAATCATGGTTCCGTGTGCACATAGAAGATTGCATAAAAAAGCTAAGGCAGAGATGAATTGTGCTGGTCATGTGGGTGTGGGAGTGCCTACTCAGGTGAAAGAGAGTAGGACCAACAATGCTGGGAACGGAAAGCAGAGAATCCATGGCCTGGACATGTCCCAGAACTAGCCTTGGAAAACAAAAACATTGCAGAGGAATGTTGTCACTGCTTTCCTCTCAATCTTCCTTTGTGATTCTTGAGTCAAAATGGAGCTAGAAGCCTCCTCCAAACTGGGAAGGATAGAGTTGAGAATCCTTAAAGAAGCAGAGCAAGGTGATGAAAGGCGATTCACATCTGGCTTACATGTGTCGCCCTGTCTCCCGGTACAGCCTGTTACACAAAACAGGTGTTCCACAAGGATTTTAAAGCAAATGAAGTTACTTCTAGGAAATAGCTTGGAGAGACTACTGTGGTTCCTCCCACCACCAAGGACTGAGAAAGTAAACTCAAAGATTGGTGGTTGTTGCTCTCTTAGCCATTTACAAGTCATTGGAGTACGGAATGTCTACAAAGCAAGAACCAGCTCATAGGAAGAAGAAAACCACCTGCCTGACAGTGGGCTGGCTTCGGGTGTTTGCCTATTGCTGATGTTTTGGAAAATCTTAGAAGAAATTTAGTGCGGATTTAAAGTAGACGAATTTTTTGCTGGTGGGTCTGATTCATGAACCCTGGCAGCAACTCTTTATCTCTACAAATTATTTTACTTTGCTTAGAAGGTATATGTATTTCATGTATGCACATGTGTGTGTGTGTTTAGATGCATAGATGTGTGCACATATATGGAGGCCAATGGCCTCAGCTTCCACTCCTCAAGTGGATCTATCTCATTTTTCAGCCCTGGTTTCTCTCTGATAAGATTATACAGGTAAGCTAGGTTGGCTACTCAGTGAGCTCTGTCTTTTTCAGGTAGAATCTAGAAGGCTGAGCTCAGGTTCTCATGCTTCCAGAGTTCCCTTTCATGGGTTGTGAATTAGCTGGCCCTAATGCATAAGGGGAACTAAAAAAGAATCTGGAGCAAGTGTTTCTTTCTCTGAGGCTCTTGAGAATGGATTCCAGTCAGGTTTTGTCCAACCAGCACCCTCTTGTCCTCTGGGGGACTGATTGCCTCCATTCTGAGTCATCCTAGAAGATCTGTGAGTTTCCACCTCTACCACCATCTTCCTCATAGCAGGAAGTTATGTAACTCCAGCTTAGCCATTGTCAATGCTCTATAGCTTTAGAGCAATGATTAATCCATGGTGTATAATATAATTAAGGCCATCTCCTCCCTGTATGTGACAAATCTCTATCTTCCTTATTCTTCCCCCTTGTCTCAGAAGGAACAAGGGAATGACAGCCTAAGAAATAAATTTCAAGTACTCATTAATGAACATTTTCTTGATTTGAATGTCAGTTTCTATTCCCAAATATGAAACGCTTGATCCTTCCACACACAGAATCCCATTGACCTACGTCTGATTTATGTTTCTATAATAGCATAAGCTTTGGTAACATTTAAAGAAAATAATTTATTGTTGTATTTTTGGATAGAAAGTCAAATATGAGGGAGCTCTTTTCTGGGAAGGAGCCTTTTGCCATGCTTCACATGCTAGAAGGCAGAAGGGAAACACACACTCAAAAGAGAGCAGGAGATTCAATTCCCAATTTCAAACTCTTCCATAACTCTTCTTCTTAACCTATTCATAATGGAACTCTGGAGCTAAGTGCTTTTCATTAGGTCCCATCTCCCAGCACTGCTATGCTAAGGATTAGGTTTCAAACTCATGCACCGTGGAGACACACTGGAATCACACTGCCATTCTACATTTGGAAATGAAGGTATGAACATAATCCTGTTACTACCACTGTTTGTTTGACTCTGGAAGTGACATGCCTCTCTGAGCCTCAATTTCCTCATGTGAAAATAGCAATGATGTTTTCTAAAGTTTCATAAGAATAATAGATGGAAATGTGTTCTCTCTCTTTCTGGTGCCTGGCAAGTGGAAGAAAGATGTTCAACAACTATTAATAGCAACTGTTTCCCAGTGAGACACATGAGAACACACTCCATGCCAGGCCTGGCTCCTTTGCCTCATCCTAAATCTATGCCCATCAAATGATCACCTTTTTCTAAGAAGGTATTCTTCCATTTTCAATATTTTGTGATTCTAGAATCACCTTGAATAGACATTTGGACAAATGGCCCTGACCATACTGAGGCCACAGTCCAACAAACAAATGTATTACAGTTAAAGTTAACCATAGGCTAATTGTGGTATCACCGAGATGCAAGAAGAACTACCTTGAAAAGCATGGGTAGGCTTCATTTTCCAGGAACTGGCTTTCTAATCCCAGTCACAGGAAATGAGAAGCCCAGGCATTTTCTAAAGTCAAGGTCTCAATTTGTTACATCTTCTGTTGTACCCAAGGCTGAGCTGGGTTGGAGACTCAGCTCTGACGTATTAGATGGTATATTTACCAGCCTCTCTTAGCACCTGCTGCTTTTCACTCCCTCTGTTTTCTCTCTCTCTCCTCAGTAACAGGCCAGTAGCAAAATGTCACACAGGGTCTCTGGTATACTGTCAGTGACTGTGTCTCTAAAATAGTAATCGTACCATCAGTGTTATAGTTGCTGCAAGAACTATGTGGCTCACACGAGGAACTTGAAACAGGGTTGTTATTGGGTTTATTCATGTTCATTAACTGGAAGAGTAACAGCCTACTTTACTCCACACAGAAGAAACGGGGGAAAATATTCCTTCTGTTTGCGTATATCTGCACTGCACCAGGAGCCAGGATAAACTGACTCATGAATTCATAAAGCATTTTGAATCCATGATATTATGCCAATTTTGTAGTTTGGGGAAACTGAGACTTAGAAAGGATAACCAATTTTTATCTAGACTCACAAACCTTAATTGAATGCCCAGGACCAGTTTTGCCTGCTTCAAAGCCATAGTTTCCCCACACCCCGCCTCCCCATCATGCTCAGGGAGTGGGCTGGCTCTGCTTTTGCATGTATCAGTCCAGTGTCTGAAGCTCTGGGTACTCACCGTCAAGTCTCCCATTCCATCCTTTGGTGTGGATCACACAGCTTGTTTACGGGACACAGGTCTAGATGGCACCGTCCCTGAGCTGTTGGTCTATGCTTTCTCACACTCAGAGCTTTGATGAGTCAGTCCCAGTCAAATCCAAGGACACTTTGTACAGAGCTCACTCCAAGTTACCGGGAAGGTGTCTGAAGCCCCAAAGGTCACTAGGTGAAGGTATCAAAGTGGGCAGACAGATGACCTCTCACCTCCTTGCAGGAGGGAAATGTTTATTGAGTAAAGGGTTCAAGGACATAGTCTCTGAGACCCAAACAAGCCTGAATCACCACATAGTTGTTTGTCCAGAGCCAGGTGCCAACCAGGGCAGCAACTGCCAAAATGAGACCTAGAACAGACTCAAAGGACGTAAGCACATTTACATATTGTTACTGCTTAAACCTGGATTCCTTTACCTTTTGCTTACTTCCACCTCAGCCATTCCTCCCCTCTGACACAGCTAGTGCTTGCTCCCCACAAATGACTCCTCCTCTTTCACAGACTAGAATTGTCACTGGGAACTGACTACCATATCATGGCCCTCCTTTCCCAGCATCCCCTGCATCTTATAGGGGCCATTTGACTACTCCACACCAGTGAGCAGAAGTGACATGTCTCACTTTTTGGACAAGGCAGGAACTCTGCCACCCTCTGAAGTAAGAAAAAAAAAGCCCTAGGAAAGAGGAGTTGAGGTCCTGATCCCTTGTATAAAGACTTCTTGGTCCAGGTCACCCACACAGAAGGCTTGATTAATAAGAAATAAAGTTTTATATCTGAGCCACTGATACTCTCAGATCAGTCTGTTGAGGCAGCTAGCAGTGCTCTCATTTGCATACCAGTATTGAGGTGGCAGCTGGCACATAAGACAGCACTCTCTGCTCAGGATTTTGTCATCCTTACAGAGCTTTCAGACAATCCTGACATATCATCCCATCCTCACACAGAAGGAGAAAAAACACAGCTTTAGGTTGTTAATAGCATTCATTCTAATGCATACAGTCAGCCTCCACAAGGAGAGCAACAGAACCAAGAAATCTGGGCCCAAGGGGCTTTTCTGAGACTGCTACTCCAACCAAGGACCATGCATGGAGATAACCTACAACCCCTGCACAGATGTAGCTCATGGCAGCTCAGTGTCCAAGTGGGTTCCCTAGTAATGGGAACAGGGACTGTCTCTGACAAGAACTCAGGGGCTGGCTCTTTGATCACCTCCCCCTGAGGGGGGAGCAGCCTTACCAGGCCACAGAGGAAGACAATGCAGCCAGTCCTAATGAGACCTGATAGGCTAGGAACAGATGAAAGGGGAGGAGGACCTCCCCTATCAGTGGACTGGGAGAGGGGCACAGGAGAAGAGAGAGGTAGAGTGGGAGTGCGAGGGGACAAGAGAAGGGGCTACAGGTGGGACAGAAAGTGAATAAATGCAATAAATGTAATTAATGTTAAAATTTTTAAATTAAAAAAGTAACAGACACAAGGTTTAAAGAAACTTCTGCCTGATGACAGGTAGAAGAACTCTCCTCTAAGACTGTGGTCTTGAAAAGCCATTAAAGTATCTTTCCATGGTTGCTCCTACGCGAGACTCTGTCTCCTCTCATACAGACCCCCATCATGAGTGCTAGAAAGGATAGCAAGAGGAGTGACAGCTGAGTCCTTCTCCTTCGGTCTAGGTCAGCTATGGATTGAGGAGAGTCCTAGGAAGATTGGGAGCATTCTCCCTAGTCTCTGTCACCCACATCTGGTATAGGTCCAAAGAAGTGGCAACAGGTTGAAGTGGCCAGTTTAGGTTTTAGTGTGTCTCACACTTGCTATTGGCAGGTTATGGTGAAACATAGTTCCAGTAAATTTCCCAACATGGGTGACTCAAAACTATTCAAATTAAGGTTTGCAAAGGTGGCCAAGTTGCACGGTGTAAATGATGCCAAATTTAGAGGGCACTTACGACCCTGGCAACAGCACTGTTCTTAAATGGAAAACACACTGGGCCTGGCATTAGAAGCCAGAGATCTAAAGACTGTCTCCATGGCTGATGTGCCTTGGCTATGGCTACCTGTAACCAAGACACACTGCTGACATGTCAAGACACAACCTAAGGAGCTTCCTCCTTTCTGAAAAGGAGGCGTGGTGGGTGGGAAAGTGCAACTCCGTCTTCCTCACAGTCCTCTCAGGAAATTCCCTGTCTTTCAGCTTTGTGCTTAGCATCCCTAAGCCACACGTCTTCTTCCTGGACTATTGTAACAGTCCTTTAAAAAGGAGAGACCCAGACCTTTCCCCAACAGCCACCTCACGCCCAATGAGAGTCTGCTTTCTGTTTAAAGCCATGAAGAGTTCCATGCTCTTGGGACTGAGGTGGCTCACTGGGTAAGGTACCTGCTTCACAAACAAGAGAACCTAAGGTCAGGGGCTTAGCACCCTCACAAAAAGTTGGGGTTGTGCGGCCCAGGTTTCCCTCCTTTCCCAGGATAAAACCAGAGCCTGTAAGGCCCTTTGAAGTTTTCTATGATGCAACCTTGATTTTGTTTCTATTGTGTACATCATCATTGTGCTCCTTCACTCTACACTCGACCACCAGGATAAGTCTTCCATCTGAAAGTTGTTCCTGATATCCATGTTAGGTTTTCACACCCTTACATCATATAATGTTTCTTATCTCCTCTCTTAGTTACTAAGGAAAAGAATCTAATCTTAATCTATGATTTCTCAAGCAGCTATCATTATACCTGGTTCTAAAAAGAAGTTGGTCTGAAGTCCTAAGATAAGGAAGGACTCAGAAATTGTGGTTTAAAATGGGAGAGTGAGAATAAGCCACAGCTTAGTAGCAAGCATGCCCTGACAGACTTGATTTAACACAAGAGGGAGTTTGTGTTGCTATTTTCATAGTCTCTCAGCAGTTCTCCAAGGAGAGCTGGTCTAGTTGTCTTGCATCCATGCAGGGGCTCTGCTGCCTCATGTGATTTGCCCACGGTTGTGCAGATAAGGCTGATAAATCACAGAAGTCTTCACAGGACATTTTAGGACCATTCTGATGACTTGAAGCATTATTCATAAAACATACATCATTGACATCCTCTGAGATGCCAACAAAATGTAGGTTCCCTGACTCCACCTAAAACCACGGAATCATCTTCGTTTATTGGGATTTGTGAGTGATGGGTGACATCATATTGCAGTGTGGTACACAATCATGGACATCATTTCTGCCTCAGTTTTATTGGCAAGAACTCATTCATAAGCTGTCTTAGTTACTTTTCTGTTCCTATGACAAAACACCATAACCAAAGAAATCTATGAAACATTTAATTCGGGGCTCAGTATTGCAGAGGATCAGCATCAATGACCATTATGGTGGAGAGCATGGCAGCAGGCATTGGAGCAGTATCTGATCCACAACCATGAGGCAGAGTGATGTAACAGGGAATGCCATGGGCTTTTTGAAACCTCAAAGTCCACCCTCAGTGACACACCTCTTCCAACAACGCCATACCTCCTAATCCTTCTCAAGCAGTTCTACCAATTGTGCATTAAGTATTCAAGTAGAGTCTATAGGCTCCAATCTCCTTCAGATCACCCCAGAAGCCCTAATGCAACTATAAGGAAAGCTATAAAAATTTACCAGCCCTATTGAAGTTCATCTGTTACTGTGGTAAAATATTAATAAAGCCAACTTTAGGTAGGAAGGGGTTTGTTTTAGCTTGCAAGTCATAATCCATCCTAGAAAAAAGCCAGGGTGGGAGCTTAAAGAAGCAACCCTGCAGGCAGGAACTGAAACGAAGACTTTGGAGGAATACTGTTTACTAGCTTACTCCTCATGGCTTACTAACTTGCTCTCCTATACAACCCAGAAAAACTCGCCTAGGGCTGGCACCATCCACACTAGGCTAGGCCCTCATTCACCAACCATCAATCAGGAAAATTCCTCCACAGACATGCCCACAAGCCAATCTGACAGAAGCAGTTCCTCAATGTAGGTATCCTCCTCTCGGGTGTCTCTGTTTCTGTGGAGTGACAAAAATCTAATCAGCACATACCCCAATACCCAAGCATATGTGAGGTGGGCAGACATAAATGCAGACAAAACACACAAAAACATAAAATAATTGAAAATAATACCTACCCAAGCATGCATGTGGTGGACAGACATACATGTAGGCAAAATACCACACACATAAAATAATTTTTAAAAATAAAAACTGGATATAATTTCCATTGCAGGCTAACTCTCTTACAGCTCGTCTTCCTATTCTGCTGAAGTAAAAACAGTGGAGCGTGTGTGCCATATGAAGAGAAGACTGGTTTCGAGATGGCAGACTCTACCACAAGGTCAGGGACCTCCAGGATGGTTGTGAAGAGATGGAATCCAGGAAAAGTCTATCTCGTATGACTCCTTTGCTAATGAAGTTAAAATAATGTTTATTCAATAAGAATGTACTAAAGAATACAGGACCTAAGCAGCCACACTGGCAGCCAATTGTTAATTTTCTGTGACGTTTTGACCTGTTTTCACTATTTCCATTGTTTTTGTTTCTTATTAAATGAGCTTTTCATTATTCTCTCTGTTTGTTTTTCCAGAACACAAGCACTTGAGGTTCACATGCTTCTGTTTTTTCTTTATGGTCAACCAATTAACCAGCATCAAGAAGAGTAAGTGCTGGAATAGAGCAAAGAGAGCCCTTTAAAAATCCTTTTTTTCACATAAAATGTTTAGAATAATAATAAACTAAAATCTGTGGTTAAAGTAAATAATAAAATAATAATAAAATCTGTGAATCTTTGTGATATTTTCAATTGGTGATGTTTTATTTGGTATACACTAAGCTATCTCTAATTTCAAGTTTTAAAGCATTTCATTAAAACAAGAATGGATATCATAGTATTTCACAATATGAATTAACTTCATCTCAACAGTGAAGCAATCAGAATTTTCCCATCAGTGATGCACTTCTAAGTTTAATGGAGGAATATTTCTTCTCTAAATATACAGCGTTCTTACTTATAAACCACAAATACATGATCTGTACATCCATTTGGAAAAAGTATATATATCCAGAGAAAGCGTATATCATGGAACATAATTATAGTGTTGAGTTGAATCTGACATTTCATGGCCATTCAAATGATTTAATATTAGGAGTAAGGGTGTGTCACACGGTGTTTACTCTGAGCTGTAAGAGTGAATGAGTAGCATACATATGTATACCATCCACTATGGGATAATTTGGACCTTGTCAAGTGCCATATGCCTTTTCTTTTTTGCTGTTCTCTGAGGATAAGTGGCTTCTCTTAATGAACTGTTCCTCTGATGGCTTTGACAACTGGGTTGATGACTTCCACATCATTCTTTCCAGAATTACTATTTCTTTACCCCTGTGGCACCAGCGGGTGCAGCCCAGACCTTAAACATGCTGGCTGGGTATGTCAGCCCTATCTCAGCCCCCACATTACATTTGATCTTCAGACTTAATCAATTTAGTGCAAACACTTTCTGTTTCCAGAGGATGGTCTTCTCCCAAAATGACTCATTCGTTCCTGTCCTTCATGTAAAATTACTCACATGCTTGCGGACTTATCCAGATAGAAGGAGATTCATTCAGCTTCCTCATTTCATTTCTACACAATTAATATGGCCTCTTAGAGACATTTACTCTATCTCCATCCCAACAAGAACTTGGAGATACTTTCATGAAGAAAATAAAAACCAGTCCTACAATAAAAATAAAAATAAAAATAAAACAGCCAAAGAGATGGTGCAGGAAGGAGAGAAAAGCGCCTTCCCCACACTGCATAAGGAGGAAGCTGGAGCACAGATGAAGTGTTACGTCTCAAAGTCAAAGGCAAAGTCGGAAACACTTACCAAGATATGTGTGAATGACTGGTGCTGTCAGGTTAGAGGAAATGCCAGCTGCTTAGGAAAAGAATGGTTTTCTTATGTAACAAAAGTAACATTAGCAAAAGTGGGTGGTATAGACTGTCACACAAGGTAACCTCCCCTCTTGCGTGCCTTGTTTATTTAGCAATGCTAACTGGCTTCAGTAAACTGCTTAGTGAACACTTTGATCAGCTTCCCTTTCAGGATGGCCCCAGGAAGAGTGGAGTTAAGGAAATGGTTTCCTTATTCTGTGCTCTCTTCCACTTCAGGGAAGATGGCATTTAACTGAGTGCCTTAAGATCAAATATTAACTCTGGGTGTGGCAACACACACCTTTACTGCCAGATTTTGGAGGTGGAGCCAGGAAGTTCATGAGTTCAAGGCTAACCTCAGCTACATAGCAAGAGTCTGTCTCAAAGGTAAGATAAGGGCCAGCAAGATGGTTCAGTGAGTAAGAGTGCTCGATGTCAGGCCTAAAGGTCTGAGTTCAATCCTGGTGCCCAAAAGGAGAGAAAAGAACACCAATCCTACCTGTGGTCCTCTGACCTCCAAAAATGTGCCATGAAACTTTCATGACCCTGCCATGAAATATGAATAAATAAATAAATAAATAAATAAATAAATAAATGTAAAAAGTTTTAATAAAATATGAATCCATTTTAAGACATTTTTGCTAATTAAAGTTCTTTGGGATGTGGCATCTCATTGTCTACCATATAACCTTCTCCTGACAACACTCTACCACTTCCTGACTCTCAAAAAGCCCCCTCCTCTTTGTCTAGGCCATGTCCCCTACAAAGTCCAAAGCACCGGTTTCAAGCACATGGTGTCATCAGCTGGTAAGGGCCTCCTGACTGAGTCACCCCATAGCATCAGGTAAGAGGGCAGGAAAGCTCTTCAGCGACAGGGCTGGACTTGCTCCGACGACAACTTTCTAGAGATAATGGCAGCAAGACAACTGCTCTTGCTTTTAAGAGAATGGCTGGCTGATTTAGAATGGCAATCCTTTGGGGAAGGATGTGTTGAGAGGGTACAATCAGAGGACACAGTCTTACTATATAACTCAAGGTAGCCTTATTTCAGCCTCTCAAATGCTAGGATTACAGCTGTGCACCACAACAGCCGGAGAATGACAGGCCTTTAATAGAAATTGGTAGTTCAGTCACCTGTGTTGTAAGACACTTTTCTCACTCATGGCTGCCAACGAAACCTTTCTTTAATTGCTTCTGCACTCAAGTAATATTACAAAACACAGGCTTAGTCTCTATGTCCCTTAATGTCCCTTCAATGTTCTGCATGTCTCTATCCAATATAATGTAATAAAATAGTTAGGGTCAACACAATCTGGTTTGTTTTAGACAAAATGACAAAAACCCAGGCTGGAGTATAGCTCCGTTGATACACTGCTTGCTCAGCAAGCACAGAGCCTTGGGTCCAACCCCAATACAACATAAAACAGACGTGGAACTCCAGCACTCAGAAGGAGGCAAGAGTTCAAGGTCACCCTCTGCTGCAAGTGAATTCAAGGTCAGCCCAAGATACGAGACCTTATTTAAAAGGAAGGAAAGAAGGAAGAGAGAGAGAAGGGCAGAGAAAAGAAGGAAAAAGAAAGAGGGGGTAGAGAGAGAGGGTAGAAGAGATCAGACTGGTCTACAAAGCAAGTTCTCCCCAGTGAGGATTATACAGTAAGACCCTGTCTCTATAAAACAATGAGAGGGAAAAAAGCTGGCAAGATGGCCCAGTGGGTAAAAACCCTTTCCTCAAAGCCTGGTGACCTGAGTGTGCTCCCCACAACCTACAAGGTAGGAGAGGACTGGTTTCTACAACTTGTCCTCTGGATTCTACAGATGGACTATGCCCTCACAAAATAATAAAATGGAGAGAGAGAGGGAGACGGAGATATAGAAAAGGGAAGAAATGAAAGGGAGAAAGAAATATAAAAATACCTCTTACAGAAATGATGAATACTCTTCTGTTAATAGATATTCACAAACACACACATTCACTTTGTAACCTGGTGTAAGATCAGCTTCTCAGTGTAGACTGCTGTCAAAGAGTTTAGTTATTTGTCGTGGCCCCTGTCTACTTCATGACCTCGGGTTTAGTGGGCCTGACAATTGCAGCTACACATCCTCTAGTTTGCTGACAGTGCTGCAGACCAGTAGAAAGATGAGACCTTTGGAATCTGACAGACTTGGATTTGAATCTGAACTATGTCACTGATGACTGTCTGCCCCTGAGCGGGCCGTTCTCTCTCTAGTCCACAATCTCATTATCTGCCAAATGCAAATAATAATGGCCATCTTATGGGATAATAATGAGGCCTAAATGAGAAAATATAAACACTCAAGGCATATCATAATGCTGAAAAAATGCTAATTATAATAATTATTAATTTAAATATTTTATGACCATTATCATTATTATTTTTAAATTGCTTGTTTACCTCTGTCTTCCTAGACTACATTTATCATGAACTCTGTTGTACTCTTTATTCCCGTTCTTTCAAGACAAAGTTTCATTCAGTATAAACTGATTGTGTTGATGGTAACTCCAAAGTCATAACCAGGTCCAGTAGTTATAGACTATTAAGTGCACAGCCTGAGAAGTTTATAAAAGGCCTTCCTTTCAGCTACGAGCTCTTTGAAAAGAAAATGAAAAGTAATAAGGATGACGAAGCGTGGTAAGGGGATTTATTATGAGGTGACCTCACCTGCATAATTTTGTTTGAGTGTCACAACCACGCTCCCAGGCTCCTTTATGGAAAAGGAAAGGACTTTCTCAGAATGTAGAAGCCAGACTGTTGACTTCAAGCTGAGTTCTTTACCTTGTCCTGCAACTCTTAAGTAGTAGTAACTTATGTCCTAGAATAACCAGAGATATAATCCAAAACATCACTGGGCTCTCTCTTAGAGATCATTCTGAATTAGTCCTTGAATTCTCAATAAGAAGTTAGTTTTTGTAAACAGCACTTGTGGGTGATGCTGTTCCGTGTAGACAAAAAAGTTATTCCCCTTCTACATCTTCCTCTCCTCTGTTCTGCTCTGCTCTCCTCTCCTCTGCTTTCCTTCCCTCCCCTTTCTTCCCTTCTCCTCTCCTCTCCTCCCCTCCCCACCTTTCTCCTCAACTTTCTTGTTTCTCTCCAAGGTCATGCTCTATGAAGCCCAGGCTAACCTTAAATTCACCACATAGCCCAAGTTGGCCTGAAAGTCTTCCTTCCTGTGCTTTCTGAGTGCCAGGATTACAGGCATGCAAAGCCATGGCAGGCATCAATAGATGTGTTTAAAACACAAAGCTATACATATTGGTACATTTCTTCAAGGCTAGCCTCAGTTTAAAAAAAAAAATGAGTCCCTAGATCTAGAATCAGAATCTAGAATCTGTCACTTTTGAGCATGCCTTAGGCTCAGGCATGCTAACAGGATGAAAGAAAAATCCCCTGCCCAACAGTAACTGGACCAAGGATAGAGGTGGCCCATATGTTCATCATGCCACGACAGGGACAGTGAAGGGACAAAAGTCCTTAAGTGTTCAGGAAGATCAGTGCTTTGCCTGCTGTGTACCATTATAACGTCCTCAGTTAGCATTGGCATCCCAATCTGTAGCCCTCACAATTCACTGTGGAGGATGCCACATGTCAATTTTCTTGTCTACCTCAGAGACAATGGGGTGGAAAGAAGGGTGGGCAGAGGAATCAAACCATTTGTCTTTGTATCCCTGATGCTCCAGGCATTGGGCAGATCTCACTGAAGGTGGGAATGATCAATTACAAATACCAAACAGAATGTCATGATCATCCTTAGTATCATGTTTAATAAATGTTTCCAAGTTGCCCTTGTCTCATTCCAGTCTTTACGTTTGACAACTTCTAGAATTCAAAGGAAAGTTTCTTTTTCCCCTAAACCCATGATACGTACATCCTATACTTTTCAAGGAAGACATTAAAAACATAAAAGATAATTTCTCATGAGCCATAAAAAATTGATAAACAATAAACTATGTCGCTTTTGAGAGAGGAAGCATCATGCACTGTTTAGAAAAAAATACTTTTTACTGGGAACAATGTGTTTGGAGATGAATTTATCATCCCTAGTGCCAGCCCTTGACCTGCCAATTCTCCAGGGAAATGCGGGGTGTAAGACTTTGCAACCGTGCCAACTACTAGCATTTTGCAGATTACACTCTTAGGTCAGACCCATCATCCAGTCACTTCAGTGCTCACAATCACAGTTCCAGAGAGGGTGGACCATTCCCATTTC
Organism: Pachyuromys duprasi; assembly: GCA_028658305.1. Classification (NCBI taxonomy): domain Eukaryota; kingdom Metazoa; phylum Chordata; class Mammalia; order Rodentia; family Muridae; genus Pachyuromys; species Pachyuromys duprasi. The sequence goes on from CM053763.1 coordinate 81,544,898, forward strand.
ATAGCCCCAGCACCTGAGGCTCAGGGATAGCAGAGTGAATGAGAGGTAGAGCTGGGGTCTCCTTGTGTAAGTCCTTTGGCTGTCTTATCTCACTTAGACCAGGTCTAAGAGACTGGGGACCAGGAATCCACCCATACTGTCATGTATGATTTTCTTTTTACTTAACACCAAAAAATATTCCTTTAAATGTATTTGCCATATTTCCTTTTAGGTAGTCATCTGTTAATTTGGTTCCATACCTTGGCCATTATATGTAACTGTGTGGCTGATCTGGGAATGTGGGTATCTATTCAAGATCTTGATTTCAATTTATTTGGATACATACTCTGAAGCAGAGTTGCTGAAGCATACAGAGATTCTATTTTCAATGTTTTGAGAAAGCATCCCATTGTTTTACATAGAAGCTATCATATTTGGTATGCAAGATGCATAAATTTAAGATTCTATCTATTCAGCACAGTTCCTGTGACCATAATGTATGCACACTTAAACTTTTTGTTAGGTGCTTTTATCGCAAACACACAAGTGATAGGGGTACAGGAAAACATCAGGTAGCAGGTAAATTGACCATCTTAATGTTTGGGGGGTATGTATGTTTGTGTCTAAATTCATCAAGTTGAAGTTATTAGATAAGTTTTCTATATCAGCTACACCTCCAAAAAGCTGCTAAACCTTGGAGTGTAACTGACTGAATCAGCACGTGCTCAGCATGTGCAATGCTAACAGGAAAGAACAGGAAGTTGAAAAGGCAGTTAGTTTAAGCTTATAATCCCAGCAACCAGGAGACCTAGGCAAGAGAATACATGAATTTAAGGCAAGACTGGCCTACAAAGTGTTCCAGGCCAGCCTATGCTACATAGTGAGGGTCTGTCTCAAACAAACCAGAAAACACACTTTAAGGAATCTGATCCACAGTGATGTTGATTTATTTAGCACTATCAAACCACATATTTAAAAATGACTAAGATGGTGGAGTGTTTCATAAATCTCCAGAAAAGAAAAAGGAAGACAAGGGAGAGGTGAGAAAAGGAGAAAAGGAAAGAAGGTCTAAAATAAAAAGAAATCCAACAGTAGTTCATTGAATTGTGTGCCCTCATATTTGCCTATAATCTTAGCACAGGAAAGGCTGAGGCAGGAGGATTGCAAGCTTGAATTTTGAGGCTTACACTGCATAATACGACATACCCTCCCCTCCCCTCTCAAAAATGTTTTTCTGAGTCTCAGTCCCACAGGCTTTGCATAAGATCTAACTCTGAGTGCAGAGGGGTTGCTGTGAAGCATTTCATTGAACTCTGACCCAGCACAGAGCAGTGAAAATGCAGGAAGAAAATGCCTCACCACCCTATTCAAATCCACCTGACCCCACCTCCAGGATCCCTCACCAAGTCATTGAACAGAAACTGTGTTCTTTTGGGGTAAAGTCATGCTCCAAACTACATGAAATGGTCAACATGTCCCAAGAGGAGCTGCAGCATCTTTACACAGAATCCCTTCAAGATGTCTATGCTTCACCCAGATCAGATGGCAACAAACACATGTGGCAAAATGAAGGAACAAGCATTCACTACACAAAGTTTGGAATGAACAGTGACTGAAATAAAGACTAAAGAAAAGTACCACAACCCAACACTCTCAAATCATAAAGGCATCTGATCAACATTAACAAAACACCGTTTTGTTTTTCCATATAACTTTTAAGGAGAAACGCTTTCCTTGTGGATGCATATGGGGAAATCGTGCGGATTTTCCTGGGAATATAGTATTCTACCACATTCACTATCCTTTTTTGTTATATCTTTAGGTTCTGTCTGTTCACTTGCCTGTTATTAGTAATTCTGTAACAAGTAGCTTTGCAAACAAGCATTTTAAAAAGTTTAAGCTTGGGAACCGAGCCACAGCCCCAGAATTGGAATATGGGTCTGTTGGGTGTGACTCTCACACCAATAACTAGAATGTTTTCTGAAAAGCATCCCATTGACAAAACCATACCATCTCAATCTGTGACCACACCCAGGGTTGGCTTCGTATATATGCCACCATGAAGTTTCTGGGCGCCTAGAAGATTTTGTGTCTTCGCCCAACCCATTGTTAATATCACCTTGAAATTCTTAGATCAAGCTTTTTTTAGGTTCAGTGTTTATTTTTTTTTCTTTGTTTGAGACAGGGTCTCACTAGTAGTCTCTCAGAGCTCTCAGAAATCCTTCTGCCTCTGCCTCTGAAGCGCTGGGATTACAGGTATGTGCCAAGTTACCTGGCATTGGTGGAGCGTGGGCTTTGAAGTGAAAGCCTGATGGAACAGGGAGATGTGACAGCGATGAGAAGAGACGAGGGCAGCATGTGAGTCTCCTTATCCTTTACTGTGTCATGCACAGAAGCGTCACCAGCAGGCCCAAGTGTGTGTGTTGGGGGGTGGGGGGTGGGGGGTCAGTGAGACATGAAGGGTTTTAGTTCTCTGACTGAGGAAGCCTGGGTCATGAGAGCAGGAGGCCAGGTGCTGGCTGTGCTAAGAGGCGAGGCTTTTTGGTTTTGATTTGGGTTTTTTGACTTATATTTATTTGATGCCTGTGAGTGTTTTGCCCATTGGTTTTAAATCGAAAGTAGAATGTGCTTGCAATGGGCAGCAGCGGCAGCAGCTTCCTCATTAGTGTGACTTCCTTATTTTTGTTCATTACTCCATTTGGTTTTCTTTAAGTCCACCGTTTCTCATTTATGAGACAAAGATATAGCATCATAGGAGTATCGAGATGTAATTTCAACATGGGTGCGCATGGCCTGGCCTGGTGGCCTAAACCTACAACCCCAGAACTCTGGAACTGGAGGCAGGCATGTCCGGAATTCAAGGTCTGTCTGGCTTATACAGTAAAAGCCTGTCTCAGAATTAAAATGAAATAAAATAAATCAGGCACTCATGTACTAGCCACGGGACACATATTCTGAACGTCAGATGCAGAATATAATCTCAGTGATCCAAAAGGACTGGCCTCTCCCCTTTAAATGAGTCCAGGCCCATTGGAGGAGTCCAAGTTAGATTTTACTAGGAGCAAGCTTCTTCCTCCCCACCCTTCTCTGCCTGCCTTCTGGCTCAGCAACAGGCTGGTGGCTTCTTCTGCCCGCTGTAATCAGGAAAAGGCATCCAGCCAATTGCTTCAGATATGGATAGATTGACAGTGCTGCTTTGGGGGTTCGTGTTTGTTAAAAGGTGGCTGTTTCTTTGTTGCCTTGGACTCTGTGACTTGGGCTCCTTGTTTACATGATTGCTGGGGAAAATTTACAGCCTTGTTCTACCAAATATTGCTGTCCTTTGATCTCAGGCCTTGTTTTTCTAAGATGGTGTCTGAGCTTTGGACCTCAGTAAAGTCAGCCTCACTCTTCCAAGCTGGCTTCTTTTAAAGATTTTTTTTCTGAAAACATTAGGGTATCAGAGGATTACCTGGTATCCACTGTGCAAAGTCTCTTTGGGCTGACACCTCTTGGCTTGTAGAAGAACCAGGTTAACCTCTGAGGCATAGGTTTTGGTTTTGGTTTTGTGGAGTTGAGGATTGACCCTAGGACCTGAAGCTAGCAAAGTACTGCACCACTGAGCTGTAGACCCAGACCATTATAAAGTTCTTATTTTGAGAGTCTCACTTAAGTTATCTAGGCTAGCCTTAAACTCACTCCGTATGTGGCTCAGGCAGACCTTGAACAGATCTGCCTGCTTTAGCCATCTGAGTAGTCTGTACCACCATGCCTGACTCAGTCATTTTCAAAGGTGGCTTCACAGTAGAATCAGCTGGCCAACTTTATAAATCAAGGATGCCTGTGTCTCCCCTGCAAGACCTTAACTTAGTTGCTCTGGGGTTTATCCCTATCACTGAAAGCGCAACAAGCTTTCCAGATGGTTCTTTAGGAGACCACAGTGTTGTAGCTGCCTGGAAACACTGCTATATGTCTTGTTCACTTTCATTCAGAGGGGACTTCCCAGGGGCAGCTCCGCGGGAGCATCAGCTCAGCAGGATTCAGATAAGGCCCTCCTGACTAACCTACATGGAGCTTAGCCCTCTGGGGATATCAGAAATGAAGAAAACAGGAGCCTAGGGATGATTGATTGAGGTGCTTTTAGCAGGCGGTTCTGAGGTGGCCATAAGGCAATATGGTTAACACCAGCATATTGAATGTTTCAAATTAGCTAGGGGTTGAATGCTCCAATCACAAAGAAACGAGAAACATTTGAGGCATACATGAACCAAAACATCAAACTGTGCCTCATAAAGATACAAAATTAGGCCAGAGGGGATGTCACACGCCTTTAATCCTAGCACTCAGGAGGCGGACACAGGTGAATCTCTGTGATTTGGAAGTCAACCTGGTCTACTCAGAGAGTTCCAGGCTAGCCAGGGCCATAGAATGATATGCCATCTCAAAAACAAAGCTATAGAGTAAAAATAAAATGAGTTTTAGGACTGGAGAGATGGCTCCATGAGTAAGAGGGCTTGCTGCTCAGGTATGGGATCAGGTGGAGGGGAAGGAGGACCTCCCCTCTCAGCGGACTGGGGGAGGGGCATGAGTGGAGAAGGGGGAGGGAGGGTGGGATGGAGAGGGGACTACAGTTGGGATACAAAGTGAATGAACTGTAATTAACTAAAAAATAAATAAATTTAAAAAATAAAAACTGTATTTTAAAAAAATAAGTAAAAGCTAAGTTCAGTCATGCATGCCTGAAAACCCCAATGTTATAGCAGATGGAGAAAGGATTGCTGGGACTTGCCGACCTCCAGCCTTGCTCAAGGCTCAGTGAGAGACCCTGTCTCAATGCAATAAGACCCTGGGTGATAGAATAGGCCATGGGAAGGCCTCCTATGGTCTCCACACTTACACACACACACTTGCACATTCACCACAAAAAAATAGATAGAGAGAGAGAGAGAGAGAGAGACATAGAGAGATAGAGAGATAGAGATAGATGACTTAATGGAAAATGAATAAGATAATGCCCCTACCTGAAGAAGCACAAGGATGCAGGGAGAGTAAGAAAGTCCAAAAGATGTTGAGAGGGAAGGGGAGCACAGAGAAGACAAATAAGCCCATGAACCAACAGGAACTATATGTGTGTGCTGCCTTTAAAAGGGAACTTCCAGGTCCTCTTCACAAGTGTGCCAGGAAGAAAAGCAACAAGATTATGAAGCAACAGCACCCAGGCCAGGGACAATGTTTTGTCTGTCTTTGTGGACCAATTCACCACCACAACACAGGTAGAAAGTTGCTGGAGATCCACAAATATTTGAAGTGAGTAAATTGCCATAAACGGTTGTCATATAACTTAGTGAAAAGACGGAAAGTAAAAGCAAAAAGGTTGGGGTATTTGTCTAAGCCAAACTATACAAGCCTAGAACTTTCTCAAGCTGAGCAATTCCGATGCCTGAGCTGTTCATAGTTTCTTCCTAGCCAGGAAATGGACCTTTTTTAACAGTTATGTAATCACTGAGTATCAAACACACGCTAAATGGGAAAGGGCTGGGATGGGGTTGGGATTAGAACTGCTTCTTCTCCAGTAGATTAAGTTAGAAAAAAAAAATAAAAGCTCAGGCATTCTTTTAGACTCTAAGTGACAGTTATTTTAAAGCTTGAGTGACTGGTCATCAGAGGCCTAGGAATCTGGTTAAGAGCTATTCTGTATGTGTCTGGATGGGTTTTGTGAGGAAGAATGTGTGAGTCGGGAGACTCATAAAGCAGATGGCCCTCAGACCTCCTCTAATCTATTGGATCCCAAACAGTAGAACAAACAAAGGGTGAATAAAGGCATGCCCTCCCTCTAACTGACTTTCTTTAAGGTCTTCTGACCTTCAGCTACACCACTGGCTTTCCCGGGTCTCACCTCTTAGCACTGAGCCTTCCACCTCTCTAAAGAGCAAGAGCCAGTATAACAAAGCGCTTTGCAAGCATATTCATATTCATAATGAATTATCTTAGCAATCCTCGAGGGATGGTCTGGTGTTTCTGTGTGTGTGTGTGTGTACCACAGAGGGAGTGACTCAAACAACAGCAAATGATCCCTTGAAGTCCTAAGCTGGGGGGGTCTAAGATCAAGGTGAGGGCTCATTCAGCTTTAAGTGGTTGTCTTTTCCCTTGTTTAATCCCAGTTCCCCCTATTATTATCCCGGTAAGAACTGGAGGAGGGTTCAAGGCTTTGACATCTTTGATAGACAAAATATTTAGCTCATAACAGTATACTTCTTATTTCACAGAGGAGCTCATTGAGGACTGGAGAATGATGGTAACAGGGTCACCAAGCTCACTAGTGCAGAGAGCAGAACTGGAGCCATTATCCCCCTCCTCAGGTGACCCTTTACATTACAGCTATGATTTTTACTTAGCTACACTTATGCGGAGTAAGGCTGTCCTCATCAGAAACAAATAGAGATATGAGAAGTTGCTTAACCTCGGCGGCCCTCTGGGAGTCACTAATTAAAACCATTTTTTACTCATCATATTGGCAAAGAAAAAAAAAACAAGAATAAATAATATCCCATGTCAGGGAGGGAAAAGGGAGAGATATTGCTTGTGGGGAAAACACACACACACACACACACACATCAGTAGACTCTCTGGAGGGCAATTTGAAAGTATCTATAAAATTTTTAAAGATGCATTTTCTTTGATCAAGCAAGTTTGGTTCTCCACACCCACCCCAGGGAGATAGTTTCAATGAGTTAAACTGTCTTTTCTCATAATAATTCAATACTGAAGTCATCTTTTTTATAATTTATTTTTATATTAATCACAGGTTATTTACTTTGTATCCCAGCTGTAGCCCCCTCCCTCATTCCCTCCTATTCTCCCTATCCCTCCCTCATATCCTCCCTGCCCCTTTCCAAGTCCACTGATGGGGGAGGACCTCCTCCCCTTCCATCTGACCCTAGCTTATCAGGTCTCTTCAGGGCTGGCTGCAATGTCTTCTTCTGGGGTCTAGCAAGGCTGCTCCTCCCTCGCAGGGGGGCGGGGGTGTTGAAGAGCCAGCCATTGAGTTCATGACAGAAATAGTACCTGTTCCCCTTACTAGGGAACCCACTTGGATACTGAGCTACCATGGGCTATATCCAAGCAGGGGTTCTAGGTTATATCCATACATGGTCCTTGGTTGGAGAAACAGTCTTATAAAAGACCCCTGTGCCCTGATCTATTTGGATCAGCTTTGTGGAGCTCTTGTCCTCACCAAGTCTTAGTAACTGCCCCTTCTTTCATCTTATATCCCATTAGTAGGGAACAGCAGGAAGGACCACAGTGTCTGTCAGCTACAGCATTTATGAAGATTTCTAAAGTAACACAGCTCATTCCATACTCTGGTAAGAAGTATTTTATTCAGTAAAACAAGAAAACTGTAAACAATCATGAACAGTGAGGTTTTACTTGTGAAATGTGTGTGCATGTGCATGTGTGTGTTATACACATGTATATCACCATAAGGGATAGGGGCTGTGAAGATGGCTCAACGGGACAAAGTACTTGCTGTGAACATTAAGAGGAACTAGGTTCAAAGCCCCAGCATCCTTGTAAAAGCCAGGCATGGCTGCCAATATCTGCAGCTGTAGCATCAGGCTGCAGAGACAGGAGAATCCCAGAAGCCTTTGGCTAGCCAGCTTAGCAAAACTTCTGTATCAATAAAAGACCCTGTTCCAATAAAAGTAATAGGTATACCAGTACTTAGGAGGCAGAGGCATTCAGATCTCTGTAAGTTCGAGGCCAGCCTGGTCTATATAATGAGTTCTGGGCCAGCCAGGGCTACATAGTAAGTCTCTTACTCTAAGAGACATCCAAAGTGCCCTCTGGCCTCCACATGCATGTTCAGGCACATGCACCCATACACACAAGCCCATATGTACACAAGACAGACATATGTGTACATATGTACACAAGACAGACAGAGACAGAGAGATCACAATTTATGCCTACAGCCTATATCCATATGATATTTCATTTTTTAAGAAAAGAAACTTTTAAAGACATACACATCACATCATTATTAGTCACTTCTTGGATTGGGGTAAAAGAGAGCCAAAGAGAGCATTCATGTCGGTAGTATACTAAATGAAATTTCACAGTGAAAATACACTATAGTTTCTATAGCCATATTAAACAAAGAGACACATACATAAATAAAATCATAAAAGAAAAACCACGATTTCTTTCATTATAGAACTGTTTTTTCTCAAACAAAAATCTCGTGAGGTCATCAGCTGCCTCAACACCCCCTGTGAGAAATAGGAGAGTCTGAAGTGGCAGGACAGGTTAGTGACAAAGCCCTACATCTTCTAACTTCACGACCAGCACTCTGTGGCTGGCACCTGCCTGCTTCACTAGTCCCTACGGTCTTGGTGCTGTTTTGGCTGTCATCAAAAAAAGCCATCCTCATTTCCTTTCAAGGAAGCCTCCAACTCTTAGGAGTTAGTGGTTCTCAAAGCCTACCCTGTACTCTATTTTTAAACTGGGACAGGAGGCTGGTGCCTTTGGGGTCTTCATTTGAACCCTGCAGGGTCTGTGGTACTAAGTTTCCTCTGATGCGCTGTCGGATTCCCACTGAATATGCCTCATTTTGCTGATGTCTATGAAGTCTGGCTTTATAGCAGAGGGCTCTCTTGGAACTCTGTCTTTAATAAAAGGGGGAAGAAGTGGAACTACCAATTTAGTTTCTTTAAAAGGCATGTATTTTCATGCACATTAAATCCATCTGTTCGTGAAATGGATGCCTTTGCACAGTATATAATTTGATAAAACCCAAAAGAACTCAGGACTCCTCACTCGAAGCAGAAATAGAGAAAGTGGCTGGGAACCTGACTAAAGCAGAGAAATCCACCAAACCAGAACACTATTTTTAGAACTACCGCCTGATTTAAGAAAAAAGCACACCATGGAGAACGAAGATTAGCCTTCTTAGCCTAGCAACCTCCCAGCTCATCTGAACTTCTGTGGAGCTAGAGATCAAAGGTCCTGCCTACTCTGTGCCCCACTTGCTAGAAGTATCTTTTTCAGAGCACTGTGCAACAACCAATCACATCACCCTCTGCCTTCATGGTGCCCAACAGGTCCCTGTTGGCAATGAAGAGCTTACAAACCGGAAGCTATATATTCCCCTGCCAGGATGAAGTACTTCAAAACTGAATGCTGATGATCTTTACAACTCAGAAACTCACATCAAACCCTTGATTTCTGATTTCTTGGAAAGCCACATTTCTGTAAAGCACTAAGTAGAGGAAGTATAATTTCAACAGCACTCACGTCCTGCAGCTCCACAATTCCAGCCTACACTTACCTACCCTTTTAGATACTGGAAATCTTGTCATCAAGCTGGAGCCACCTTCACAGCCTGGACTTTGAAATGGGCATTTATGCACTTTCAGCTCTTCAGTCCCCCACTCTTTCAGAACTTCCCCTACTGATTGTCTCAATCCAAAACTTTTACTTATCCACTAACAGGTACCAGGCAGGATACAATGTAGATAAACAGTTGAATTTGTGAGTATGTGTGTCCACATTCACATGTGTTTATATGTGTACAAATGCATGTGGGGGCGTACAAGCGAAAGGGAGTATGCGTGCATGCCAGAGGACAAGCTCAACTGTTGTTTCTCAAGTGCTATCCCATTTTTTGTTCGAGAGAGTCTCTCACTTGGCCTGGTGCTCACTAAGTAGATGAGGCTGGTTCACCAGGGAACCCCAGAGCTCTGCCTGCCTTCACTTCTCTTAGCGCTGAGATTACAAGCATGTGCCTGTCTCTCCTCTCCTCTCCTCTCCTCTCCTCTCCTCTCCTCTCCTCTCCTCTCCTCCCCTCCCCTCTCCTCTCCTCTCTTCTCTTGTCTTTTCTTCTCTTCCCCTGCCCATCTCCCTCTCGCTCTTGTTCTTCTTCTTGTTATTGTTCATGTTCTTCTTCTTCCTCTTCCCTCCCTCCCTCACCCCTCTCGCTGCCTTTTTTTTTTTTTTTTTTTTTTTTAGTATCTGAGACTTGAACTCAGATCCTCATGGTTTAAAGATAAGCCTTTTACCAATTGAGCTGTTTTTGTAGTTCCAACAAAAAAATTTGAATGTATATCTCCTCTCTTTGGCTCCTAGTAGATGTCACATACAGATTGGACAATGAGCAGAGTTGGTTGAATGGTAAAAGGCCAAAGAAATGTTAGCATAGTACTTTGAGTCTGGAAATATTTCATCAATTCAAACTACTATGCTTGAAGGGGATGATGTGTCTCCCAGGGAGAAGCTACAACCTTCTGCTTCAAGCCCCAAATGGCCTGAAATGCAGGACCTGAGCAAAATATGGCCCAGTGAGGCTTCTGTCACTCTCCTCTCCACCTCTGGCAGTGAAGGCCCTCTTGGCCACAGGTGAAAACAAAGCAGAGATGATCTCTTAGAGATGATCTCAGCCAATAGAAGTCAGATTTCTGAGGCAGTGAGTAGAGCAGAGGAAAAGCAGAGTAAATACAACTCAAAGCAGAGACACTAGGCCAACTCCGTCCTGCATGCCCTGCAAGAAGCTTACAGTCCAGTCTGAGGAAAAGCAAGTCAGAGGTGGTGCCAGAGCAGGGCTCCCAAGAACCATAAATGGCTGCAGCAGCCCAGTGAGATGGGGGTAAGGGGCAGATCCAGAGAGTCGCAGCTGGAAGATCCCAAGAAGTCATGAGCTCTGGATAACACTGAAAATGATGGAGCCATCCAGAAAGAGCAGAGACAGGAAAGTTAAGTTGTCTCAGGAAAGAAAGCACATGGAATGGGTTTTATGAGCACCCTGTGGCTATTCCCTGGGTCACTCAGTTGTCTCCGGTGTCTTTCAGCCTTCTGTGTTCTATACAAAATATGTTCCTCCACAGTATTTTTTTCAAAGTTATTTCACCTTAAATAAACTCAAAATTATGCTTCCAAGCAACTCCACTTTGTGTTTATCCATCTGGCCTACTTAGCTTTCAATTGCTGTGATAAATGACATGACCTAAAACAGCTCGGGAGGAAAGGGTTCATTTGGCTTAGATGATCATAGTTCGTCATTGAGGGAAGTCGGTGAAGAAACTCAAGGCAGAAATCTGGGGGCAGGAGTTGAAGCAGGGGCTTTGGATGATGTTGCTTACTGGCTTGCTCTCCAGGGCTTTCTCAGTCTGCTTTCTTAGAGAACCCAAGACCACTCCCTATGGCTAACAGCACACACAGTAGGTTGAGCCCACATCAATCATTAAACAACAAAAATGTGACTGTAGGCTTGTCCACCTGAGATTCCCTCTTCCCAGATGACCCTAACTTGATTCAGATTGACAAAATCTAACCAGCACACTGTCTAAGCGTGGCAGATGGCAAAAGGTATCAGTTAATATTCTCAGAAGGCATGTTAATATTCTCAGCAACGGTATGTGCAGTAACCAAACACGAATCAGCAATAGAAAATATCAATAAATCATAATATATTCACCGAATAGCATACAATATAGTAGCAAGAGCTCAAAATGTGCCATGGGTTAAAAAAATACATAAGAATATCACAAATACAAGAAGGCAGGCACAAATATATATATATATATATATATATATATATATATATATATATATATATATATATATACATACCTGTAAGATTCCATTTTAAAAAGGGTCAAAAGCAGGCAGCGCAAATCTAATGTATTTGGACTCGGGAGAGACACATGCTTTAGGAGAGTGGTTAGGAGGTACCCCAAGATTAGGAGGTGGTCGTTACTGCTAGCAAGGTCTTCTTTTGTCATGCAGGTGTCCCTGTATTAGTTCATAAAAATTCATAGAGCTGTGGTCATGATGTGTATGGTTTTCTGTGTGTTTTACTTCAGTTAAAAAAAGACCGCTTGTCATCTTCCCTGGGAAGCTTCCAGGTTGTTAAATAACGACTGCTTCCTGTGTGAGGAGCTCTGAGAACTCTTGCAAAACTCATCCTGACATCTGAAAAGGACTGAGAGGCAGAGCAGTGGACTTGTCTTGGTTTCTCTGATGCCTTTGAACAACCCTGCCTACTCTTATGGCTGAGTCTATTCCTTTAAAATAATAGAGAGGAGGAAACATTCATTTCTCTTCAGTGGTAAGGCTTAGAGGCTTCTGAAGCATGCCACCTACCATCCAGTCTGTCTCTGCTCATAAAACAACTCTGAAATGGGTGGGCTGCTCAGCTAAGTGGGACTCTCCCTTTCTCATCACAGAGGAATCCTACTGTGATTTTTATCCTATGAGACCCGCACCCTGAGAGAGGATGAAACCAATACAAAAAAAAAAAGAGGTCTGGTGTGTAACCAGCCATGTGTTTTAATCAAGATATTTTTATTAACACCAGCCTAATTGTGTGATTACCGTAAAATAAGCAATATCCCTCTCCTGGATTACATAATGGCTGCTCAAAGTCCAAAGTCCAGGAATCTGATCATTTTGTTCATCCAGGAAGATCCATGGCAGAGGTTCAATGTAGGGTTTCCAAGATTAATCTTACAGTACACAAATTGTTTGTTTGTTTTTTCTAGGCTTTCCACAACAGCATCCTCAAATAGATCCACTGCCAGCCCCTCATCCCAGGTACTCCAGAAACTTGGAGCTTACCATCAGCTGTCTCAGGGTGCCACTTTCCTGACTTCTTTTGGTGGTGATTTAGAAATGATAACGGTCTTCAGGATGCTACATAAGCCAAGAGAATGAGATATGATTATTTTAATAATATGAATTTCCCTAGTCTGTTTGTCTGCTGACAAAATACCATGAACTGAGTAGAATCTAAAGCCCAGCTTTTTACACTGTGAGTTGTAGCCACACATGGGGTTTTATAACTAAATTTGGTGATCATGAACATGTTGGAACTAGAGAATGGTTTCTGAATGTGCAACAACCAAAAATTAACTCAAATTCAAATACATAATGAGCCCCAGGTGTTTCTGGCACTATTCTCTCGTGTTGCTTTGCCAATTGCACAGAAGCCCCCGTTCTGAACACACCACATGAGCACACTTCTGTCATGTCACATAATATCCATCAAGGCTGTCTGAAACACACCAGCTCACATGTGAGACTTTCATATGCTATGAACTATGGCAATATTTTTATTATATATACAAAGCTTTAGATCCTTATAAAAATTTAATGGTTTACTCACGGGCAACAAAGACCTTTAGTATTTACCTACCACTCCTCGGCACGTAGGAACTAAATGAATATATCTTTGGATTGGATGGTTCTAGAATGTCTGATATTTTCAATTTTTATTTGAGTGCCTGAAGAGTTTTATTTGAAATAATTAAATAGATTTTGGCTCAAGAGTAGGACAGAATTTCTAACAGTTTCTGAAATGACCTTAACCATGCTTCTTCCATTTTGTTCTATGTGTCAAAGTGAAATAGTCTTCTGAGAATTAGTGACTATAAGATCAAATTGTTAATAGCCTTTGAAAATATTAATATTATCTAAGACTTAATTCTTATATAAAATAAATGAGCATACTTATCTCATTAGCATGGAGATTGGCTTTCATATTCAATAAGTGATAATATGCATTCTAAAATTCCTTCATGAGTAATTATCAGTAAACACATTATTTGTGTGCCTATTTTATCTGTCTGTATATCTGGGGTGACATAATAATTTCTCAGGCAACAAGTGGGAGAAGAGTAAGAAGCCCTGAGCTCAAAACAGAGTGAATTTCTCACACTTCTGAAAACTGTGCTGTGTGGTAAGGCTTACTTTCTGGTTGATACAACTTTACTCATTCCCTTGGTCTCATGAAGTGGTAGGTTATGTGAACTCTATTGAAAGTTCTTTATTCAGAACACAAATGGCAACCATGAGGACACCACTTCCTAGTACTGGCACCTTGGCAGATGCATTCGAAAGAGGGAGAAGATACAGACATTCAAACCACGCAGCAATACTGACTGCATGTATGTTGGCCCCTTTTTAAAAATATATACTGCAGCTGGGGTGTAGTAATCACACAAATTTATGGTTATGGTGTAGCAAATCAACAAAGGAATGCAATGTATAACAGTCAGTTTAAAGTAATTGGCATGTACCTACTATATATGTTGCTACAATGCCAAGCAACTTGCAAGGGTCAATGTAGGCTTAAGAATTATAATATGGGGTGAACGTAAATGTGAACTCTGATCCTTGCTGACTCAGTAATATTAATTAAGTGCACAGGTACATAACCACTCTGAGTCCTTATTTTCTTGTCCATAAAATGGGGCTTTTTGCTAGTAGAATGGTGTGAGCTTTTAATTCCAGCTCTCTCTCTCTCTCTCTCTCTCTCTCTCTCTCTCTCTCTCTCTCTCTCTCTCTCTCTCTCTCTCTCTCTCGCTCTCTCACTCTCTCTCGCTCTCTCGCTCTCTCGCTCTCTCTCCTTCTCTCTCAGAGAACATTGAACATTTGAAGCCTGGTTGATCTATATAATGAGTTCAAACCAGCCAAGAATACATAGTGAGAACCTGTCTCAAAATACATAAATAAATTCTAAAACAAGACTTCTAGTTTACTTCCATGAATTTTTCAGTTCAGGGCTCAGCATACAGGAAGAACTTAAAGTAGCTGCGGTTATTTTTGAATAGAAGTTCTATCTCCTTTACAACATCTTTCAAAACATACTGTGGACAACAAATCTGTGATTCAGGTTCTCAGAAGGGAGGGGAAAAGGCCGGAAAGAAGGAAAAATGGAAGAGGAGGGATCTGTATCTCGTGTTTACAAAGGAAAGGCTGAGGCTTGGAGCACCAGTCTGTCACCCTTAATTGTTGCTTCTCCTCCCTTATAAACACTACTTTTGAAGAGAGAAAAATATCTTAGTTAACCATTTAGAAGATTAAAAATTAAATGAAGTCAACTTTTTACTCTGTCATAAAAAGGTAAATTTTTCCCAAGCTTGTTTTCTTATGGACCCTTTCAAGGCTGTCAGCCTTCCATGATTTGGCTCTTGTCAAACCTAACCTTAAGCATTTGGAAAGAGCTCAGAGAAACTGAGCCAAACTGAGACCCTGTCACTCCAACTACATATGGAGGCTCTGCTCGTCCTAGGATCCCTGACAAGGAGGCTTCTGTAACATTATTCCAGGGCCACCACATTTGAGAACTCAGCTTCAGACTTTTGGCTCCTCCCCTTTTCCTGCAATATGTCAGAAGGGAGAGAAATAAAGGAAAAAGAATCCAACATCTGCTTTCACACCGTGGCTGGGAATCATCCCTAAAGAATTATTCATGCATAACCAAAAAGGCATTTTGTCAGGAGTAACAGGATCTGTCCCTTGCTCTCCACTGCCTCTGCGCTTTGCTGATAAAACAATAATTAATGTGCTGATGCAAACTTCCAGGAAGCCAAGCTGTTCAGACTGCTCAGCCAGCGCTGCTGCATTTGGAGGCAGGTGCCAGAGGCCAGCCGGGAAGGCCGTCCCTATCCTGGCAAGCCACCCAAGTCCCTGTTCCAGGCTCCCTTCCTTCTGCCCACACCAGGGCTTCTAGAAGAACTCCACAAGTGTGGGTTGATGACCCTTGAAGCCTTCCATTAAACTCCCTTTCTGCAACCAATAACACAGAAACTTGGATTCCATTGGCCATCAAAGTCTGACAGCATTAGACAGTAAGCAGCTTCTAGGAATAGAGAATGTAACAGTGGATACTGTTCCTGTGGATAGAGCAATAAACAATCGAATTGAGGTTTGCGGTTATGCCATGGAAATGTACAATGAATAATCAAATACACAAGTACAGAGTGCAATGCAAGTCCATCATTACTGACAAGATTTGGTTAGAAACTGACATCGATATAAACCGATGGATCTGCCTTACCAGTGAACTTGTTGCTAAACTGCTAAGCTCCATGTTCAAGTACAGGCCATTTCAAAGACAGTGTTAGTTCAAAGTGCCTTTTTTTTTTCAATTTTTTAAATTGCATTTTGGTGTGTGTGTGTGTTGTATGTGTTAGGATTTTATCGTTGTAAAGAGACACCATGACCGCAGTAACTCTTATAAAGGAAAACATTTCATTAGGGCTGGTTTACATTTTCAGAAGCTTAATCCATTCTCATCCCAGCAGGAACCATGACAGTGTGCAGGCAGACATGGGGCTAGAAACAGCTGAGAGTTCTACCTTCTGATCTGAAGGCAGCAGAAGGAGACTAACATGCTGCAGGTAGCTTGAGCATATATCACCTCAAAGCCTGCCTCCACAGTGACCCACTTCCTTCAACAAAGCCACACCTCCAAATAGTGCCACTCCTTATGGCCAAGCATTCAAACACAAGACCTATTCAAACCATCACAGTGAGTAAGTGTGTATGTGTGTGCACATGCGCGTCAAGTGGATGTCAAAAGATAATCTACAAGAGTTGGTTCTCTCCTACTGTGGTTGTCCCTGGGATTGAACTCAGGATGTCAGACTTGGTGGCAGGATCTTTTTTTTTTTAACCCATGGAGTTTCATTGATGGTCCAAATGATGTACTTTTGAAGGCTGTACAATACTTTCTATTCATTCTCTGGATAAAGAATCACAAGTGCAAAAACCTTTCCCTCAAGACGAAAATGTCCTTGATCTAGAGTTTATTTTGCCTGTTTTTCAAAACTGAAACTTCTTGAAAGTTCCAACAGGAAATTCAGTAAAAGGCTTATTACCTCTTAGCTCACTTACAGGCTTTTGGCCAAGTGTCTTCTGCTGTTGATGGCTGAGTTTTCACACCTGTGAATTGATCAGGGAGCTGCTTTGACTATAGCAATGTTTTCCAGAGGGTGGGGTAGAGGGCAGTGTGAGCTTTGATTCAAGACTTTAGAAACTCTGGCCTAGAAGAAAACTACTTCTGTAAAGAGGACAATCACTGTTCTTCTCATTGTTTTATCCTTTGGATTGTAGACAAGGCATAAGCCTCATATTTATGGGGGCTTGTCTTCAACAGCTCTGCAACATGCACTGCTTGTATCTGTTACTAAAAACGGACCTCAGGACCAAGCCTCAGCAGGCAAGAATGATTAACTAGAACTCTGTGTTTTGGGGTTGTGTTGTTTTAAAAATTGTATTTTCTTGTATTCTATTGCAAAAGTGTTTGTCTGCATGTGTTTATGTGTACCACATGCATACTTGGTGCCTGTGGAGGCCAGAAGAGGGTGTTGGATCTCCTGGAACTGGAGTTTCAGATGCTCATGAGTCAGCCTGTGGGTGCTGGGAACTGAACCCATGTCCTCTGCAAGTGCCCAAGGCCTCTTAACTAATGAAACAGCTCTCCAGCCTATGTCATGCTTTTTATGTTTGTTTTCAGTATTGGGGTGAAATCTTGGGTCTCACATATGCTACACAATCAGCCTGCCCCGATTTCTATTCCCCACACTTAGGTTTGACTTTTGTAAGTGATCCATTGTAGTTTTCCTTCACTGTGGTTATTCAGACTTTCTTTTGTAAATAAACTTAGTGTTTTACAAATTAACTACTTAATTTTGTAAAAGAACTCCATGTGCTGTTGCCTGAAGTTACTGTCCTAGCCATTGATGGTCTTCACCAAATGTCTAGCTGTCCTCTACTGTCTATACACCTGTGGGCTGAACATTTGTTCCGCTGGCTTCGAGTCCAGACTAGAAAAGCTGCTTGAAATGTCTTCCCATCCTGGGAACTACAGGTATATTATACAAGCATGATCTTCCTTACATGAGGAAGAACGCTCTAGATGGGACATAGATGAATTCAGAAGAAACAGCAACAAGCATGAATATGGTATGGACCCTGCGTGTGGACAGCATAACTCGTGCATGAAGATATCCCTCTTGGCTAGGGTGTAAACAGCTGACAGTTGTCACAGGACAAATGTGTGAATTTAATGGCTATCATCTCTATGCGTGCTCTCCACAATTCACCTGTTGCCCCAAGATCAGGTAGGAGAGAAAATGCTGCCATTGCCTGAATGGTTTCCCATGCAGTTAGCTATGCAGTGAGAGGTGACCTAGAAGTATATATGAACCACATGCTTGCAATCTGGGCACCTCTGCAGTGTGAAGCATCCACCAGTGCAGTTGTGTCCAAAGAGGCATCAGATCGAAGTCACAAAATCACAGTCTTTCTCCCCCAGAATTCCTAGTCTCAGCTGAAGCAGGAGACTCTTGGTTTTGAAATAAGTCTAGACTTGCATAGTGACCTCAAATCCAGCCTTGTTTAATTGTGAGGCTCTGTCTCAGAAAGTGAGAAAAATGAGGGGGTAAGGAAGGAGGGAGTGAAGAAAGAAAAGGCATTGCGTTTTTAAAAATGATTATCTAGATAATAAAAAGTAAATGATGAGAAGAGAAAGGATCCAGAGGACATCCTTCTGAAACCACGGAGTCCAGCTGGATTTTGTATGGGCTTTGGAGACCTCAACTCCAATCCTCCTTATGATGAAGCAGGCGCCTTCCCATCTTCCCATCTCTGAGCTTCTAGTCTTTCACTGGCCTAGTTTGAAGCATAGCCAATTCTCACTCTTTGCGGATTTGTTTACTTATTAAACACATTTGCCACTCCAATAGCAACATCTGTGATCTTTTTGGCATGTTTGGGGCCACTCATTCACAGACAAGCAGAAATCAGTACCAACTGAGGCTCTGGAGCATATGCAACCAACAGAGGTCAAAGTGCAGCATTGTTCTGTGTCCCAGTGTAAACAAGCTGTCTCATCATGGTTTCTCCAGCACCGTGGTTTTCGCATCTGTGTACTTTCTCTTAGTCATTGTTCTATTCAATATGATCTCAACTCTAGTGTGAAATGTTGGATCCAGCATATGCATGCCAAATGGTCCTCACAGAGCCCACTCCATATGCCCAGAGCGTTCACGTCCTCATACTGAAGACTGCCTGACGCACTGTCAGCATCTCACTGTCTATTTTTTGTTTCCTTTTTGCTGGTCATGGAAGTATACTTGGCCCCAAGTGCAGAGCAAGGCAGACACTAATGGGCTGATGCTGAGAGCAGCTCCCAGCAAAGAATGAACCTCAGCTCTCAGTCACTGTCCATGCAGTCACCACGGCCCTGAATTCCAGTCGCCTGTAATACAATTAATTGGCTTGAAACAATTCCTTCTTTTCTTTGGCTCATATTTCCTTTCTACTTGCTTGTTGGGACATCCTCCCAAACAAATGACCTGAACTCAACAGCGTCCCACTCAATTAAATGAGGTCCCTGGACTACAGACCACAAGTATTGGAGAAGGAGTCTTCACTCTGATTTCGTACACACTGATGTTCCTGTCACCTCTTTGAGGGCAAAGGTCACACAGAACAAAGGAGGTAAAGCTACATGACTTCAAAGAGACTCATAAATAGAGTGTGTTTGAGGGCTGGACTGTAGCTTAGTTGGTAGTGTGCTTTCCTTGCATGCATAAGGCCTTGTGTTCAAC
Source organism: Pachyuromys duprasi (assembly GCA_028658305.1). Taxonomy (NCBI): domain Eukaryota; kingdom Metazoa; phylum Chordata; class Mammalia; order Rodentia; family Muridae; genus Pachyuromys; species Pachyuromys duprasi. The sequence continues at coordinate 81,564,250 of CM053763.1, forward strand.
CCCTGTCACCCAGAAGATTGGTATGGAAGATCAAGCTTAAGTCCCCACTGCTCAGGAGGTAGCAGCAGGAGGATCAGAAGTGCAAAGCGATCCTCAGCTACCTAGTATGTTTGAAGACAGCCTAGGAAACATGAGTGTTCATCAGAAACAAAACAACAGCAACGTACCCTTTAACTTTATTATCTTCATGTTCTAAATGGGGAAACTGAGCCTTACTCAGAAAAGTAATAATAAACAAGGATGTATGGTGGTATCCAGCCCAACAAACAGAGTGCTTGCTCTTCCTTTTAAAGAATCAGTCTCTAAGATTCTGTGAGGTTTGTTTGCCAGTGGTTGAAATGTAATTGTGGGGAAAGATCAGGTAGGACAATTCTTCCTCTCAAATTTCACCTCATGGGGTAGCTGGGGAGGCTGCTAAGCTAACAGGACAAGCAGACCTGCCTTTCAATAACCCTGAACCACAACTAGGTTCTCCTAGAGCATATTCTTGTGCTGCTTACCTGAGGGATAGAGGGTCTGTATTATTGTTTATAATGCTTTGTGATGCTCCTCAAAAAATTGGTGATTTAATACAACACACATTATCTCCCAATTTCTAGGAGGCTAGGTCCCACCAGGCAGCAATCAAAGTGTCAGCCAGGCTGTGTTGTCATCTGGAGGCTCCTATGAAAAAGCAGCTGCTTCCAAGTTTACTGAAGTTGTTGGTTGGCCCATTGCCTTGCAAATGCTTGACTGTGGACCCTGGCTCACAATATCTCCCCAGTGCCCTCCCCCAGGCAGCTCACAATATGGCAATTTGCTTCTTCAAAACCACAAAGAGAATTTCGGTCTCAAATTCACTAAGACAAGAGTTCTTTTATGATGCAGAATAACCTTAGGACTAAGTGATATCGTTACATTTCTAACAGGTAAATTTATTCATTTGTCTATCGATACATCCATCCATCCATCCATCCATGAAAGGGGTAACTATGTTACAGTGCAAATGCGCAGATCAAAGGAAAAGTTGTAGGAATCAGTTTTCTCCTTCCATTATGTGAATTATAGAGTGAACTTAAGTCATCAGGCTTGGCAGTCAGCACCCCTTAACCACTGAGCTATCCCATTGTTCACCACTTTTGGCATAAAAATATATTTTTACTTGTATTATCATCACAATAATTTGTAATTAATATTAGTTAAGCATCACAAATTTGGTATCATGAAATGTCTTAGGGTTTTGTTGCTGTGAAGAGACACCATGACCACAGTAACTCTCTTTTTGTTTTGTCTGTTTTTGTTTGTTTGTTTTGTTTCTTATTACAGTTTATTCACTTTGTATCGCAACTGTAACCCCCTCCCTCTTCCCTTCCCAATCCCATCCTCCCTCTTCTCCCATACTCCTGTCCTACTCCACTGATAGGAGAGGTTCTCCTCTCCTTCCATCTGACCCTAGCCTAGTAGATCTCATCAGGACTGGCTGCACTGTCTTCCTTTGTGGCCTGGTAAGGCTGCCCCTCCCTCAGGGGTCAAAGAGCCAGCCACTGAGTTCATGTCAGAGACAGCCCTTGCTCCCCTTCCTAGGGAACCCACACCATAACCTTTACAAAGCAAAACATTTATTTGGGCTGGCTTACAGGTTCAAAAGTTTAGTCCATTATAATCTTAGCAGGAAGCATGGCAGCATGCAAGCAGACATGGTACTGGAGAGGTAGCTGAGAGTTTTACACCTGGACTGGTAGCAGCAAGAAGAGAGAGTAACATTGGGCCTGGCCTGAGCATCTGAAACCTCAAAGCCCACTCCAGTGACACACTTCTTTCAAAAAGGCCACTCCTCCTAATAGTGCTGCTCTCTATGGGCCTTTGGGGCTATTTCCATTCAAACCACCATATTTGGAATCCTGAAATATGATGTCACATTCCTATTTATCTTTTTCATTAAAAAGCCTTTCTTAGCTACCAGTATATGCTGAATAAACTCCGAGTCCCTGAGCCTAGCACTGATCCACCTTTCCTCCTTTATCTTTGACCTGAATCTTTCCCAGTCATGTCAAACACAGCCTTTTTTTTTTTTTACCACAAGTCTTCCCTTTGCTTTCTGAACATTCAGCTTCATACTTAATCAAGTTTTCAAACCTTTTTTACAAGTGTCATGTGTGGTGTGTGCATGTGTGAGTGCAAGTGTGTGCATGCATGTGGAGGAGTGAAGGTCAGAGAACAACATCGCATGACCTTCCACACTTTGACCCTGTTTTGAGACAGGGCAGGGCCTCTTTGTTGTTCATAGATGAACATGCCAGACCAGCTGATCCATGAGTTTTTTGAGAGTCTTTGTGTGTTTGCCTCATTGAGAGTACTGAAGTGTATCTCTGTACTTGACTTTATTTACATGGGCTCTGGGAATTTCAGTGTAGATCTTCCATGGCAAACGATTCTCTCTGGAGCCATCTCCAGCCCTCAATAATTATCTTTGCAAATCCCTTTAGGTCAACACTTTTCAATTTGTAGGTCACTACCCCTTGGGGTGGGGGTCGAAAAACCCTTTCACGAGAGTCACATGCCAGATATCCTACATATCAGATATTTACATCATGATTCATTACAGTAGCAAAATTACAATTATGAAGTAGTAATGAAATAATTTTATGATTGTGGGTTGCCACACACAAGGGACTGTATTAGAGAGTTGAGAAGTCAGGAAGGTTAAGAACCACTGCATTAGGTCCTGTGACCTTGGTCTTTCTGGGGTCAGCACAGTCTCTCCCTTTTCTGCATTCTGCAGCTCTGTGTAGGCTCTTTACACTGCTAATCACACTAAATTTATAGCACTGTCCTGCAGTAAATTTCATTCCATCTCAAACTTTCAAGGCTTTACACAGACTAATCTCAATAAATTATGAAGCGCTATATAACCAATATCGTTAACAGCCATATTTTCATTAATGGCTCCTTAAGATGTGCAAATTATTCTAAGCTGACGTGGGCAAGACTGGAGTGCAGACATCAGCCAAAGATTGAGCAAGCCAGCTGGATGACCTAGGCAGGCCTGGTACAGTCTGGAACCCGAAGTCCTCTTCCTGCCAACCCACGGGCTCCGGAAAGAAGTCGAATCTCTGCTCCAAGGAAGAGCCTTGGCTCTGCACTTCCCGTATTCGCGGCTGCTGTTCTCGGCGGTCCCCTTCCTCAAGGCCTGCTTCCATATTTTCAGGTCCTTGAGTGTTGCAGCCAAACCACTGCTGCACTTCTGAAAGCAGAACCAAAACAAGCCACGGGCCACGGCTTGTCGCTGACTTCCCGCTCCTGAGGCTGCAATCCCGGCCTCCTGTTCTTCATCTGCGCAGTGCTCCATGCTCATCCACAGGCTACGAGAGGGCCGTGTACCTGCACCTCACCACTCTCACCGCCATGCCTTCCGTTCCGTCCCCGGCCTTCCCCAGCTGGACCCCAGAACATCTGTCGCGTCTTGGCAACCTCCCCACTACCCATCCTCCAGAGTGAACTACTTCCCCATGAGACTGCTTCGAGTCTCGCCTTCCTTCATTCTGAGGGAACCCTGCTCCAAAAGCAGTTGTGACTCTCTTGGGTTGAGGGCCAGGATTAAAAATAAGTACCAGTTACCATTTCTGTCCTAAATTTCCTTAGACAGGAAGGAGCCACAAAGGCTTAATGTCCTGAATAAGATAAGAGGTTGCTCACCGTGGCCAGGCCAGCTCTGTCCTAGGAAAGGTGGCCAGGAAAACACAAGGCTCACCAAAGTGCTTTAGAGTGAGTTTCATGGGGCAGAACAGAGAATGCACAAATCTATGGGTTCGATTCCTAGTACCACATAAGCTAGGCATAGCTAGTGCATACCTAGAATCCTAGCCCTTAGTGGGTAGAGGCAGGGGGATCAGAATCACAGGGTGATCTTTGGCTACAAGGGGAATTCAATGCCAGCCTGGACTAACCAAGATCCTATCTGAAAAAAAAAGAAAGAAAGAAAGGAAGGAAGGAAGGAAGGAAGGAAGGAAGGAAGGAAGGAAGGAAGGAAGGAAGGAAGGAAGGAAAAAGAAATGAAAAAGAGGAGGCAGAGGAGGAGGAAGGAGGAAGAAAGAAGAAAGACTATAATGAGCTTCAGTGTCTTATGAAATACAAAGGATATTTTAAAAATAATACCAAGGCCCTTTTGAGAAATGATTGTTCTCCATTTTGAATCTAATGGAAATCTACAACCAGAATTTTCAGAAGCAGAATTGGGTGAGGAAAAGGAGAATCACATTTGGGTTCAAATCCCAGCTCAAATCCTCAGGACAAATCACATGTAACAAGAGAATTTATGTTTCTTCTATAATAGGTGAAGGCTGAGGCACACACACAGGACCACAAGATAAAAGGAGCTGGTATGTAGAGTGAGCAGCCCTGCGTGTGCTCTCTGGAGGGCTTCTTTAAAGGTTACTGCCTTCCTTGGTGGCGTCCCCAGGTTGGGGGCAGGGGTTGGCAATCAGTGGTGGTGTCCTCCTACCTGGAATGCTTTCATACCTGCGGGGTACGCCATCAGCCCGTGGCCTCATGCCACGCCCGCTGCCAGTCCAGCCAGAGTGGTGGTAAATGGCCCTGAGCCAGCACCCTCAGCAACTAGCCGTGGTGCCTCTGATGTGATGCCAAAGAAAAATGTATTGCAATTATCTGAATTATTCAGGGCCCCCACATCATGCAGATAGCTAAGACTGGTTGCTGGAAAAGATTTTCTAAATCCCCTGCCCACTGCATCTCATCACAGCAATTAGATTTTCAGACCAATCACCTCACACCCTGGAACGCTTGTACGTGCCTCAGTTTACTTAGAATTCCCTTCGCTCCTCCCTGTCGCTGACTAGAGCCCCTCCCCCTGCCACAGAGTCCTGTGGCCACAGTGTTCTTTATACATGATGTTTCTGACTCTGACTAGATCTTTGTGTGCCACCAAAACTGAGTTTATAGACGGCAGAAGCAAGCTTTCTCCACATTCACACTTAAGGCTGACATGGTAGCCACCTCAGAGGTTTCCTCTGTTGACACCTACTTGTGAAAAAAGTACATGTGTATGTAGTAAAAGTAAAATAATGAAAAAAATTTTAAGCTGTTCTCATGAAAAGAACCAAAATTTTAATATTTAAAGGCAAGCAGGATTCTAGCTTTATGACTAAGTAGCCATGACAATGGTTTGAGTTCCTTTGCCTTCCCTCCCTTCAGTTTCTACTATGTAAGATAAAACTGTGAGAAGGTCTCAGAAGAGAACCACATACTCACACATCTACCCCAATGAGCCAGGTGTCTACCGTTGGAAGTGTGTTGACAGTGACATTTCCCTAACACTGCATGTTAAAGCACCATCACTAATCACCGCCTTGGTTGGTGACCCCCATGCCTAGGTCTCAGTCTTCAAGGATAAGCTTGCCACCTTGCCTCTCATAGTCAAAATGGAGGATGCCTCCTAGCAGTGTGAGACCTTTACTTAGATCTCTGTCTGATGAAGATGGTATGAGAATGAAAGCAGATTCTGCTCTAGGACCTAAACATACAGAATCCTGGGCTTGTGATTGGAATCCTGGCTGTCACACTCACTCCAAATCTATTTTCCCAGAGTGTCAGCCAGCATTCCAACCTAGAACCCCTTTTCTGGTATGAGGCCTTATATCGTGAGCTCAGTGGTTGGTAAGATGACAGGGTTGTGTTTTAGCAGTAAGCCCTCAGATCTCAGCATCCTGAAGTCACTGAGGTGTCTTGGACACAGATCTGGATTTGTGGGACAGCTATATGGAACATTTTGAGCTCACCCTTAAGACTTAGAATCTCAACACTCATCTGTAGGTGCTTCCTCAGCAGCATGGCCAAGATCAGACACTGAAGGCTCCTATCAGTTGTCATGTGGCATTACATGCTGGGTTTGTCTGTGTATCCTGTGAGACCAGAGATTCTTCAGAAATATAATCATGCTATTTTTCATTATTATAGGCCTGTTTCAGAGGAGATAATTAATAGATATGGGGGGGGGGCTAGGAAAATGAGTCAGAAGGCAAAGTGCTTGCTGCTCAAGCACAAGGACTTGAGAGAGATTAGATCCTTCAAACCCACATGCAACTGGACATGATACCTACCATCTGCAGTCTTAGCATTGCTGCAGTGAGGTGGGAGACAGACACAAGAGAATCCCAAAAGCTCACAGATCAGTTAGCCAGGTGATGAACAAGAGACCCTGTCTCAAAGAAAGTGGAAGATGAGGACTGATACTCAAGGTTATACTCTTACCTCCATATATGCACCATGACATACACAGATATGCCCACTTACACAGAATAAAAACATGTATATGCATTCACATAAATTATACACACAATACGCATGCGCGCGCGCGCACACACACACACACACACACACACACACACACCTTAAAGATAAAAATAAAGACAGCGTGTTTATCATTCTTCTGTGATTCAGCTTCTACCCGGGGCTGTATGCAGAGTAGTCTGTGACAGACTCTGAGCTGCTGATAAGAACACAGCTGAAAACAAGATTCTGCCCCAGCCTTCTGTGAGCTAACTGTCTAAAGGAGAAAGCTGATGTGAAGAGGAAAATTGATTCAACCTATGTTAGGGGCTGTCTGAAATCCCTTCCATTGCAATTAGTCAAACAAGATGTTGATCCTCCCAGGAACTCCTGGGAGAAGTCAATGAGCAACTGATGCCTGAGTTGGCGGAGAAGATGGGTTTCACCACATCAAAGGAACGAGGGCTATGTCGTGTCTGGAGGAGACATGGAGATTAGAACAGGCCTGATATGCTCAGGAAAGGGAGAGCTTCCTTCTGTAAGTTGCTAGAAAGTTGTGTGTGAGGTGGGGAGAACGAGGGTTCAGATGGAAGAAAGAAAGGAGGCTTGTAATGGAGGCCTGCATCACAAGAACAGCGGGCTCAGCAGGAAGTCCGGGAAAGAGCAGGCTTGCTGGCTTTCTCTCCCATAGTTGGAAGTGAGGAAGCCTCAGTTCTGGCAAGGTGAGAGCCTTCACAGGGACCTCAGACAGACAGAACCAGTGGTAGCACAGGAAGAGGATTCCCTCAGCGTCTGCTCTGAGGAGCTTGGGTTCTGTGCCCCGTAGTTTCTACATGACTGAAGTGGCGCGATCAGATAGCAGGATCTGCAACATGTCCTACTGCAGAAGAATAGATGGACAGGGAGCACCTTTGGACCAATTAGCATACTTCTTGCATTAGTATCCTCCACCTCCTAGAAAGATACTCTGGGTCCTGGTTCTACAATAAGGACTGTCTCTGTTGTTTATAGATGTGACTTGCCCGTGTATGCACATGTGGCTAAATGCACATATTACTGGGTCTTTAAAGCACTTTAGCATTAATTTGTGTGTAAAAACCTCTCCAAGGATGGCTGCCAACAGGCACAACAGAGCTCTCTTATGTGGTTTCAATGTGTCCCCCAAAAGTTCACATGTGGGAAACATAATCCCTCAAGCCAGAGACGGATGCTATTTGGAGATGGGGCTCTGGGGAAAGTAGGAATAGATGAGGTCATGAGCAATGAGTTGCATGATGGGATCATGCAGCTATAAGTGAAGAGAAAGAGCAACTGTGTTATGACACAGTACTAGGGCTCTCACTAGATGTCGGTGCTTAGACTTTAAGGCCTCAAGAATCAGTAGTTAAAGAAACCTATTGTTTGGAAGTTCAGTTTAATTTCTTTAACACAGCACCTCCTCATGTTGCCAGTTGGCCACTAATTCAACATGTAGCAGAAAATGGTCCACCTGCCCCCACCTGCCCCCACCTGCCAAGTGCTGGGATGACAAATGCATATTAACACACCTGGCTACCCTATTGTTTATAGCTTACATGGCCAGTGGAATTCTACTGTCCCAGGAAACAGAAACTAGGGCCCTGAATTTGGTATATACAAAAAAATAAATAAAATCACAGGTGACTCTCTATGCTTCTCCTACAAAGAGCTAAAAATACTGAAACCCAAGAATTAAAAGACCCAGTAACACTTGGGGAGGCAGAGGCAGGCAGATCTCTGTGAGTTCAAGGCAAGCCTGGTCTACAAAGCAATTCTGGGACAGCTAAGGCTACACAGAGAAACCCTGTCTCAACAAACAAACAAACAACAACAACAACAACAAAAACAACAACAGTGACAATATATATATATACCCAAAGGCTAGCTACAGGCTGTGTAAGAATATGCCATGAGAGATTTATTTCATTGGCAGTGTCAAATGAGATAAACATATATGTTTCTCCATTTTCTGGAAACTGTGAAACTTGTGGAAGGGCTGAGTGTAGGAAGTTACCCAAGGTGGGTTAATAAAAAGTCCCAAGTCATGTTTCAGAAGTCAATGTGTGAGACCATATCAATAATCCTTGCAGCAGAAAAAAAAAAAGCAGTTAGCCATTCAGAAAAGTTATTTGCAAATCATTACCATCATAATTGCTTTGAACAGTTATTTCATTGACTTTACTAAAAGCATAAATGAAAGAATAAAATCACCACCATTGTAAGTCCTGTGTGCTTCTTTGATTCAATTTACATCATTGAGAATATGGGTATTATTATGCTAAATGGGTTGATAGGGGCCAGGTGTCCACAGAGAACCCCTGGGTTGTGACTCTAGATTTCACCTGAGAGTCAGTTTCAGCTGTTTTTTGTTGTTGTTGTTGTTGTTTTTTAATCTAGGACGTAAGATTAACACAGATACAGTTGGGGCTCTCTGTGGTTCTGAGTTTGATGTCCAGATTCAAAAGACATCTAATGCTAGCTAGCGCCAAAACTTTCTCTGCATAGTCAAAGTGTGGTTTTTCAGCTTCAATTGAGAAAATCTGGACAGGACAGATGCTCAATCACACACTCAGCCCCTGGTGCACATCCAAGGACATTGTGGAAACTTGGGCTGGCCCCATCAAATCTGAATGTTTCCCCTACATTGTTTCTTTGTATTTATACCATCTTTATTAGTCGAGCTTTCGCAAGGGAAACAAAGCCAATAGCAGGATCTATCTATCTATTGATCTTTACCTTCATTTAACTATGTATATTTGTTTGAGCACATACGAATAAGTTCATGTATGTATATGTATGTGAGTTGGATTATGTGTTTATAAAGCGAGTGGTTCTGAAATCTGTAGGATGGGTACAGTCAATGGCAAGTGTGGTGGTGCACACTTATAAGCCCAGGACTCAGAATACATCAGCAAAAAGGTCATGAGTTCAAGGCCAGCTTACATTACATAGAAAGAACCTCCCTCACAAAACAAATAAAAGTAAACAAACCCTCATTCAAAAATTAATGCTCTAGTCCTGAGTCAAAATTTTGTCTTTTCCAAGAAACTTGTTTTTGTTGAGATATTCAACAGATGAACTAACCAAATAAATCCACACAACCTCTTTCATGTGAAGTTACCCGATCATAGATGACTAATCACATCTACAAAACACCTTCATAACAACACATAGATTAGTCTCTGCTTAACTAGCTGAAATACTACCCACTGACTTAGCAATTAAAAAAAAAATCCTGTTCCACCAAGTTTCTGCTGCTGTTCAAAGTCTGTGATTCCCCTGGATTTGGGACAGCCTGGTAGTATTTCTTCCAATTGCATAAGCTGAATGAAGCTCTGCAGATCAGCCACACTGCTGGGGGGTTTGCTGTTGTGTGTTTGTTTAAACTCAGTTTGCCAGGTAACTTTACACACCAATTAGGAGGCACAAACTTGAGAGTCATAGGGGTTTGGAAGATGAATTCTCCAGTTCCTTTGAGCATGTTTTTATGACTCTGCCCTTTGATTGCCCTAAAACAATCCAAATCACCTTCTTCCAAATATTCCATGACCGAGAGATGATTCATAGTCCAAGAATGAAGAAAATACTCAGAATCCCAATTGCTCACTCTACCACGACTTCAGCTGACTTACAAAACAAAAACTCTCCAGATGAACAGCACAGTGGAAGCCAGAGCCAGCAACCATCTCTTTGAACGTGAGCAGTTGTGGCATTCCTTTTTTTCCTTTTCATGAGAAGAGCACATCTGGGTGGAAGGAACTGGTTTTCTGCATTTAGCTTTCATGTTTCAAATGCCTTGTTGGCAGGTAGACAGCGTTGCCATTTCTTTCTTATTAACAAATTGGATGGAATTCTCTAACATGAAAAGAGACTGTAAACTTCAGTTCTAGAGGGATGCAGAACCACTATAAATCACAGCTAATAGCAGCATAAATTGGTATGTTGTTCTAAAACCAATAAGACAATGCAAAAGTTGAAAACACTTTGTTCTCAAGCAACCTCTCTTTTACGTATATATGTATATTGGTGACTTCTTCGCACTGTTGAAAAGTATCTTAAAGAAGCAACTCAAGTGAAGAATGATTTATCTTTGCTCACAACTTCAGGGGATACAGTCCCTCCTGTCAGGGAAAGTGTGGCTACCCGAAGTTTTTATTTATATCTTGGCAGATAAGGAAGTAGAGAACTTGAATCAGCACCAGAAGCGGATATCAGCTTCCAGTGTCCCTGTCTCTAGTGACCCACTTCTGACACATAGACTCCACCTCTTAAAGGTTCAACAACCTCCCAAAGTGGTAGCACCAGCTGGAAAACAAATAATCAAACCCATGATCTGGTAGGGGACACTCTGGATTCCAGCTATAGCAGTATTCGACAGGAATGAGCACATTGAAATGTTCACAGCCACGACATTTATAATAGCAACTTAGCTACCTGTCAACCATAAAATGAGCAGATAAATACAACCACACATTATTACACACTGAGAAGAATGATGATATGCTGCTACAAGCAACATCAGAGAAGACTGTCATAGACATAACACTGGGCCAGAGAAGCCAACTGCAACACAAAGGACTCATGCATGATTGTATTCATGCAACATCTACAAGCAAGCAGAACTTCCCAACAGTGTCAGAAGTCATAGAATACTTAACTGCAGGAAGGGGCACAGTGACTAGCAAGGATCACTGAGGTGTTTCTTTATGGATTGAAATGTTTTGTTATAATGTTGTCTAATAAATTACCCCAAACTTAGGGGCTTACTATAACAGCCATTTCATTGCCTGTCATGATTCTGTGACTCAGGAGGTCAAGGCTAGGCTAAACAATTCTTATGTTTCATGTGGTTTTGACCGAGGCCTCTCAATGGGCCAAGAAAGCCGTCCTTACAAAGTTTGCTTTAGCAGTCATCAGCAGAAGGCTGGCCTCCACCAGCACAGTGGACAGCACAGTGTGTGTGACCCCTTCACTAGGGCAGTCTCTGGGCAATTAGACTCCAGGTGTTTGCAGAAAAAGTTTTAAAGAAACACACCAAGAAGCTTCCATCTTCTTATGCCCTAGATTAACCACCACCTCCACTTCATTCTGTTGGATGAGAGAAGTCAGTATGACTAGTCTGCTTCAAGAGAAGAAGAGGAGGAGATTTTACAGCTTTGAGGAATGGATATGTGTAGACAGATGCCAAGAACTGATGGCAGCCATCTTGGAAACAAGCTATGCATATCTCCATTTGGTCATACTTACAGGGCTCTCTTTAGTTTGTGACAGTCCATTAAGCTATAAACCCATAATATGTCCTTTTCTCTGTGCATGTAATTGCAACAAGAGGGTTTACATTTGAATTGAATTATTAAGCAGAATGACTCTACCCCCTCTGAACAGGCTGGCCTCTTTGTGGATATCTTAGTGGATATCTCTGCCTTCCCGGAGTCTCCTGGCCCATTCTCAGTTCTACATTCTTGAGTAAGAGCTGTGAACTCTTGGGCCTCTTTCCCTGTAAAGGCCTCATTCCAGTGAGGAAGGAGAGCAACAACCACCTCACAATATTACTATGAGGAAGACAGCTTTAAGGAAATGTCCCATATCCTGGATGCTCTGTGAATGAACTTCATATCCGTTCAAACTCCGGATACTTCCATAGATTCCTGAGTCTTCTGCTAACAAGGATTGGGAATGTAGACTTCTTAGAAGTCCTGACAGGATTCTAGTGAGCCCACACCCGCCCTGCTCCCTGGGGTCCTGTCCTATAAACACAGCCCTATAAGTCCATGATCTTTCGCACCTGCCACACTACATGGAGGGCATGAGCTGGATGTGATGAAAACATTCTGTGACTTCCAGAACAAAGCCGACGTCCCCAAACGAAGTGACAAGTGAGTCACCTCAGCTAGTGCTTAGTCACTGTTAGGTACTTTCCACACAGACACATTGAGATGGTTACCAGAGAAAAGTCTGCCTGCCGATCTCACAGCCGCCCAGAGAAAATGTTGTTGTAACCTTTCCTTTGCAGGGGAAAAAACAGCATCACTTTCCCTTTCCCTTCCTCTCCTTTTTGGAGTAAGATGCTTTGGCAAATGAGCTGAAGTGGTTGTTTTTGTTTACCCTGGAGAAAGTTTCCAGATAGTTCTGAATCCAGGGCTTTGAATATGTAACTGGCCCTTCAAGTCTTAAACACTTAATGTCTAAGTGTATAAACAACTCCTCAGAGGAGACTGTCACAGACCATCCTGATTGTGGGCCCTTGCAGCGAGCTCTTTGGCCACCAGAAGTTTCCTTTAGGCTTTCAGAAGCCAGAGAGACTGAGATGAGGGATCCAAACCCCTCGTGTTGTTGTGGAGTTGTTGGCTCCTACTTGTTATCCCAGCACTCAGGCAGGGGTTGGGGGGGGGAGGGAAAGATAACAAGTGGAGAAGGAGAAGCGCCATAAGTTCAACCAGCCTGGACTACTTAGTGAGTGCTGGGTCTGCCTGGGCTAAATGTGAGGTGGTCCTTTGTTTGTTCGTTGGTTTGTTTGTTTAATAAACAAAATGACCTCCCTTTGACCTGAGAGGTAGGCTGCAACTTCCTGGGCCCACTGCTCCTGCTTCTTACTTAGTGAGGAGGATAAAAAGTGATCACCCAAAGATGGAGGAAGAAATGACCACAGCCCAGAAATCTTGCCCTCTGCCCCAGTGCTTCAATCATTTCCTGTGAGCCTTCTCTATTTCAATTTCCTCTTCTACTTCTTTTGTACTGTCTCATTCTCTCATCTCCTCTCTGTTATCTGTATTTTTTTCTGGCTTGTTTTTAAGCCTCAGTCCTCCCTCCCTGACCCTCACCCCCAACCTCCTTCATCGCCATTGCTCTGGCTGGTAAAGCCTTGGCACGAGGCTATTGAAAGCCAGCCAAACTCTGGTTAAAAACATTGCGATTCTTGGCCAGAGTTTCCCTCCTTCCAAACGAGGGTGATGTTTCAGACATGGGAAGTCCTGCCTTCCATTTAGGCCCCAGGGAAGAAAAATAGCAAGGTCTTAGTGTGTGGCCTTAGGTGGATGGTGAAGTGGGCCTCTGCACACTCACAGAAATAAGTCTGGTGTTTCAGAGAATTGTGAAATGTGTACAGGCAATGTGTCATCCCAATAACAGTGAGTCAGTCCCCAGGCCCAGGCCCAAGCCAAAAGCCAGCCTCCTCTGCTTTCTAAATAGAAAGTATATTCCTGGCCAGCCTGGCATTAGCAAAGTAGTGGTCAGTGGGTGGACAGAGAGGCAGAAGAGACACGCGAGCGAGTCCATACATCACAGGTTCCTGGGAAAATCAGGCTCTTCCTGTGGGAATTTGGGGAAAAGCATTCTTTCATATTCTCTTGGTTCTGATGTGGCTGTGTGTCAAGTTTGTCCTTCCATTTATTTTAGCCCAAGCTTCCAGGGTGACCTTCCAAAATAGAACCACAAAATTGCAGCAGAGTGAACTAGATGGCCTGCGTGCTATAATCTTCAGTGCCAATCAGAGTCCAAAATCTCATCCTAGCTTCAACTAACACTGTGCAGAGAAACAGAGACTCAGAGAGACAGAGAGTCTGAGACAGACAGAGCCAGAGGACGTTTGTGCATATGTTTGTGTGTTACTGAGGAAATGTCCAAGCTCTCTGGAATCTTAGTGTCACATCAACTAAGAAGACCTGCCTGTCATGTACACATGTGCTGTGTGCATTCATGTATGTGTGCATATGTGAGGGTACATAAATGTATCACTGGGTTAAAAAATGTCCTTGAAGTCTCAGGATCACTTCAATAGATGGGAAAACCCCTGCCTTCTCCCGCAGGACGCTTAAAGAGGGTAGCAACACTCAAAGTGACTCGTCACAGCAGGTGAGCACGGCTTTCCTGAGAAGATGCTATGGTCTGGGATGAATGTCCCCAAGGACCCGTGTATCAGAAACTTGGTCCTCATCCTGTGCTGCACCTGGGAGTTAGTGAGATGCTTAAGATAAAGAATCCAATGGAAGGAAAAGAGTCATTGAAAGCATGCTTGTAAGAGGGATTTGTGGAACATGTTCTTTCTCTCTCTCTCTTTCTTATCCTACCCTCCAGCCACCAGGCGTGAGCAGCTTTTCTGCCCATTTATCTCCAGAGTGATGCATGCCTCTCCAACAGCACCAGATCCTGGACCAGCAAGACCAGGGATCGAAACCAGGAGCCCAAACAAACCTCCCCCCTTCATAAGTTGGATACTCAGGTGTTTTTGTCACTGTGAGAGAAAGCTGAGTACCGAGAAGTCCTCCGAGCCTGGCCTCTTCTTCGTCCTCTGGCCTGCAGCTTGTCTTTTGGGCTGCCCTTTCAGGGCGTGCGAGCACCAGGCAGTGAGCATCAGGGACAGCACTGGCTACTGCAGCAACTTTGACTCATTTACTAGGAAAACGGAATATTAAAAGAAGACACACGGCACCTGGGGTCTTCTCTGCCAGCATCGTGGGTAGGCAGGGCTCCCTTTCATCCCTGGCAAACCCAGATGCCCGTGTCATGTGGCTTCCACAGCACCAGACGAAGTGATGCAACCACCATCTAGCTTTGGGTCAGCCTGGAGACAAGTGTCCTGTTAGAGCGTGGGTGGAGCCGGCTTTAAGCTCAGCCTGTACCCTTTCCTAAGCCCACAGCTGAAGGACGAGTAGGAAATCCTACTGCCGAGCAGACATCGTTCATCTTCCCCCTTGTACCACCATCGAGAGCTCAGCCAGACCAGTCATCACCGACCACGACCACGGCTCATCCTTTCCCTCCCCCTTGCTGCAGCTCATAAGCTGTCCTCATGACAAGCACCTGTTTCCTTTGGCAGGGACCCTGTGAGGTCCAGCCACACTACTGACTTGATATGCGCAAGAAACAAGATAATTGACTTCAATTATAATAACTACATCCATTAAAAACCTATGTAATGTTCATTCAGCAGCCTAGGTAATGTGCAATTAATGACATTACCCTCTGAATTGTGCATTGGGTCACCAGTATGCAGATTATGCATAATGTTCAACATCTGTATTAATTATAGCACATACCAGAAAACTATGGCATTCAAAACTATCTCGGTTACAAACCCTTTTGATTTTGCATAAACTCCCTTTTATGGAGGTTTTTTTTTTCTTTCATTGGAATATTTGTTTTCCAGCTCTTTATGCAAACATGACCTTTACAGAAAAAGGACTCTGAGAAGCTGATTAGCGCTGAGCTTGGCCAAACCTGAGAAGTCTCTGTTAGATCTTGCCCAGGGAAAAAGGCCATCACCTTGAGGGCAGAGTTCAGATTTCCAGTTTTCTACTAGACTCTGGTAATCCTTTCCCTGCCAATCACAGCACTTCCATCAGGACATCCATTATCTTGGAAATAGTCATAATCGGCTTTGATGATGCCTGCTTGCCAAAACATTAAATAGATGATCTCACTAGAGAGACCAGCATGCTTTGCAAATTTGAGACAGCAATAGAACTGAACTGAGTTCTCAAGAGGAAGGCTTCTATTCTTCCTCTTATGTGGCTAATTTGTTTGTGGGCATCCCAGGATTTCAAGAATGGCTACCTTCTGCATAGTTTTGTTGAACCTTCTTCTTTTGCTCTAAATATATCTTTGGTGACTGGAGTCGCTTCCTCCATTTTACAGAATTCAGAGACTGTTCTTGTGGATGAGGCAGGTTACTCAAAGTTATTTCAAAGAGAGAACCATGGCAGGAAGAAGACAGCAAAAAGATGGTAGAGAGGTGTAGATTCTAACTCTTCACCCCTGCCTTCTAGCTCGTGTCCGGCCTTCACCTCCACAGCCCAGAACAAGCACTCATCCCTACCACATCCTTCTCACATCAGGGCTGCCCACCAGGGGAGTCCTGATGGACCTATCCTGTGCTGATTGACAGTATAATCTCTACTCTACATTCAACACCTGTGTGAGCATTCAGTGAGCCCCGATTCCACACTAACCACTGTGCCAGCCAGACACGGCTAAAAGCAAGCAGGATGCCTCAGAGACAACTGCTCTGGAGGCCTTGGAAGCTTGTCCCTGAACTGGGGTTGGCCCCACTGAGTCCCTTGCCTGGAGTTTCTGACTCACTCCTCTCAGAGTCATGAAGGCATTCTTCTGAAGTATGAAGCTGGTCAGTGCTCATTCTCCTGCCCTTCCTGGCCCCATCACTTACAAAATGAAATTGAAGCCCTTTCATCCTGCACTGAAATCTCAGGGTGTGCTTCAGTCTCGCTATCTTCACCTGCTTTGTCACCTGCCATAGACCCTGAGGTGACTGGATTTCCCACTCATTAATTGTCTCCAATGCTGCACTGACATTTGCAGCTCCTTCCCTTATGAAACAGCACATACTTCTCTAATTTTTGAATCTCAGTTGACCGTCAGACTGGTTTTGGTCAATAAGATATTATTAAGTGAGACTCAAACAAAGGCTTGGAGAGCCATCTCTCTTTTGCTTCTGGCCTCTTCAGCCACCACGTTTAGAAGCCTTATCAAGAATCCTTGGCAATAAAGACTGTAGAGAAGGTGATAGAAACCAAGGGCCCCCATATATAAGGAAACACCTCTCCAGACCATTCAGCTGCAGCTAAGCTAGCTTGAACCAGTGACTCACGGAATCATTTTCAAAAGGACTGGGGCTCAGCTACTATTGCAAAAGGCCCTTTGGCTAGGCTAAAGAGTAGCCATAATGGTTGTAAAGGAGGCTTAACCCAAACTCCTTCACTCCTATGTATGGATTCACTCATCATTTGTATGTGTGTTTTCTCTCTATATGAAGTAACTGCTCTCTGTGGCCGGCTCTGTGATGGGATCAGGGTGAAAAAGTGATTACGACTCAGGTCCCTTCTGTCCTGGAGGAGTTCTGTTCTCAGCTGCATGTGTGTGCACATGTATGTGTGTGCGCACATTCGTGTATGAGTGTGTGCATATATGTCTGTGTGTTTGTCTGTGTGTCTATGTGTGTCTGTGTGTGTGTCTATGTGTGTATGTTTGTGTGTGTGTGTGTGTGTGTTCAAGAAGGCTAAGAGAGTAAACGTGAAGGCAGGGCATCACAATATTCAGGGGAACTTAGAAGCGAAGCCTAGAAGCCTGAACTAGGGACTCTAAACATGGAATCATCCTTTGTATGACACTTGGATATGGACTTGGAGTACAGACAATAGGAATAAGAACAGAATGACCAATGTATCGTGGAGATCTTGAGAGCCAGTCTAATAGCTCTGCTTTTGACCCCAGCAAACATGACTCACCACAGCAAGAAATAAACTAAGGTGTTATTTCTAATTCCTTAACTCAAAGGGAATTTGATCTGCATTCCCAAACTTTTTGTCCCTAGGCTTAGAAATCACAGTAAGTGGGATTCCAGTGTCATACAGTGTACCCTTGCAGAACCTGGGAAAATCACTTTACAGTTGTACCTCATGTAGAGACAAGGCAGCTTTCTTAGGAAGGCATCATTCAGCTCTTTTCTTCTGCACACACCACAGAAGACACTTACACAAACATGGCTTCCCATCACTAGGCGAAACCACTGTAGGTTGTACATGAAACCCACCAGTGTCTAGAACATTGTTCTGTGGTGCACAGTTGTGAGAGCTGATCTTCCCTGTCAAGGTGACAGGCTTTGAAGTCACCTAGGACACACAACTTTGGCTATGTTTGTAACAGTGTTTCCAGAGAGGTTTAACTGAGGAGGGAAGACACACCCTAAATGTGGCTGCACTATCCCTTGGGTCAGAGGCCCAGACTGAATCAAAATGGCAGAAGGAGTATAGTTTCCTGCTTTCTGATCATTAGAGGTCTGAGGAGGCCCAACTGCACACTTCTCCTGCCACAGCTTCCCTGTCATGATAGGCCGTGCCCGCTGAAACCCCAAGCCAAATACACCTCTCTCCTCTTCAGTTGCTTTTGTTTGCTCATGTCAGTGAGAAGTGCCTAACACTGCCACTGTACGTCTCCAAGCCTCACAACAGAAGCTATCAGTAATTCTTGTCCCTTGTCACTGAATGGTTGGGCCTTTGCTGTAACCAGCTATAGTTCAAGGGTTAAGCACGTGGAGCCTCAGGATGTCAGCCTCTGTTTTGTAACCGCTTACCCCCGGAGGTCTTTAGTGTTCTCACCTGTAAAACGGCCGCGTGTCCCGGATGGTTGTGCGAATGAAAAGGCGCAATGCACGTAAGAGATTAATATGATGCCATTGCACAGTAAGCACACAGTCCATGATGTTACAGCAGTCATTATCTTTATGAATAGTCATGCAATAGCTGCTGACATTTGAGGTTCTGTCAGAACTACCTGTTCTTCATTGTTGCCACACACTTATGCAGTCCTCAGGCCCCATGCTGAGTCCAGACCCACATGATTCTTTTTTCTGAGTCCCAGGGTTGAGAAATAAAGGACTGCCAAGGGGAAAAAAATCAAATTGTTTTTGTTTACATTGTTTTGAAGAGTTTTGGGGAGGAGGCTGCTGGGCTTTATGTGTGCTAGGCAAGCATTCTAAGACTGAGCTACATCCTCGGGCTCCCCCACATCCAAGGGCACAGTTTTTGATCAAAGAGAAATTTTAAAATGCAAAACACTTTGCAGAACATACTGGTCTCTGCCAGGTACTTCCTAAAAGTCTGAGGCTTTCCCTTCTCAAAGTTGTCTACCACCAGACTATTTCCCGGCAGGCACCCTCGTGCCCCAGCCAGTTGCTAAGAAGTGGGCATGGAGGGCTGGACCAGGTACTGATGTGTCCAAGCCTGAGCCCTGCATGACTTTCCTGCCTCACTGGCCTACAGGGAAGGTGGAGCTGACTTTGGACCACAGCCAGGGTTCCGAAGAGGCCACGACGGTTCTCAGAGCAGGAATGTGAGGCTCGCCCACGCCGGTGAACTCAAGTGCAGGAAAGAAACTTCCAGGTAAACTCGGTGTCAGTCCACCGCACACCTCCCCAGTGCTATTCTGCTCCCACACAGCAGGGACAAAGTTTCACCTAAAACTTTCACAATGTAGAAATACGATGCCAAGCCCGCAGGGAAGATGCCACTCTGCTCCTGAGAGGACCTAAGGACACACTCCTAGCATTCAGGACAACAAATAGTTAGTAAGGCTCCTGGGAAAGCAGATGACGGAGGCATCTGTGATCTGTACCAATTGCCAGCTCATTTAATTCTCATACTTACACCTGAAAAAGAGGTGTCTTTAGCTTTGTTCTGTAGGTAAATTGAGGCTCAGAAAGAGCTTGCTTCTACTTTCAAGGATGGAAAGTTACAGAGGTAGGAATGCAACCATGACTGTTTGACTCTAAAGGCTCTTTCCCATGGCATTTCTGGCCTTTCAGAAACGGGGACCACAGGCTTCAAGCTGGCAAGCCTTCAGCGTCCAGACCTTATCCACAATGTACTGCCCAGCACTATACCAGGCATGGCAAAGGAGACTGACGCTGGGAGACAGGGATCCATGGTTCTCCATTCTGAACAGAAAGACAACTGGAAAGGGGCAGTAGGCTGGTAACAGGAAGTGCACAGAACCCCAGCCAGCAGAGGCCGAGGGGCAGAGGACATGGTGTCAGTGTTTCATGAGTCTAGCATGCAGGGCTTTGCTAATCCCCTCATCTCCTCCAAAGTCATGAAGACCACAGAGGAGGGCACAAAGATCCAGACCCACAGGGAGTAAGGAGCAATCACAGTACCCACACACCCACCTCCACATGATTGTTGGCGATGTGGTCACATGACTGTGTTTAGACTTTACAACAACTCCAAGAGGTGAGAGTCGGGATTCCTGACTTACAGATAAGAAAACTGTGGCCCCAGTCAGGGGTTGACCAAGCAGTAGGAAGTGGTGAAGCTGTGAGCAGAATGTTCCAGTGACAGTCCACTTGTTCACAGGTTATACATGTGAGGAGAGCAGGGTGGGCTCAAGGCGGAGGCAGAAGTGTCTGAACGCTGAAGGATGCTAGACGCCCACCATTCCTGCTATTTAGCCCCATGGTGCCAGTGTCCACAGAGCTTTCCATTTCGACTAAACCAAATGAGTCTATTTCTGAATAGAGAACCTAACTAAGATGTTGGAGTTAATTTTGTTCAATATTCAAACACTGGGTTGACTAAGAGAAGGCTAAAAGACAGGTGTAGCCTACAGGTCAATCTTCTTGTTCCCTGTGGGCTTCCATGTGACAGAGAACACCCTGCTATTAGCCAGGTCCCTCAACTCAATATGATGGTGAGGAGGCCATCAGAGGGGCTGCTGACTGTGGCCTGGAGACCCTTCGGGTTCCTCCTGCATCTGAAGCTGTGTTCATCCATAAACTGGTGCAGCTGAGGTAGGAGAATGTGTGAGCAAAGATGCTCAGAGCAAAGACTCATAGCTAGAAGTCAGCTTTGCCTCTCCACTCACTGGCTCCAAAACTCTGCATGGATCCTTTCACTTGGGATTATGGGCTAGCTCTCCCATAATTCTCAAGCCTGATTGTTTTTCGCTCAGCTCTACACCTCAGGGCCTGGCTCAGGGCCCCTCACCTCAGGCCAACACCAGCTGGTCATCTGGACAGGGAAGAGATCACCAAGGTAGGGTAGAAGGCTGACCTCACACCCGGCAGGTCTCATGGAAGTCAGCTTTGACTGCTGTGATTGTATACATACTTCCCACCAACCTGTCTGTAGATGCCATTGCGATTTTCCTGAGGAGATTCTTTTTTAAGAAACCAATGAAATATCGTGATCCATTTGTGGGGCATTCACTGGAATGAGTTCTCCACAAAGACATAAAAGTTATTCTCCTACTCAATCCCACAGCTCAAATCTCTAGCTCCCAGTATATGCTCAATAAATGATGATCAAAGAAGCGGGTGCAGGGGGAGAAAAGGAGAGAGAGAGGGACTCTTTAAAAACAGGAGAAAGTTTGTCCTCTTCCAGGTACATCTCATATTAGTGGTGGTCTTAAAATCTATTAAAACGTGATGATAGCAGCCACTGTTATAATGACTGTTACCCAGGGTCTACTTCGTGTCTATCAGAGCAGTACAGCTGTGCATTCTTGCTTACATTCCCAAATACTCTGTTATTATTATGACTCAGGATTTCTCAGGCTCAGCCCTGGGGACTCAGGAGCCAACGACTGGCAGGGGCATGCCAGTCATCACGCAGGACTCGGCAGCAACTCCGATTGCTTCCCACTATATGGCCTTCTCAAAATTGTGACAACTAGATCATTCTTCCAGGCATCACTAAAGGGGTTCCCTGTGGCCCAAGATTGCTCAGTTAGGCCAGGTGGGTTGCCTGATGCTCTACATGTGGGAATTCCTCCTAGGTTTGCCAGGTTCTCTTGATTTTGCCAGATCAATCACCTGCCTGTGGCAAGGCAGGACCCAGGGACCACTGACAGGAAGCACCATAGGCTCTCCCCAGCCCCTACTGCATCTCACTCTGAACAGCCTGAGGTCCCTGGCATGCAAGCAGAGCCTTCCCCAGCAGTGTGGCTGAGCATAAGGCCAAGCAGCTTGGAAAACACTTACTCACGCTCTGGCCAGGCCTGGAAACATCACCAGTGATAAATCATATCTCTTAATTATCTGCAGTCCTGAGGCCAGCCAAGATTTAACTCGGGTGACAAATATTTGCTACAATACACACACCCCAGTTTCCCCTGCCCCCCAAGGAGAAACAGTGCAAAGAGAGGCCTGAGCTGTCTTCCTGGCAGCCGTCCTGTCTACCCACCCCTCGGGAGCTGGGTCCCTGCCTGGGCATGCCTCTCTCTGAAATTCCCAACTTTCTGTTTGGGTTTTGGTGTTGTGCGTTCTCAGAACAGTTCCCAAATTAGAGCTTCACTCACTTATGCCAGTCAGGGAGGAAACAGAAAATGGAAGGGCACAGAGGCTTGGGTTCAAGTCAGCTTGGGCCTGCAGCAGGAAAAGTGTCTCCTCCTAGTCGGAACCCTCCTCATGCTAAGGATGCCTCTGTGGCTCCGCAGCTCCTACACGTGCTGGTCTTTCTAGCGCTCTCTCGAGTCCTGTTTCCATTACACTCCTCCCAAAAGCCACAGTCATGCTGAACCTATTGATAAGCTTTTGAGCATGATCACATACATTGCTGCCTTTGAGTGCTTTATTCAATCTCTTCTCAGGCCAGAAAATGCTTATTCACAATCTAAAGTCTACTATATACGCCCCCACCCCAGTCCCAACCTAGATCAAGTGTATTACCCTCCTATCGCTCTGCAGCTTGCACAGACAGCAGTTTAACCTGATGTCCTCCAACTTGCGGAAGTTCTGTGGTGGGCATCTAGAGTCCCTTAGGGACTGCTGAGTCAGCAAGAACAAGGTGAGATTATCATCACAGATGTGACAGATATTAAAATTATTTTCTCCCAGAGCCTTCCTTCTCTCAAAACTTGGTTTTCTTTGACACAACAATGTGTGTTTTGCTTGGGTGTCCCTCACAGAAGAACCTACAAAGAGCTTTCTAGGGGACTGGAGAGGTGGCTCAGGAGTTAAGGGCACTGACTGCTCTTCCAGAGGACC
>CM053763.1:81587526-81631221 GCA_028658305.1 Pachyuromys duprasi
TGAAGGCACTTAGCCATGGTCAGTTCTGTTTTTCTTGGTGTCAAATGTCAAGGCATCTGGTATCTACTTCCTCAGGTCAACCTCCTGAGAGAAGCCCCCAGCGACATTGAGACCTTTCACAAGACTAGCTCTGTCTCAGGTGTGGCTATAGCTGCCAAAGTCATAAAAATTTGCTGACCAGCTAGTCTGGCCCTAATTGGTGAGCCCCAGGTCCCAGTAGGAAATCATGTCTTAAGAAATAAGGTGAATAGTGTCAGAGGAATGACACCAAGGCTGTACATTCATTCACACACACACACATACACACACACACACACAGAGACACATACACACACAGACACACACACTCATACATACAAACCCTACCTTGCATACCCCAGGCTGGCTTTCTGCCCTTCAAAAATGTTCCAAATGTGGCACCTACCCCCAGTCTGTCCCAATGTGTCCTTGAACTTACATGGCAAGTAAGAACAAGCACATGTGGCCTCTTGCAGAAGCTGGGTTTGTCACAGATTTTAACATCTTCCTCAGAATCAGACATGTATGGGTAGATCAAAAGGGTGCCCCTATTATTTTATGTCCTCAACACCCCAAATTTATGAAACAGACAATCAGTGTAGAGCATCATTCCACAACAATCATTTGAATGTGTCTGAGGAACCAACCACTCATGACTTCCCAAGCTCTTATAGAATCAAAAACTCAGGATCTTTTTAGTGATGGCTGGAGGCAAGGTGAAGAGATGAAGCTGCTTCAGTCTCTCGCAGCATGCTGTGGGTAAGAGCTGGCCAAGCGGTGTTTCATTGGATGGTTTCAGCCAGAGGAAGAGAATGATTCCAGCCTGGTCTCTAGAGCCCATGCCAGCTGCGTGGAGACAGCCATGGTGGGAGACCACAGCAGAGAGACAAGTCACTGCTGCTATCAAAACATGTCTGACGCCAGAATGCTGAGCCATGGAAATGGGAAAGAAGGGGCAAATTTGGAAAGTCTGAAGTCCATAAAACCAACAGGACTTCTGAAGTATTCAATAAATAGAATCATAGAGATGAGTGTCCTTGCTCAAATGGCCAGGTAGGTAGTAGACATTAGCTAAGATGAAAAATAGAGCAGGAAGGAGCATTTGCTGGAAACAGGAGACAGGGAGGTCAGCAAGGAGTACTATGTGACTACGGGTAGAGGAGGCTTCCATGTGGCTGTGGATCATGGGTCTAAAGTTTAAGGCCAATGTGGAGGCCAGAAATGCAACAAGGGACTGATAATCTAATAGAAAGAACGTACTTGAACAGAGGGTATGGAGAGAGGCCAGAGAAGGCTTGACAGCTCTGAGAAGAGGAAGGAGAAGAACAGTTGTGCAGACCACGTCAGGCACTAACAAGATATGAAGAAAAGGGTGGGGGTTGTGAGAGACTCCTTCTAAGATGATGCAAAGCAGCTAGCACAGCCCCAGTACACAATGTCCTGACTCTAGTAGACTACACACCAGAAGAGGCAACATTCCCAGATCCCCAGTGGTTGCCTAGAACTACAGAGAGGGCCCACCTATGCTTAACATATTGTGATTTCCATATATATGTGTGTGTGTATGATGTGTGTATGTGACCCATAGTGAAGTTTAGCTTACGAAGTAGTCATATTAAGAACAATTAATAAAATGAACAACTATAGCAGTATATATAAGCGAAGTTATGTAAAAACCTATGAATGACTCATTTATTTCTAGAATTTTCCATTTAATATTTTTGGACCACAATTGACTACAGGTGACTGAAACTGGAGTGCCACAAGGAAAGCGACAGAACTAAAAAATCTGGGCACAGGGGTCTTTCCTGAGACTGATACTCTAACCACGTACCATGCATGAAGAAAACCTGGAACCCCTGCACAGATGTAGTCCATGGCAGTTCAGTCTCTAAGTGAGTTCCATAATAATGGGAACAGGAACTGCCTCTGGCATGAACTGATTGGCCTGCTCTTTGATCACCTCACCCTGATGGGGGAGCAGCCTTACCAGGCCACAGAGGAAGACAATGCAGCCAGTCCTGATGAGACCTAATAGACTAGGATCAGAAGGAAGGAAAAGAAGACCTCCCCTATCAGTGGCCTTGGGGAGGGGCATGCGTGGAGAAGAGGGAGGGAAGGTGAGATTGGGAGGAGAGGAGGTTTATGGGGGGGATACAAAGTGAAAAAAGTGTAATTAATTTAAAAAAAAAGAACTAACAACAACAAAAAGAAAAAAATCACAGGTGAGAGATGTGTTAGTACCACATCGATACCTGCAATTCTCTTTCCTTTAACTTTTTTTCAGTGCTGAGCCTAGGCCTTGTGCATGCTGGACAGATGCTCTATCACTGGGCTATATCCACAGGTCTCCTCTTTTGGTCAGGGTCTTGCTATAAAAGTAGGTTGACCTTGAACCTTCAGTGCTCACATTTCAGCCCTCTAGGAGCTAAGACTGCAGACATACGTTGTCAAGCCTAAGCTCCGTGTTTGACATTTTTCACCTAACTGAAATAGTGTAAACAGTAAGGGTGCGTGCCTCTTTCTCTAGATAGTCTATTACTGGCACCCTCGTCTCCAAGATGAGGGAGTTGAACACAGAAAGGCCAGTTAGAATGAGTCATACCCCAGCTTATGCATGAAGACATAGAGCACAGGACAGCAATCCAGAGTCCATGCCACATAAATGGCACTTGAGGAGCAGGTCAAGTCATGAGTGGCCCCTGCCTGTTTAATTCCTGCTGCTGCTGCTGCCGCTGCTGCTTCTGCAGATGCCAATTGGCCCTCCTGCAGCATCAAAAGTGCCAGGGCCCTTTGTCCCAGCGCATCTTGACTTTTGAGTTGAGTCGAAAGGCTCCTGGCTGCCAAGCTGATTGCAAAACTGCTTCTGATGATTTAACTGTAAATGAATCTGAAACATACGGACTGAATTTCTCTTGAACTGCACACCAAAATTTTCATTTGATTGAAAATTTTGAGAGTCTGTGTTAAAAAACCATAAAGACAAAAAAAAAGGAAGAGGACAAACAAAGTGGTAATTGTGTGAAGGTCGAAGGAGCACCGAAAGAGAGCAGCTGGTATAGAAAGAACACTTTCGACACCTCCCAAGTCCAAGGCTGGTGAGGGCTTTTACACGGTGCTGCGAACACCTTCCACATCTCCCTGGGGGCACAGTCCTGCTAGGACTGACAGGCAGCTCTGCCTATCCCAGAACTGCTCAAAGTGGGTGCTAACTAAAGAGAAAGCCCTTTATTCATACAGTGTTTCATGTAGCTACATACAAAGTATATGTGTACATGTGTGTATGTTACAACTCCTGCTTTCCTTATCAGAAGTACGTTCTGTCTCGTGATTACAAATAAAATGATGCAGATAATCACTTAGGTGATCTACATACAAAACTATCACTACTCTTTGGGGAAAGAAATATATACATATGTATAGGTATATATATGTATATATATATGATACAACTATAAGAAATATATGATACAACTATAAGTTGTATTTATTTTATAGAAATAAAGAATATTGCATATATACTATGTATTCTATATATTCATATTCCCAAATTGGCTGTGTTATATCATGTAACTCAGGCAGGCCCTAAACTTACTCTGTAGCCAAGGATGACACTGAACCCGCCTCTGCTTCCTGAACATTGGGGTTCCTGGAGTGTGCTACCACACCTAGTTTCTGTGCTTCTTCCATAGGTCAAACTTAGGTCTTTGAACATGCAACACAGACACCCCCAACTGAGCTAACACCAGCTCACTGTCTGTTAATATATGCTAAATAGAGACCTTTAATATATGTGATATGTAAAAATGCATGTATTATAAAACGAAACCCAAAAGGAATGGAAGTTCACAGGAGAACAGTGGGTGCTGAATAAAGCAGTCCCAGCTCCAAAGCTCTAGTCTTAAGAGGAGGCTGAGGGGAGTTATTCAGATTTGGTGAGACTGTGCTTCTAGTGGCCCAGAGCCAATCTATCGGACTCACGGTGGTTAAGAAATGGCCACTCTCAGTCGGCCTGAGCTGAATACAGCAAGAGGAAATCAGCCTCTTCCTAAAGAAGACATAAAGAAGGCTTTTCATAAAGAAGACACAGGTCATCAGCATCTTCACAGCTGACGTCTATGAGCGAATCTTCTTAAGGCACCCGTTGCCTACACATTGTCCCCCAAACTTCTTCCAGTGGACTTGAAGAGAAATCCTTCAACCAAATAGAAACAAAGGTCATTATTGCCTGAGAAATTCTGTCATCTCAGAAACTCTGATTACAAGCTGGGCATGGCGGTGCAACCTGTAATCCCAGCACGTCAAGGCAGGGGCTAGGGAAGGGAAAGATTGGGAGCTCAGAGACATTCTGATACCTGGTGAAGTTCAAGGGTAGTCTGTAGTCTGAGAACCTGTGGGAATCTGTCTCAAAAAAAAAGTCAAAACAATGTACTTCTTAAAAAAAAAAAATAAATAAAAAAATAAAAAGCCTTACTGTGATCAAATTACGAAGGGCCCAGAGCCTCAGGGGCCTAGGATGGTGGCGATGGTGGTGATTTTAGTCTGTGTGTTCCTCTTTTCTTCCCAGTACATTCTACACTCCTGATCTGTCTTCTTTTCGTTCCTCGCCCAGCCCCTTAGTGCTGTTAGGAAATAATTTTGGGAAGCGCTTGCTCAAAACACGACAGCAGAGAGTGGGTGAGCAGCCAATGCCTTTGAGAAGAAGCATTTGGCAGCTCTGAAAGCAATGACCACACTGGTACAGCCTGTGTCGGTCAGGGCTGCAGATGTCAGAGCCATGAGTTCAGAAATTCACACAGCCACAGCCTCCATCCCAGCACCCCCGCCCCACCCGACACTGCCAGACACTGGCTTGTGTGGAGATGACACGTCATGCAGCCACTGCCTTTTTCTCCGAGTGCAGGTGGGGCCCCGAAAGCCACCATCCAGTTGTTAACAGCTGTGGAAATCCCTTGACTAGATCTACGCTGCGCTCTTCCCTTCGTGTCACACATGGCTGTCTTTTAGGTATGCCCTGCCAGCAAACAGGCAGGAGATTCCCTGCCAAGCCTGCAAGGGCATGGCTGTCAACTCTGCCAGGAATCTGCCAGTTTTTCTGGCTCAAGGCAAGAGTTAACCCTTGACAAGTTCAGGAAGTAAGCAAATCCATTGCCAGAGACAAGCACTGACTCAGGAGTTAGCACCAATTCAAACCTCAGCCCTAGAGCACACACAGCAGGGGCCTTGGGCAAGTGTGAACTTTAGCTGAGGCTCCCCACCTGAAAGGTGACCGACCGACCGTGATAACAATTGTAACTCTGTTATAAGCACAGCGTCAGGATCAGCTGTGCTAAACAAGACAAGAATTTAGCACAGGGCTTAATGCACAGTGAATCCTCAATTAATGGTAGTTATTGTTGTTGCTTAGTTGTTAAATATAGCTCACTAAAATAAACAAGAAAAGCAGAGACATTTTAATTTTTTGTAGGTTGGTACTACAGAAATTTACTAACAACTACACGTATACATGAATGCACGCTCATGTGGGCACATACACACACAAACACACACACACATGCACATTTGTATACGCATGCACACAACCACATGCACGCATGTGTGTGCACACACACATATATCTTCTGTTTAAAAAAACCATTCAAATATTTGTTCACTAGCTAGACTCCACCCTAAGCCACTTTATACCTATTTCCTTTCCTTACTACTTCTTTGACTTAGTCTTAACATTTAGCTAGCACTCAGATTGCAATGTGAGTAAGATGCAGATCCGACAGGGGTGGATTCTTGTGTCAGTCAGGATAAAACTGAGAGTGAATGAAGACAGAAGGCCCAGAAACCCACAGTCTCCACTGAACTTCAATAGCCACCCCTCGTCAGCCAAGTAGGCATGGGTTGGCTCTGATTCCAGGACCCTGGAAAGACTTTACAGAGGGGTGGCCATTGTTCAGGATAAACTTGAAGACAGATGAACAAATGATAAGTGGGTTATCAGCCAAAGACTTTCTAGGCGGAAGTAATAATGCCCCGGAGACTGTTCACTGTTTCTCTAGACCCAAGCAGAGGTATGCTATCCAACCTGAAGCATACTGTCTCTTCCTCTTTCTCATGGAGATGTGTGAGTACTGAGGTCTGAGTTAACACTCCTGATGCCAGAATGCATTCAGCCATAGGTCAGCTTAAACAATGTCACAATGGCAAGCCCTGAGCTGATTAAAAAAAAAAAATCTGTGAGTCATGAAAACAGGCCAGCATGAGAAAAACCACACATGAATGGACCATAGAAAGCAGCCCTTTAGGCTGGCTTTAGAATCCGCCTCCAGTCTTTCAACAAAAGTAGGGACTTAAAAAGAGGAGACCTAGAAAAGAAAAGGTGGATTCGAGTCCCATAACCCATGTGCTTTACCTACACTCTCAGAAGGTCAATGATATTAAGGTCACTGTTCTGTGAGGATGTAGAGGCTCAGAGAGGGCAAACGACTTGTCCAAGGACACATAGCTAATAAGGCTATTTAGATTCAGGAATGGGAGTCAAGCATAGCAGCGCCTGCTCATAATCTCAGCACACAGAGATAGAGGCAGAAGGACTAGCAAAAGTTCAAGACCAGTGCAATCTACAAAGTAAGTTCCAGGCTGCCCAGGGCTACATAAAGAGACTATCAAAACAAAACAAAAACAAACAAATAAGAGCCACGGATGAGAACTGAACCAAGATTTGCTGATGTGCAAAGGTGGACCTTTGCTTTTGAACCATGCTGTCTCTCTCTTGCATGCTATGATGCAATAATTCAATGGCTACACTGCACATCTGAAATTCATATAAAATCAGAAGTGTCTTATTTCTATCCGTTGGCACCCATGGATTATCTGGAAAGATCCTGCTTTCTTGAATACTGCCTGCCACAGCCAACAACTTGGAGTGATAGGCATAGCAGAGCCCTCTTCAAGAAGGCTCTAAGAATTGATTGGTTGTGGTCTCCCCAGCAGCTGGCACCAGCAGATGCTGAGAATCAGAGGTTGTCAAGGGCCCACAACTGCTCTAATTTGCTTCTAGTCACTGTGATAAAGACCATGGCCAAAGTAACCTGGTGAATAAGGGGTTTATTATAGCTTATGCTTCCATGTCAGGCAGGAACCTGGATGCAGGGACCAAAAACAGATGATGCTTACTGGATTGCTTCCTACTAGCTTTCTTATACACACAGCACAGGCCCACCTGCCTAGAGATGGTGCAGTCTATTCCTAATAGACTTCACCCTTCCACATCAATCACCAATCAAGATACCTCCTGAAATAGAAAGACCCTGATTCTGATATTGGAAAAGTAAACAGTTCTGGATTCTCATAACAGATTGGATCACTTTGTGCATTGGTGTGCCTACTTTTTGCCTGCATATACAAAATGGGAACAGCAGCAGTGTACTCTACAGAACTGTAGTCAGATTTAAAGAAGATATTGATACTAAGCATGTAGCATGGAGTCTGGCATGGAGTCATTACAAACCCCACTCAAAGGAGCAGTGGAGATTCAACACTCTCATCAAAAAAGTACTTGGGAACAATCCTGAGCCAAAGAGACTTGTTTTGAATGAGGTGTGTCTCCCGTGGGCTCAGGAATATGAACACTTGGTCCCCATTTAGCAGCACTGTGTCCTCAAGGTGAGGCAGCCTTGCTGAAGGAAGGGGGCCACTGGGGAAGCTCTGAGACAGCACAGCTTTGCTCACTTCTAGTTCTCTCTCTCTCTGCTTCATGCTTAGAGTTGAGGGTGTGGTCATCTCTTAGGCTCCTGCCTCACTGCCCTGCTTTCCTGTTTCCATGCCTCCCTGCCATGTCAGGCTCTTAGCTATCTGGAACCAGAAACCCAAACAAACTCTTTCCACTATAAGTTACCTGGCCGTGGTATTTTGTCATACCAATGTAAAAGCACATCCTTGACTGTGGTTTGATACAGTTTGGTCCCTCTGGCCCTGATCTGTCCCATCCCTTTGAAGATTCTAGCTGTGCCTTCACCTACAGACACTGCCAGCCTTCTGTGGGAACCAAGTAGCTATCCCCATGGGATCCTGCCTCACACTTCCTCATGATACTTCAGAGATAAGGTGAGGATCCTCTTGTTCAAACAATCTCTTACCACCCCTTCAACATATTACTTAGGTTGATATATCTTGCATTTATGACACCTCTTCCACGTGAAAGACTGCATACAACCCTGAATCTGCCATGTGTCTTTTCTAGCAATACTGACTGCACCAAGGTTTAAAATGGAAGTTGAATTCATTGAGTATTTGATGTGCATGTGTGTATGTGTGTGTATATACACGTTCACATGAATTCATGTGTGCACATGTGGCAGCCAGAGGAAAACGTCAGGTATCTTCAGTGCTCACCCTCCATCTTATTTGGGGGATGAGGTGTGTCCCTCACTGAAACTCACCAATTAGCTAAACTAGCTAGACAGCAAGTGTCCACGGTCCTCCTGACACCACCATGCCAGCTTTGAGACTGCAGATGGATACTCTCCTACACTCAACACTCTCACATGGGATCCAAACTTAGGTCCTCATGTCTGCACAGTGACCACTTTACCCTCTCCCCAGGCAGCATTGAGAAGGTTTCAAGTCAGAGGATCTCACTCAGAGGTGGAGAATCTTCGCTCCGTTTAGAGAACGAACACCTCTGGGTATAGAGCTGCTGGCCGCTGCCTGTTCCTTTCACTGAAACTCGGCCGTCAATCAGTATTAAACTCATTTCCTCTGAGCTTTTTTTTTGTAGTTTTTCTTACCTCAACCCCTCAAGACATTGTTTTCTCAACACTTCCCTAAGGCATAATCATGAGCCTTCTGGAGTGAGAAACCCAGAGCTATAGAATACAGGAAATTGAGAGCTAAAGGGAGAAATGAGGTGTAGGGAGACACAAGCAAAGGAACAGTTTAAGTTATGTCTCAGAAACATTGACCAGAAACTCGTGATGATCACAGTAGCCTGATTCTGGACTGTCCCATCCCTCAAAGCCCTTTCCCTGAAGAGAGAGAGAGAGAGAGAGTTGGGGGGGGGCTTGATAACCACCACCCCTCCTCATGACAAACTTCTGATTCTCCTCCTCCAAAGATATTCCAGAAGCCACTGAACACTGTGAGGCCTGTGCTACACTGAGATCACAGGGGTCAGTGCCCTTAAAGTGCTTGGATAAGACCTGTACGGGTCCATAGGGATGCTTACATTACAAGCCAAAACCCTCTGCTCTGACCCCAGGGAAATGTAGAAGAATCTAGAGTGAATTGCATGGATAGCCTGTGCAACGGGTAGACAGACTGAAGTTTCAGGAGTCAAAGATAGGTTGTCCAAGTTCTTCAAGCTTGAGAGACCAAAGCAGAACATTCTTTTGGGAAGGCAGACTGCCATTTCCAAAAATGAAGGAGCCCATGACTCCTGGAGGCCTGGAACCCCAGAGACTATGACCAGGCTGACAGCAGGGCATCCAGTGAGGAACCATGCAAGGAAAGATCCTGGGCGCCAGCATCCAGTGAAGCCCAGACAGAGCTGGAGCCGGAGGCCTGGAACTGATGCCCCCACCTTGTCTCCTACCTGTATGCTGTGGAAAAAATCATTTAACTTCTGCCTCTGTTTTCTCTTTACACTTCCTTATCTGTGACATCAGGGAGTACTGACAAAGTGTGAGGTACTATACCCAGTAGAGAGCCTATAGGAGATGTGACATGTGACACTGTGTCAGGCTGGGCCACGTTTGCACTCGGTCTTCTTAATCCTCCCAGTTATAGTATGCTACACGGGGACGATGCCTCAGTTCTCAGTCAGCCCGGGAGAGACTCTGGACACGGAACAAGATTGCTTTCATGTATCTGGGGCTCTCCTCTGACAACTTGCCTAATTCCAGCACGTGCTCAAGAGGTACAGGGCCTTATGGACAGATCCAAGACAGGACACACCTCATTACTTATACTGACACAACATATGTTTCTGCCAAGTCCTTTTTTACTTGTACAGCCCAGAACTAACTTAGCCCACAGAATTCAGAGTGTCTTCTGATAGCTTCAGACACAAGCAGCTGGGGGTGCAATGGGAGACATTGGTGACAGTGGAGGGAAGGAGAAGGGCTCCTTAGGCAAGACTGACACATGGCATCCTCAGGTCATATAACACTAAAAAGTCCACTGGGGAACAGCTCAGGGCTGGTGGAAGTGGTAACAGCAGCAGCATCTGAAAGAGTGTGGAAACAAACAACACTTTGCAGAAGGCAGTGAAACCCTAGAGACTTAAGCGAGATGCTGGGAACTGAGAACCACAGAGACCGTGGGACAGAGAAGACCCTCTGCCCAGTCTGCTGCTGTACTGCACAGGTTTACAGTTTACAGCGTGGTTTTGGATACATTGCTCACGTGTGCCTAAGGCAGCTCTTCCACGTGCTAACTGTGTGGAAGAGAAGACCTTGAGCAGACAATCCTTGGCTTTAGAGGGCTGTCATCCAATTAATCTAAATTAAACTCTTGGCAGTGTGGAGTGAGTTAAACATAAATGATGGCAGTTGCTGCTCTGTGCGGAGGGCTTGGGATATGAACTGGCTTTCTGATTTCCTGACCTCAGACAGCAGAGCTCCCTGCCTCAATTTCCCTATCTTCTGAGGGCTTCTCCACACCAGTCCTCTCACCCAGTCCCAGGACTTGTCTGCCTGCTGCCATCCAATGTTTCTAGAATATTCTAGGTCTTGGCAAACCATTCCCATGAGTGAAAGAGCCTCCTATGCTCTCAAGCAGGGAACACTAGACTTCCCAGGGAACCCCAGCTCATCCTTTCCAGCCATCCCCCAGGCTTTAGACTCCTCTAAAATGTCCAAAAGGTTCTTAGTAGTAGCTAGAATCAACATCCAAGAACTGCTAAGCCAGGGCACATGCTAGCCACAGTATTAGCTCTTTCCAGTTGCTTCTTTCTCCAGGATCTCCCAGACAGTGATACCCTTGAGCTTTGTATCTCCAACAGCAGCATGACACCTGGCAAACAGCCAATTATACTGGAATGTTAGTTGAAAGAATGAGTGAATGAGTGAATGAATGATTTCCTGTTTGTCTTCCCTTTAAACTCAGCCACATTTCTAACATTTCTACAAGGACTTCTGACTGTCCCTGCTGTCTGGGTATAGGACTTGGCGCATTCTGTAGCTGACTGGCAATTAGAGGGGATTTTCATTATTTGCATCCATTAAAAATGACCTATAAAAGAGAGAGGACTTCCAAAAAGTTTACATGTGACAATGTGTATCTCATTTCATTGTGGTTAGAAAGCAGGATGGGTTGTTTACTAAGAAGCCAGAGATAGCTTTCAAGTTTTGAAGAGCTCCAAAAGCAAGACTTCCTAGTTCCCAAAGGCTCTGTCCCCACCCCCTACCTTCCAACCCAACTCCCACGCACAGCGCTGCAGCTACTGCCTTCAGTCCCTGACCCAGCAGCACAGCTGCGAACCTTTCGTGGTCCCTGCAAACAGCTGTTTTACCATCCCAGAGGGACAGTAAAGCCAGGGCTTTGTACTTCACTACTTTGTTTCACAGATGAGAATTCTGCAGTCTTCAGGCCAGCCTGATAGATCATCTCGTCTGCAGCATGGAGAGGTTTGTGTGCAAACACCGGCAATAGATCCAAAGCGGAAGCCCTTGCCATATGTGGGCCATGTTGTGCATATAATCTAACATATTAGAAAGAGCAAACTGGAAACTCCAACTCTTGGAAGCACATGCCTCGGAACCTCCTCAATAGTAAAGAACAGACAAGCACGTGAACCGTGCCGGGCCACCCCAGCTCTGCTCTCTGCTTCTTTCTTCGTAGCCTCTAGAGCATTTGATAAGCCCTATGTATGAAGGTTTGGGAGGCTTAAGATCTTTTTTTTTTAATTTCCTTTTCTCCTTTTTGTGAGACAGGGGCTTGCTATATAGTCTAGGACAGTCTGGAACTTGCACTCCTCCTACCTCAGCCTCCCAAATGCTGGGATTACAGGCATGCACTGTTTCATTTTTAAGCTTCAAACATTTATTCTGTGTCCCATGCCATTCTCAAAATGCCCCAAGGACATTGAATTACAAGTTCTTTTTTTCTTCTTTTTTAGACAAGAAAGCTCTCTAGACAGAAGATAGTCCAAGACCTCAGGCAGGCTGGAGGATGAGTAAGCCCAGGAGGCTGAGGATAGAGAGACACTGTCTTCCTTTCTCTCCAGCTTGTCTTACCTATCCACAGGACTGCAGTCTAGCTTGCTGCCTGAAGAAAGTGGAGAAACTCTTCCAATTGCTGGCTACAGCTCCTTCCTCAACATTAATAGTTCCCATGGCATAGCAAGAACTCACAACCTACTCTTCCATTGTTCTGGACAGGGAAACTGGGTAAGTAGATGACTATGAGACAATACATGAAGCAAAACGTGAGGCTTCCTGAGGACCTTGAACTTCAGAATGGTGGAGGGACCCTCCCAAGTTCATCATCCTGAGTGTACACTTAGGGCCCCCTAGCAGAGACCCCATCTGCTTTTTGGAGACAGGACATTGGCACTTTGCTTAAATTGAGCTATGTGGTCTGGCTTTCCTGAAGCAGTTAGAGTGTTTTCCTTTTTGAATATCTGTATTATACTCTTTGAGTTGTATGAAATTTTGCAGAACCAGGACACAGGGAGCTTTCTCTACCCCCAAGGAAGAATGTAGACATACCTGCTCAAAGTGTTTACTGGCAAATGGGAACTTGCAAAATCCTTATCTAGCCAAGACAGTCTTTTTAAAAGCTACTATGACTTAACTCTCTCCCTTTACCATCAGGATTGTGTCCTGGTGGCCTCCATGAGCAGCCCTTGAGCCTCATCTCCCTCCACTGTGTCACACAAACACCTAGTCCCATCAGATGGAACAGCCCACCACCAAAGCACAATACACTGTTGAGAGACTTTATGCTATAGCTTGAGTCTGAATTGGTTCCCAAAGGCCCATGTTTTTAAAATGCAGTCCCCAGCTTGTGGTGCCACTCTGAAGGCTGTCGAACTCTTAGGAAAGGTGGATTGGCTGGCAGAAGTTAGCTGCTGGGGGGAGATTTTGGAAGGTCATACCTACCTCTAGTTCCCTCTGCCTTCTGCTTCCATGTTTAACGAGGGCAAGCTCATGCGCCATGGACAGAGCCATGCCTCTTCTGCCATGACCAACTGAAATCCCTCTTTTTTGGTGTTCTTTTTTAAATTTAATTTTATTTATGTATTTATTACAATTTATTCTCTTTGTATCCCCTCATTTCCTTCCAGTCCCACCCACCATCCCTCTTCTCCCTGTATGCCCTAAGTCATGAGCCAAATAAGCCTGTTTGCCATACTGTTTCTAGCCCATATTTTTTCACAGAAACACAAAAGGTTCTGCACTAACCTCTGCCCCCTTAGTGAGATAGTCTCATCACAGGAAGTCACGGCCTCTTTCACTGGAATAAATGTCTGTCCCTGAGCCTCAATACTAGTGGGTGAAGAAAGTCTCATCTAGTGACACCATGCCTAATGTGTCCACCTGGCTGTCACCATTGGGGTCATTCTCAGTTCTTTGTCATGTTCTCTCTCTCTCTCTCTCTCTCTCTCTCTCTCACACACACACACACACACACATACACACACACACACAGTGTCTCTCTATTATAACACGTCATTGATGTTGTTGCCCACCTGCCTATGAGACCGTGGAATGTGAGCCCTTGAGGGCAGGGATGGGGTCCGGCTCTAGTCCAGCTTTCTCCTGTCTTCACAGCTTCTAGCTCTGAAATCCACTTAGGAAGTCTGTTGTGCAGTCAGGAAGGGACCTTGTCTTTTTCTCATGAGTATGCAGAGAGCAAGAACTATTTTCTTCTGTTTGCTATCCTGTTCAAATATTTCTCTGTATTATTTCTTACAACTGTAAGAAATTACCCAAAAGAATTACATGAAAATTTCAATCAATATTTAGTGTTTTATTGATTTTGGGTTTTGTTTTGTTTTGTTTTTTGGAGACAGGGTCTCACACTATAGATCAGGCTAGCCCAGATTTTACTATGAAACTCAGGTTCAAAGCAATCTTCTCGCATCATCTTTTCAGTTGCTGGGATTATAGGTGTGAGCTGCTGTACTGGATTCCATATTGGTTTGATTCCATATTGTTTTAAAACTAATTATTGAAAGCATCCAATAAAGGGGCCTTGATATCTTATGGAACCTGACATGTTTCTGCCACAGGGATGAATGAATCCTGTACTCATAGTCATTCGAAGACTCCTGATCTCCTGCAGAACCAGAAGAAGCCTGACTCCTGGTTGCTAGGACATAAAAATGTATCCTCCTTGCAGTTCTGCCAGCTTGAGTCAGGCTTACATTCTGTAGTTCCCAATTTACTCAGTGTGACACTGATATCCTAGGAAACCGCTATGTCCCGTGTAAGGGTGATTCACAGAGGTTAGTGAGTTCCTGCTCCAAACTTACCTTCTCCTTTCTCTGTTGCTTCCTCAGAGCTTATTACAGAGATTCTAGAGTGCATTGTGGTTAATGTCCAAAGGCTACAGAACACTGTGGTTTCACCTATCTGACAAGCACTACATGTTTAGGGAAAAAAAAATAAGCCACATTTCTTTCACTTAAGGCTGGTACAGGCTTATAAAAGGGAAGAAAGTCTCAACTGACTCCAAAACTGGATATGTATCCAGTTTTGTGTGCCTTAAGAGATGCTGTCAGAAGGCGACAGGGAAGGAGAACCTAACTGGGAGTAAAGATGCTCAGGAAGAGTCCCCACAGAGCAGCCGGGGCTGGGACTAGAGGATGGGTCAGGGCTGAGTGAAGAGACAATACCAGGAAATAGCGAAAAAGCCTGAGTCAGTACGGTTGTTGCTGGAGATGTGAGGACGTTGGCTCAGCTGCAGCGTGAACTGTAAAATGGTCAGACAGGGGCCAGATTGTGGAGGATCGGTGGGCCTATTTGGGGAGCTTGGATTTCCAACTGCAAGTTAGTGGAGGGACGATTTAATAATGTGGCTTTGGAAGGTTGATGCAGGAGTATCGCTATGGTTTCCAGGGCAGCCTGGTCTAGTAAGTACCCGACCAGCCAGGGCTACATAGCAAGACCCTATGTCAGGAGCTAATTATAAAAATGTCAATAATAATAAGTAGTATAATTCTCAAAAAAAAACTTTAAAAAAAATTGAAGTTGGGTTACATGAAGCTGAGCTGTCAATGAACCAGTCTACGTGATCCCATAAAATCTGTTTTGTTTTTTTTTTACCTATGTGCTGATTAACACAGGTCACATGACTTCCTGTTAACTTTGAGTGATACCGGGAGATTAGTTAGTAACAGAATTGCTCTTCAGGATTGCTGGGATGTAGAAAGGTAGGAGCCATGGGTGGGTCATTACAGCTCCTTAGCTATAAATTCTCTGGAGAGTAACAGGATGACTCATAGTGAAAACATGAGGTTGCCATGCTGCTTGTCTCGAGATTGCCATCACAGCCAAGAAAAGCCATATTCTTGTGGCATCAGGCCAGTGGATCCTGGCATCTGCTTAGCAGATGCTCCTCCCCCACACTGTATGCAATTGGCCTTTTTGTTTCCTGAATCACTCCCTCTCGGGGACTACATGTATGACAAGAATAATAACCATATGTTTTCATACCCAGTCCACCATTTTAAACTCAACCTCAGTTTCCTCCTCTGTCAGACAAAGATTACCACCATCCTTACAAGCCTCAAAGAGTTGCTAAATGATGCAATACATGGGAAGCACCTGGCTAGTAAGAGATCCTAAGAGAGACGAGTGTCACTCTTACTGAGGACCAAATTCTGTTTTCATCCAGGCTTCATAAAGGGTGAAGAGTGAGGAACTAGGACGTCAGAAAACCAAGCTTTCTCCTAACTGTGTAGCCATACATTATTTCAGAACCGGCAAAGGGCTTAGGCAGCAAGGAGCTGGCAAGTGATTGGGTTTCATACATGAGCACATGACTTCCTGTGACTGTGTTGGCTCACTGTGGAAATGACTGGCCAGAGCACACACCAGAGGATCCTGGGGAAAGGAGTCAACACAGATCAGAGATGGGATATCACCCACATTGAGCAATCTCCAGCTCTGGGTGTGTGGGGCAGAGAAAAAGAATGTAGCAACAGTGTTGAGGATATAGGCCTGTTAGTGTTATTATTGCAAAATATGAACTTGGTCACCCACAAATCCTCTGTCCCCTTCATAAATCCTACATCAGAGACTTGTTCTTCATAGAAACCCTTCCAGGTAGGTAATGTTTTCTCATTTTTAGAGCATGGGAAATTGAGATTCCATATGCTTTCCTATTTCTGTATTTTCTAGACAGATTATTCAAAACTATACAAAAAATCCCATAGTTATACTGTGATAACCCTGAGACTCCGTCAACATACTCCGTCAAGAATTATGAGGACAGAATCTATACCTGTCAAGGTTCATCATTTTTGTGACTCTGGAGCCCTGAGTCCAGAAGCATCCTGAGAAATGTGAAGACTCTTACTCCTATGACCAAGAGCACACCAGGTTCCTTGTGTGTAAAGGTGTAATGGGACAGCAATGGAGACTGCATTCTTTAAGGAAACAGGTGGCAAAGGCGTTTCCTTGTTGCCTTAAATTATTTCAGTGAGTTGATTTGTTAGACACAGAATGGTTTCCCACAGAGCAGGCTCTCAAGAACAAGGTCACATACAAGGGTCTCTGGACTGTATCAAGAAAGAATAAGTATATTTGATGGATGGAAAATGCCATTTTCTCATCTTTCCTCTTCTTATCCCACTAATTCCACACACTCTACAGAGGCTTCCTTGTAATGAACTCTCCAGAAAGCCATGCCCTTTTCTAGAGTCTTCCGCATGTTTATGCTGTACTGGTCATACCTATGCCTTTGAAAGACTGTCCCAAAAGATATAAACTGCACATTAGCACACTACTTGTCATGTAGGGTGTGACAAGGTTTCAGTCAACAACTGACCAGACTATAGTGATCAGAAAGGGTGCATTGCTTGCTGATACTCACAAAATGAAAACAACTGACCCATTTCTCAAAATGTGTCCAATGGTTAAGCGACACATGGCTGTCCTTAGCACTGCTATCCCAGCCTTCAGAAAGTACCTGATAATGGACTCACTCGATAAAAGACTGTTTAGTTAAACGTCTCTTAAACATGTCTCAACCAAAGAGATTTTACTCTATTTCTTGTTTGACCTTGACAAATATCAGGCAAATCATCATCTGTCTTACTCTACAGATCAAAGAAAGGGAACTCCAAAGGGAGCTTGAACTACAACCTCACTGGGAGCCAGGCTGCCCTTCCTTTGCTTCAGGGCTCTGTGTCATTCCTTCATCTTCAGCCAGATGAGTGTGTGCAGAGCTGTCAGCCATGTTGCTAGCCTGCACAGCTCTCCTTAGCCACTACTGAAAGTGAGCTCTTCTCCTATCTTAAGTCAACTCTGAAGGCCATTTTCAGAGCACATTTCAGTCCCAGCATAGGCCAAACACAACTCTACACTGCCATTCTTTACTAGAACTGATTTCTTCATGGATATTTAGCACATTTTACCATCCACTTTTATAGATCCAACACAGTAAGTAGAAGAGAAGCAAGCCTCTGTAGCCAGACTGGAGATTAAATACCAATTCTCAGGGTGTTTTGATTTGCATTTCCCTGATGACTAAGGACATTGAGCATTTCTTTAAGTGTTTCTATGCCATTCGATCTTCCTCTATTGAGAATTCTCTGTTTAGCTCTGTATGCCATTTTTTAATTGGATTACTTGATTTGTTGCTGTTTAACTTCTTGAGTTCTTTATATATTCTGGATATTAACCCTCTGTCAGATCCTTTCCCAATCTGTAGGCAGTCATTTTGTTCTGACAACAGTGTCCTTTGCTTTACAGAAGCTTTTCAGTTTCATGAGGTCCCATTTATTGATTGTTGATCTTAAAGCCTATGCTGTTGGTGGTCTGTTCAGGAAGTACTCTCTTGTGCCAATGAGTTCAAGGCTCTTCCCCACTTTTTCTTCTAACAGGTTTAGTGTGTCTAGTTTTATGTTGAGGTCTTTGATTCACTTGGACTTTAGTTTTGTGCAGTGTGATAAGTATGGATCTATTTGCATTTTTCTACATGTAGACATCCAGTCAGATCAGCACCATTTGTTGAAGATGCTATCTTTTTTCCATTGTACCATTTTGACATCTTTGTAAAAAAATTAGATGTCCATAAGTGTGTGGATTTATTTCTGGGTCTTCTATTTGATTCCATTGATCAACCAGTCTGTTTCTATGCCAGTACCATGTAGTTTTTATTACTGTTGCTCTATAGTACAGCTTAAGATCAGGGATGTAGATACCTCCAGAAGATATGTTATTGTAGAGGATTGTTTTAGCAATTCTGGGTTTCTTGTTATTCCATATGAAGCTGAGAATTTTTCTTTCAAGGTCTGTAAAGAATTGTGTTGGTAATTTGATGGGAATTGCATTGAATCTGTAGATTGCTTTGGGTAAGATGGCCATTTTTTCCTATATTAATCCTGCCAAGTCATGAGCATGGGAGATCTTTCCATCTTCCATATCTTCTTATATTTCTTTCTTCAGAGACTGAAAGCTTCTTTCATACAAGTCTTTGACTTGCTTGGTTAGAGTTATACCAAGGTACTTTATGTCCTTTGTGGCTATTATGAAGGGTGTTATTTCCCTAATTCCTTTCTCAACCCTTTTATCTTCTGTACACAGGAGGGCTACTGATTTTTTTAGCTAATTTTGTATCTAGTCACTTTGCTGAAGGTGTTTACCAGCTGCAGAAGTTCCCTGATAGAATTTTTGGGGCCACTCAGGTATACTATCATATCATCTGCATAGTGATACTTTGTCTTCTTCCTTTCCAAACTGAATCCTCTTGATCTCCTTTAACTGTCTTATTGCTCTAGCAAGTATTTCAAGAACTATGTTGAAGAGATATGGAGAGAGTGTGCAGCCTTGCCTTGTCCCTGATTTCAGTGGGGTTGACTTAAGTTTCTCTCCGTTTAGTTTGATGTTGGTTATAGGCTTGCTGTAGATTGCCTTTATTCTCAACAGCTGTATGTCCATAAACACACTGTTGAATCAGCTAGGGTCTCAGTTTCCTCACCTTTATGGTGAGATGTCTGCTTAGTAGGCTTAGGAGATAAGTGAAATAATGATGCCGAAAAATCGCTTTTAACTGTTTATACAGAAGAGATAGATGATGATAGATATATTGAGTGATTTATAGATAGATAGATAGATAGATAGATAGATAGATAGATAGATAGATAGATGATAGGTAGATGATAGATTGATAGATGGAAAGATATGAATAATGATAGATGAATTATTGCTATATAGATAATAGCACGTAATATTTATATTGCATCCTGATAAATTAAATATTAAGAAATCAATAAAAAGAGCTTAGAATGTGGCCAACTGCACAATGAATTTAATCCTCATAACTGAAAAAATATGTATGTATGTATGTAAGTATGTATTTCATGTGTATGCATACAGAGAAGGGCACAATTAGAGGCAGTTTAGGGAGAAAAGAGTACTAAGATTATTAGAAATACCTCTCTTTTTTTCTAGACAAAAGATTGGAGGATCAAACCTATTAAATAACCTACCCAAAGCCATATGTTTAAAACGTCCTTGAAATTAGCAGTATTAAAGTCTCTTGAAATCTTGTACATGCAAGGGTGCCTGCATGCACTTGGCACGCAGGTTAGGACTGTAACAGAGACTAGAGACCCACAAAGAAATAACCTCCATTAACTTGAGAGTTAACTTAACCAACTGTTTACACGTTCTCAGAGAGGAAAGGGGTCTTGAGAACACAGAAAAGAGTTCTTTTAGTAAGATAAATCAAGTTTTCTTCTTGCTCTGAAAATATTATAGAATCCCACTTGTCAATAATTAAGATGCCATCAGTCCTCACCTGCTTTTATCCTATGGAATTGAGTTTAGCTCTGGAAGCAGAGAACCATAACAGTGAGTAAAAGAGCACAAACTCAAAATGAAGAGATGTGGGTTCGAGTTTCAGCTTCTGTGAACTCCAAGAGGGAGGCTGAGCCCTCTGCGTTTCTTCTTGTATAAAGTGGGAATAATAATCCTTGCCCATCCCCTACTATAATAGTGACAGTTTGGTGGGATTCTGTGCTTCTTTTCATGCTTACTGCATAAGGAGTGCTTGATGAATATTTATTCATTTGATGGGTTGCACATGTAGTGTCTGGCAAATTATGGATGCATCACCAGATGCTACCCACTCAGGTCAACCCTAGCCTTGTACCTGGGTCCCTAAGAGGCCTTTAGCAGATGTTCATTCTCTCAATGGAATGCCTGCGCAGTGACTGGCATAGTAGTGGATAAATAAATGTTCATTCACTCATTGGAATCCTAGCATAGTGCATAGCATTTAGTCAACACTCAACAAAAACTGATTGAATCCAAGCAGGGAAAACAGCAATTTCTTCACTTAATGATATTTTGTAATTCCATAAATATTGTATGTTGTTGCCAGTGCTTTGTGAAGTGAATGAAGCATTGAAGTGTTCTCAGCTTGTGCTTGTTAACAAATCATTGGAAACTATTTTCCAAACATGCAGCATTCCAGGAATGTGTCCTGACAATATTGGCAATGAGAAACACCCCCAGGACCCTAAACAAGTGGCAAGAGAATGCACTATATGAATTCATTTAGAAGTCAATGCATCTGTCTTCACACAGAGAAGAGCAGCCACTCAGATTCTCCTGTGTTTGTCCAGAGCTCAGTTTGACAATTGTCCTGGCACATTCTAGATATCTGAAGCAAGTGCAGAAACATTCCTAAGTGTAGAAAGAGACTGTCAGGAATCAGAATTACTGCATATACATGCACACACTTGTGTGAGTGTGTGCAAGTGTGTACTTATATATAAAACCTTACAAAGGATTGGTTGTCTTTGAAAGTTTTGCTTCATTTGATGTATTTTATAGCAATAAAGCAAGTCAAGTCCCTTGAATATAAGGGAGTGGTTTTTCTTAGAATAGTTTCTCCTGTCAGAAACCAGGTTCTCTAAAATTATGTGCAAAGATTTTAAAGAAAGCTAAGATGGCTGGGGATGTGGTTCAGCTGGTAGAACTCGGGGCAAAGTCCAGGGCACACAAAGTACTGGCCATGGTTCTCAGTACCACATAAACTTGGTCTGATGGCACTTGCCTATCATCCAAGGGTATGGTGGTACTTGCTTATAATCCCAGGCAGAGGCAGGAGGTTCAGAAGTTCAAGGTCAGGGCTGAAGAGTTATCCCAGGAGTTTATACTGCTTGTTGCTCTTGAGGAGGACTGGGGCTTTGGTTCTCAGCACTCACATGGTGGCTTACAACCATCCATTAACTCCAGTTT
Organism: Pachyuromys duprasi; assembly: GCA_028658305.1. NCBI lineage: Eukaryota > Metazoa > Chordata > Mammalia > Rodentia > Muridae > Pachyuromys > Pachyuromys duprasi. The sequence goes on from CM053763.1 coordinate 81,608,958, forward strand.
TGAGGGATTTGACACCCTCTTCCAACCTCCTTGGGCAACAGATATGTGCATGGTATGTAGACATATATAAAGGTAAAACATCCATATACATAAAATAAAATAAATATTAAAAAATAAGGTCAAGGTCAACCTTGGCTGCATAGTTTGAGGTTGAGGCCAGCCTGGGATACATAGAGCCTGTCTAAGGGAAAGAGAAATGGAGGCAAGGGACGAAGGAAGGGGTGGAAGAGAGACAGGGAGAAGAACAGAATGAGGAAGGAGACAGGGAGGGAGGGAGATGGAGCACCTTTATAACCATTTGTTTTTCTGAAGTTAACCAGAAACCCAGGAGAGACAGGAAGTCTGTGGTTCCTCGGTAGTGTGCTTGGACCTGAATTCAATGTGAGTCTCCCTGAAGAAAAGTCTGAGAGGAGCATTCCAGTCCTAAAAGCAAAAATTAAATTCAAGCTATGCTGAGGAGGAAGAGTCCAGCATGACTGGACAGCAGGTGAGTAGCATCAAGAGAAGCTACAAAGGTAACGCCCGCGGGGAGACCTTCACCGACGTGTCATGGGGCTTTGACTTTACTCTGACTGTGAGGCATACTCTGTATCTCTGATAACACATATCTTCATCTGCTGTATTTTATACTTGGTTATTTATCATCGCTGTTTATGTTATTATTTTCTCTACTTCCTTCTTCCACTTTGTAAGTTCTCTGGAACCATAACGTGTGTGCTCGTTTCTTTATTTCCATCTGCAATTCTAATTTAATGTACTTCCCAGAATAAAAACAAAATGGATTCCAACCTCAAGAGAAGGCTGTGACACATTTTCATAAACTAATCTTGTTTACTTACTATCTAATTGTTTTTGCAAGTAGTCAGAGTGTTCATTGGTAGTTAGTGTAGGAAACAAAAGCCCTTCTAGGTGTTTATATCCAGAAAATATGGAGTATTTGTGGTCTTTGGAAGGCTAAAGGAACCAATCTGGGAGTGACCGGTCCAGGACAAAACTCCAACGTGAGGATACAGAGGTTGGATGCTGCTGATACTCTTAACTGGAGCCACCAAGATCTCACATCCTCAGAAGTGCAAAGGCCGTGTTCCAGGCCACACAGCTGAGTCAGGCACGAACGTCTCTGTGACTTAGTTGCCAACAGCAGCGAGGTCAGGACTATGGCCTTTGGCTAATGTCCAACTCCACATTTCCTGGGAGCTCCACTCATTAATGGAACCTAATTTGTTTTCAAAGCTCCAATGTCAAAGGAGTCCAAAAAAAAAAAAAAAAAGAATGTAGTTTTTAGCCTTCTTGATCCTGTGGTAAAGAAAAGCCAATGCTTATGAGGTCCCATGCCTCCCTGAGTCTGTGCAGCCTCTGACTGTCAGATAACACTTGTTTGGGGCAGGTGTTATCTTCTTCACCGATTCATCTACTTACCAGTGACATGTTTGGGTCAGTAAATACACCCCCATCCAAGCTCATGCAAACAACCTGAATTAAACTTGATGAGACATTTAAAAAGAGACCCAAAAGTAGGAGGTGTCTTGTTGGGAGTAAGAGCAACTTCAGATGAATAGAAGGGAGACTAGGGGAGGGGTGACCCAATACTATATAATCATATTCAAACTTGTCAGAGGACAAAATATCAATTTAAAAGGAAAACAAAAAGCTCGTAGAGACAGATAGGAAAGAACAAAGGTAGCTAATATAGTCAGGAATCATTCTAATTATAGACTGTAATGTAGAAAGTAATCTCTGTCAGAGATATGTATATATAGATATATATATGTACATATATATATGTAAACACACACACACACTGCAATGGTACTCTCAAGAAAATCACCTAGCCAATGACCGTGTAGATTAGATTGGTTTATAGATGCGAGTGAAGGGGATTTTATTTTCTGGTGAGGTTAATTAGGTTAATAAAGCTTCCCCTTGGTGTGGGCGGCACTGTTTTCTGGGCTGCAATCCTGGGCTGAGAAAAGGACAGGGGGATTCAGCACAAGCACCCCTTGTTCTCTGTCTCCTAACCTCACAGTGACCAGCTGACCCAAACTCCCATCATGGTGATTCTGCAGCCCTTTAACCTCAGACCGTGAACCAAAATAACCCTTTTCTCCTTTATGCTTCTTTGGTCAAGGTATTGACCATAGCAACAGAAAAATAACTAAGACAAGCTTCATAACATTACCCGTGAAAGGAAAGATTGTCTTAGCCATCCTCCACCAGGGTTGCTGTGGACTAGCAAATCATTTTATTTTGCAGTGAAAAGGATTAGGGCCTGCTTTCGTTCTCCTTCCTTTTTTTCCCCTTTCTCCTTTGAATAATTCAGTCCTTCTAGAGGTGCCAACTCAAGCAGCAAAGAGGAGGTGACAGTCTATGCCTGCAGAAGAGCAGCCTAGAGAGGAAGTCAGCAGGAGCCCACACAGCCCATGACAATTTGGCATCAGAGAACCCGGGCAGGGTGAGAAGGATGTCCACATAGGGAAGATGTCCACACCCAGGCATGATGCTCAGAAAAGCTAAGTCACATGTCCACCTGTAGAAATAGGTGAAAGAACTTGGGTTGGAGCAAGGAAGACAGACATTCCACAGAGGAAGGAGACAGAGGCATGAAAATTTGAGGACATTCAGGGAGATTACTCAGTTTGTGAATGTGTTTAAGAGAAGTGTGACTTGGGGTTACCTTGCAAGTCATGAATTAGGAAGGAATCCTGTGATGATATTATTGTGGAATGTAAACTATACACATATTTATAATAGCTTATTATATATGATATATCATATAATATATTAAATATACTAATTATAGATATTATATAATATGTAATAGTAAAGTATTATACATATATGGAAGGAAAAGCAAAGGTGTAAATAAAAGCATGATTATATCTATATTTCCCGGCTCTGTCCACACAAAGGAACTGAAGACAGTGACACCCCAGCAAGGGGCACAACTAGCCCCCTAACTTTTTTGCTTCAAAACAGAGTTTCATGTAACTCCAGTCCTGCATTTCTAGTCCTCCTGCCTGCACCTCACAAGTGCTGGGACTGCAAGCTTGTGTCCCCACACCCCTCCTAGCACCTAAATCTTGGCTTCCAAATGACATTCCATACTAAAAAGAACCAGAGCTCCTTGGAAACATGGCTGATTCCAGAGCTGGGTGGGGCAAGGAAAGGACAAGATGAGCCTGGAGCATCTTGCTGTGCCAAGCAGCAAGAGTCAAAAAATAGTGGAGACATGTCGGAAGCACCCAGAAAACAGGTTGTAAGAACTAATTGACTAAATCTGAACATCTTAAATATCGTGGTGAATACTGAAAGCAATGGGTTACAATTCATTAATAAGCTAGAACACTCAAATCTATACTAATAAATAACTGTGAATGTCGAATGGAATGCGGAGCATTTACGTTCAGTTTCTGAAATTACAACAGAATGGGACTTTCAAGCAGAGAGGCCCAGGAGATGCTACTTAGGAGGCAGTTCTGGTGAATCTCATCACCAGTGGTACAAACTGGAGTCCCACATCCTCTGAGGGAATGCAGTGAGAGGACCAACATTGCCTCTGCCATGATCACATCCCTGCCATGACGCACAAACCTTCATAAAGAAGCACCAGAAGGCAGACTCAAGCTGAGTGCTGTTTTGTAGAGTGGCTGACCAGTAAGTTTCAAACGTATCCAGATCATATCAAAATGAAGTAGTGAGAAACTGTTTCATGCTACAGAACCGAATGGCACATGGCAGCTAAGTACAATCATTCTAAATTGGAACTTTTTAGGACTAAAAAGAGAATTGTAGAGCCAAGTTGGTACAACTTCCCTGAGGTTTAACAATTGGATGATAATCTCGTACAGACGTTCATTTCCAAATTTTGAGGGTTCCACTGTGGTTATATAGAATGTCTTTGTGGGTAGGAAATGTCCCCTGAAGCATTCAGAAGTCACAGGACACCAGTGACAAAGCTTGTGTCCAAATAGTTCTGGAAGAAACAAAAATAAAACCTTTTGCGTGAAACTTGCAGCTCTTCTGCAAGCTTCTGAATATTTCAGTTTTTAGAATGTCATTGCTATCACTGTAGATCCATACACAGCTTCATTAAAGATGTATATACTTATTTTTATGTGTGTGAATGTTTTGCCCTCATGTATATATGTGACCATCCGCATGCCTGGTGCCCAAGGAGGCCAGAAAAGAGCTTCAGACCTCCTGGAGTTCCAGATGCAGGTGCTGGGACCTGAACCCAGTGCCACTGGGAGAACACGTGCTCTTACCCACTGAACTAGCTTTCCAATTCTCAAAGTCATTTTTTTGAGATGAGGTCTTTCCCAGACTTACCTGATACTATGTTACCCTGGAAGATCTTGAATTGGAGAGCCTACTGTCTCAGCCTCCCAAGTACTGACATTAGACATGAGCTACCATACTTGGTTTAACATCCATTTTTGAAGTATAGCAAATACCCAAGTATGCCCAGAGAATCCATGTATCTAAAACCAATAGCCAAAACCTCACCTGTCTCTCAAAACTTCCAGCCAAGCTCCACTTAAACTCCACAAGCCTCGAGATTCTTCTTTATTGCACATTCTATCATGAAAAATAGAATTGAGATTCTACCGCTGTTTGCCAATCACAGAACCTTCTCAGAGGCCCCACTGAACTCATGTATCTCCAACCTACCAATGTTGACCACAGTGCCCAGGAGGTGGGGGGAGATGGTCCCACGAACACACGAATCTGCATGTCAGTTTTGCTGCTTCTTACATATGCTACTCTGAGCAATTGCTTAATTTTCCTCAGCTTTGGTTTCTTCAGCTATGAAACAGAGATAATAATATTTACTTCACAGTACTGCTGGGAGAATTAAATACAATGATGGGTGTTAACCTGCCCACTGATGATTGGCACGGCAGGACAAGGCTTTCTATTTGGTTTTTAATTGCTCAACAATTTAATCTTATATAACCCTACAAGTTCCTTTGACCCTGACATAATTTCTCCTGCTTATAGCTGGACACATTTGCAGTTTGCTCATTTGTTTTCATTTGTGCACTTAATGTTTGGCAAGTAGGTATTGAGAGCCTATAACATGGGAAGCTGTGGTTCAAGAGAGAAAAACTGAACGCAGTGTTATTTCTTTTATCCTACAAAAAGGAAGATGCCTTGCGAATTTAAATCAGTTTGGTAATCCAACCAAGGGCGTGTTTCCCTCTCCTTCCCTGTCTCTTGTATCAAATCCACCCACTCCTCCGTCACATACATATTTATTTTCCAATGAGTTCTGAAAGATTTCCAAGGTAGAGCAAGAAACAGGGAATGCAGCTGACGTCTGTCTCCCCTGGGGATTATGTCACCCCTTGATCTAATTTGTCTTGACATTTTCTTCATTGTACTTTCTGCTCCTCATCAGAATTCATCCCTCTCAGAAAACAAATGTACTTATAGACTACTCGGGGCGATCTTGAAGATGGCTGTGTATGTTCATGTGTAAAGTTCAGCACACGCACACAAGGCCCTGTCCCCTAAGGAACATGCCACATAAGCATGAATTATTGTCATACCAAATGTTCTCTGCAGGGATTCTGTGTAAGCCTCACTTGGGCAAGGTAGAGAAGGGCTCATTTTCCATTTTTAAGCCATTGGCAATTTTGTTTGCTTAAGCTTAATTGTTCCCGGACACTGGGAGAGTACAGAAGGTGACTCTATGTTTGATTTTAGTGACACTTTGGCATTGATCTGACATCCTAGTTTAATAAGAAAAAATATTAAAAGACATATATGCAAAATAGGCAGTGTTGTACCATTTTTTTAGTCATCTTTGTTTTACTGAAAAGATTAAAAAAATTCTGTCATGGGGATGAAATGCAGATAAAACCCAGCTGTGCTCCCATGGCCTTTCCTGAAGGGACTGAACATCCCAAGAAAGCTCGCTGGATTGGAATGGACTTTCATTTGGGAAGCAGCAGCTATGCCCTCAGCCTGGCAGCCAGCCCAGGGGAGAATCATCCACTCCTTTCCCTGCTTTTCTCTCTCTCTCTCTTTTTCTCTCTCTCTTTCTCTTTCTCTCCCTCTCTCTCCCCTCAGGCATCTCTCTGCAGACTACCTTCTGCCTCTATTGTTTCTGAGAAAGACTTCTGGAGAAATGGAATGGATCTGGGGTACCAACGCGGGTATACTTCCAAACCCAGAACAGTTTTAAACAACAGAAGAATGGAAACTTCTGGAATTCAAGAGGCCAGTGACACACACAGTGAAGTAACTGTTATGTGATAGCATTAATTCAGGTTCCCTTGCATTGAGGAATTAATCCCTTCCCTCACCCAGTCTGCCCCTTAAATGTTTAGTCAGGCCTTTAAGAAACAGGGGTGCCCGCAGCCTGTCCATCCCAGGCCCAGCCCATGTGTCTCACCTCAGTCCTCACCGCAGAGCCTGGAAATGCTTTTTTCCCCAAGGTCCCCTTAGCCCACCTTAGCTCTGTTCCCTCTGAAGTTTCTTTTCCAGGCTCTGATTTTTTTCCAGTCCCTCCTTTAAATGTTGATGCTTCCCTGGACTCCATCCCCAAACCTTTCTACATTCCTATATCTTCTCCCTCAAACTGATGACTCTCAAAAGGAACCAAAAAGAAATAGGAAAACAAACTCTGAGCCTGGTCGGAATCACTGGGATAGGCTGAGGGTGTGGTCTAGTTGGCAGAGTGTGTGTCTAGTCCATCAAGCCCTGGGATTCAATCCCCAGCACTGCATAAAACAGGCATGCAACCCAACCACTAAAGACGTAGGGACAAGAGAATCAGGAGTTCAAAGCCAGCTTCTACTACATGGTGAGTTTGAAGAAGAAACAGTAAAAAGAAAGGAAGGAAGAGAAGGAGGGAGAGAGGGAGGAAGGAAAGGAGGGAGGGAAGGAGAGATAAAGGAAAGAAAGGAAGAAAAAGAACCAAGATAGAATCAATAAATTTTGAAGAAGCATATTTAAATTTATAGCTTAATATCTAAGAAAAGAAAAAAATGGCTGTTGTTTATAATGAAAATCACTGACAGCGAAGCTTGACACAGTCTCTTTGGTGATAGAGACAGAGCAAACCTTCCCTGGTCCATGGCCATGTTCACCAGACAATGTGCAATTGGCACTGAGGTTGAACAACACCTGCTTCCAGTAACTTCCTACACACCCACACTTCAGTTGCCTCACATTGGCAACTCCTAGTTCTCTGTCTCCAGCCCTGATGTCCCTATGGGCCTGCTAGCCACATATGGATGCTTCAGGGCTGTTTCCACTTGAAAGTCTAACACATTACAGGTCTGAATGAGATTGTCACCCTCTCCACACCCTGCTCCTGTCTTCAAGTGGCACCTAACACCCAGACTGGGGGCATAGGTGGGCCTTTTACTCTTGCTCTTGCCACACAATGGCCATCATTGATACATGCCCTCTATCCATTTTCTCTTCTCCATCACTGCATACGCTGTCCCAGTGCAGGCCCTTCCTCCAGGTGAACTTGGAACCTGGTCTTCTCCTTGCTTCTTTTCCACACCATTGGAAAGTGGGTCATATAAATGCATGTCTAGGTAACTCATCCAGTCCCTCAGTCCCTTGATTATAATACTCTGGTTGTTCTCTTTCTTTACTAATATAGTCTCACATTTTGGGGCCAGCAGGATTTCTCGGTGGGTAAAGGCTTTCTGTACAAGCCTGATGACCTGGATTCGATACCCAGAACCCACACGAAGATGAAAGGAAAGAACCGAGTCCATGAGGTTATGCTCTGACTGACCTCCATACACATGGAGGTGTATGGGTGGCCACAGACATCACACACACACAGTAACAAATAAAACAATAGTTTAAAGATTCACATTCTTAGAAGAACCAGGAAACTTCTATCACACCATGATTCCCTATTTCACCACTGCTTTTTCCCTCCAAGTTCTACTTTTAAGACACTCATCCGCCAGCTTTCCACACTTCTCACCTGTAGACGTCAATGGGCATGGTTTTTGTTGCCTTAAGGTCTTGCTCCTCAAGGGGCTACCCAGTGCATTCTGGCAGAACCCAACCAAATGCCATCCTCTGTTTGGAGACTTTCCAAACCTCTCCAGGTATTTAAAAGTAATTGTCCTGCTCACTGGGTTCCTGTTTACATTTCCAACAGACTTCATTAAGCCCTTATCAGTTTATAAATTTAATAATTTGGTTAGTGTCTACCTTCCCTCAAATACTGTGACCACCTTGAATGCAAAAGCTGAAAAGTTTGTCTTCCTGGTATCTGCTAGAGAAAGGAACAAAGGAAGAAAATCGGGAGAGTCTGCTGTCTCATCTTCCTGAGTTTGCTAGAACACCAAAGGATTAGCTAAGGTAGCAGACTGTTTTAATATTTGGTGTTAACTAGCTCTCTAATGATACAAAAAAATTAACAAAATTTAGCAGCCTAAAACATAATAACTTGTGATCCCTCTGTAGATCAGGAATTCAGACAAGGTGCATAGAGATAACTCTTCCTCACCTTGCCTAGAACCTTGACTGAAAGCCAAAGTTGGGAACTGGACGTAGTCAAAGACTGTGTCTCATATACATCAAGACTGACTGTTGTCTAGGGCTCAGCTGAAACTGTCAGTTGTAGTATCTCCACAGGAGAGATTTCAAAGGCAAGCGATGTCCTGAGAATCAGAACAAAGGCAGGTGGCAACCAAACTGCCTTTAATGCCCTAGTCTTGGGAAACATGACACATCCTTTTGAATGTTTAAAAATCCGTTTATTTTCTATTAGCAAAGAAAGAATTGGGTTTCAATGGGAATTTTCAAACAAAATTTTGTGGTTGCTTTTCTCCTCTACCCTTTTCCCACCCATGGTGCCCTCCTATGCTCAGTGACCCCCTTTCTGCTTTCATGTTACAAGTGTCCCTTTGGCCTTCCTCCATCCCCTTTCTCAACACTTTTTATCTCCCATCTACTTTTACAACCTTTAGTCACCCTCACACCCCCTCATTTACATGCATACATGTCTTAACAGTTAGGATCAGCACAAGGGACTTTTGTCCCCTTGAGCCTGAGTCACCTCACTTAGTATTCTTTCCAAATCCATTTCTTTTCTTAAAATTTTCATGATTTCAGTTTTCTTTACAGCTGGTTAAATTTTTTTATATGTGCCACAACTTCATCACTCTTCCTTCTGTTGGTGGATGGCGAGGCTGGTTCCATTTCCTTGCTACTATCAATAAGGAAGCAATAAACATGGATGAGCAGGTACCTCTGCTGCAGGATACAGAGTCTCACTATAAACACAGGAGTGACATAAGTCCGTCACAGTATAGTTCTAACATTTCTGAAAAACATCCCTCCTGATTTCCATAAAGGGTATGCTTCTAGCATATTCTGTTGATCACATCTGTCACAGAAGTCCATCCAGATTTAAGGAGAGGAAACACTCTATGTGACAGTATATCACATGATACTTAAAGCACATAAAATGGCATTTTCTTTTTTATATTAATTTTTATTTTTTATATTAATCACAGGTTATTTACTTTGTATCCCAGCCATAGCACCCTCCTTTATTCCCTCCCAATCCCACCCTCCCTCTCTCCCTCATCTCCTCCCTGCCCCTTTCCAAGTCCACTGCTAGGGTAGGTCCTCCTCCCCTTCCATCTGACCCTACTTTATCAGGTATCTTCAGGACTGGCTGCAATGTCCTCTCTGTGGCTTAACAAGACTGGTCCTCCCTCAGTGCGGGGGAGGTAAAGGAGCCAGTCATTGAGTTCATATTAGAAACAGTTCCTGTTCCCCTTACTAGGAAAACCCACCTGGTTACTGAGCTACCATGGGCTACATCCGAGCAGGAGTTCCAGCCCATATCCATACATGGTCCCTGGTTGGAGAAACAGTCCCATAGAGGGCCCCCGTGCCCTGATATATTCTGTCCTTGTGGAGCTCCTGTCCTGTCTCGGTCATATTAACTCCCCTTTTTATCATATGATTCCCTGCACTCTGCCGAAGGTTCGGCCATGAGTCTCCGCATTTGCCCTGATACACTGCTAGGCAGAGTCTTTCAGAGGCCCTCTGTGGTAGGCTTCTGTCCTGTTACTTGTTTTCTCCTACTTCCCAGGTCTATCCCATTTGTCTTTCTAAGTGGGGATTGATCATCTTACCCAGGGTCCTCTTTCTTGTTTATCTTCTTTAGATGCACATATTTTTGTATGTTTATCCTATCTTATAGGTCTATATAAGTGAGTATATACAGTGTGTGTCTTTCTGCTCCTGGGATACCTCACTCAGGATGATCTTTTCTAGATCCCACCTTTTGCCTGGAAATTTCATGATTTCTTTGTTTTTAATTGCCGAGTAGTATTCAATTGTGTAAAAGTACCACAATTTCTGTATCCATTCCTCCATTAATGGACATCTGGGTTGTGTCCAGGTTCTGGCTATTACGAATAAAACTGCTACAAACATGGTTGATGGTTGAGCCAAAAAATGGTATTTTCCAGTTGATGCCATATTTAGGAAATAACTGCCAGTCTTCTTCGGGGAACACCCACCTTCGTTTCACAGGATCATGGGAAAAGCTGTCCCAGCTTCGTTCTGAGCATCTGTGTTTAGAGATTTGGGTGGAAACTTTTAGTCTCGTCAGAATCCTATAATGCCAGAACCACACTGCTGAGGCAGGAGGCTAAAGGGACTCCTGTAGGATTTGAACTCCTAGTACCTCTGCACTCAGTGCTGTTGACAAGCCAGGTAGGAACAGCCCCAGCTCTGCAGAAGCAAGCCGGCTTGAAGCCGCTTTTCTCCATTCAGCACCTTTATCCGAGCTGAGGAGGGGGCTATGGCTGGGATACAAAGTAAATAACCTGTGATTAATATAAAAAATAAAAATTAATATAAAAAAGAAAATGCCATTTTATGTGCTTTAAGTATCAAGCCTTAGTCCAGGGACGAATGAGACTCAGACTTCCAAGCTGCGGCTGAATATTGACAATTAAAATAAAACAGAAAAAAGCACCAGCAGTTAGAGCCCGTGGACACTGTAAGACACTTTCCTTGTGTGAGTGAACAATGGCCCAGGGGACAAATCCTGCCAACAGCCTGGTTTTATAAATAATGTCTTACTGGAACGTACCCATGCCTCGGTTTTAAATATGGTCAATGTACACTTTCATGTGGCAGAACTGAATCACTGCAACAGGGAACCATCTAGACCCACAAAATCTAAACTACTCTCAATATGGTCCTTTATAGAAAACATTTGCAGACCAGGAACTAGAGACTGGACTAAAACCGTTTACTTGCTTACATAAGCCCTAGAGTCTGCCACTCACTGTGCCAGGCTCTTGCTAGAAACCGCTGTGTGATGCCGTTCAACTTCACAGACAGCCACCAGGTAACTACTGCTTCCCTTGTCTTGAAGATGGCTAGAGCCACGTGTATAAAGAAGTTAGGTTTGCACAAAGCCACAGCTGGTAAGTGAGTCCAAGCCCTGGTCAGAATGATCCTAAGTCCTGTGTTTTCTCTCTTCCGTGGCTTCCAATAAACACATTCTGCTTTCTGCTTCCTTGTTGAGAAATAATTGCTACTTTAGCTGGAATCTAGAAGCTAGTGTGTGATTATTAGCCTTGGATATGCACACTGTAGCATAACTACTTTCTCAAACAACTCCTTGCAATGGAGATGGATAGATGCCCAATGGAGTAGAGATCATAGGGATTGCCTCTGATGCTCTTAGAATTTTGGAGAGAGATGGGGCCACTGCTACCCACAATGCATGACTCCTGCCAGGTGGGACAAGGAACCCAAAGCTACAGACACACAGCAGTGGGAGCCTTCTCTCCCTCCCTCAGAGTGCAAACAAAGGGACTGCCCAGGCAACCTGGATGACCAAAACCACTTCATTCTCACATGCAAGTAGTCTCCTGGATATGAGCCACTGTGACAACAAAATCTCCCATAGTACTCAGCAAACTGTGACTCTCCTGTTCAGCTGGAGCTGTGTTCTAAGCATCTGCATTCTAAGGACACCTCTGTACAGGGTGGTAAAGAGAAACTATGTGGTACACAGTACCCAGGGTCAGAAAGACTTTACCCCAACTCTCCCTTCAACTCACCTTTAGATATTTATTGGTACTAGGGCCCAAGTCTGAGGAAGGCCCTAATTCCAATGTTTGTTTGCTAGTTTTCTGTTTTTAAATTCTCCATCAGTCGCTAGAAGCATATCTACTGAGCACCTACTATGAGCATTTCAGATCTGGTGGAAAAGCAAGAAATCAAAAAGAAAATCCCCCATTCTTAATAATAGTGATCAGGGCTTGCCTATTCCATTCCAGGTATTTTCCTAAAATCCACGATAACAGTTTAAAACTCACAGCAACACTCTGGAGCAGGTACTAGCAGTGGCTCATTTCAGTAAAGAAACCAAGCTACGTGTACATTTACTCATCCAACAAACACACACACATAAAGACCCTTGAATACATGTACCTCAGGCTCCTGTGGTAATAGTCACTGAGCAGCACTGTGTACGTTTGGAGCCCTAAAAATCGAAAACCAAATTCTTTTTCACTGAATGCTCTTACCTTTCTGCTTGCCATATCATTACGCCAAGACAGTGGTTCTCAACCTGTGAGTCAAGACCCCTCCAGGGAGTCAAAGGTCCTTTTGACAGGGCTCATCTAAGGCCATCAGAATACACAATCATTTACATTCCAATTCAAAACAGTAGCAAAATCACAGTTACAAGATAGCAAAAAAATAATTTTGTGCTTGGGAATCACCACCACAACATGAGGACCTGTAGTAAAGGGTCACAGTATAAGGAAGGTTGAGAACCACTGGTCTGAGCCCATTTCAAAGATTGGGCAGCCCCAGGAAGGCTCAGTCACTTCTGGTCACACAGCCAGGTAGCACCTGTTAGTATAGTGCTGCTGCATGACAAGGGTGTCCTTGTCAAAGGACAAAGAGGTCCTAAAGACCTTCAGAACCCCAGAAGTCAATCCTAGCATGCCTTCACTCTCTGTCCAGCCCTGTAGTCCCGCATTAAGATCCATGACACCACATTCACGATCCTTCCAGAAAACAAAACAAACAAACAAACAAAACTGTTTTGCTCAAACAGGAAGAAGTAAAGCTAAAAGCCTGGCCTCCAGGAGGTGGAGAGGCCTGCACCGGCAACTGGGCTCAGTGTGACTTCACTTTAATCTATTTCAGATATTTGGCCCAGATCAGCCCATTCGGAGGAAGCTGAGGGCTCGCTCCACAGGGAGGGTCGCAGCAGTGAAGCTACCTCTAAAGCGGCTTTCCTTCACTTGGGAAAGGTTGTAAAAATGTTGGCTTGCAGACTCTCAGCCTTCAAGAAAGCCAAGAACCATTGGACCAGAAAGACAAGGTAGGCTAGGAGCTGAGAGACAGAATATTAGATCCCAGAAACCGATCTACTTGCAAAGGTATTGTGGGAGCTTCTAAGAAAGCTTTGAAATGAGTGAAATTCAGCCTCATGAGGCCTGAGGTCTTTCCAAGGGCTTGCACTGCCCTCGGTTAAAAAAGCAGTGCTTCCCTATAAACAATAATTTTACATTTATATATTTTGTGTGTATATGCAGGGTCACAAAGGGCACGTGCCAAGTGCACACGTGGAGGTTAGAGGAAAATTTTATGGAGTTGGGTCTCCCTTTTTATCCTTTTGTGCGTCCTGGGGGTGGAATTCAGGTTCCTAGACTTGTGTGGCCAGCGGCCTAGTGCCTTCACCCCCTTACGATCTTGTCAGTACTAAGGAATTAATTTGAAGAAGAAAACAGACATGAAATGTTTAGAGCTCTTGAGTGCATGGGTATGCTGAGGATAGCTCAGGAGGTGGAGGTGCGAGGATCAGAAGTTCAAAGTCAGCAGAGCAAATCTGAAGCCAGTCTGGACTATATAAGACCGCCAAAAGAAAAAAACAAAAAAACCTTTAATTCATTACAGAGGCAGAGGCTGGCAAGTCTCTGTGAAGACAAAGCCAGCCTTGTGTGCATAGTAATTTCCAGACCAGCCAGGATTACACAGTAAGACACTGTCAATAAACAAACAAACAAACAACTGTGACATGAACTCGGAAATGTCAGGCATTTGAGATAATCCGAAGCATCTAAAATGTAGGCGGGGAAGAAGGCTGTCTCTCTCTTCTTAGCATCCCATCTCACTCCTTCTACCCCTTCACCAGCCCACCTCAAACTGCTGCTTGCACCCCACTCTCCTTACGGGAAATCAGCAGTTAGTTTCACCTTGCCTCTCTTCGTTCGTGCGGTACATATTGTTTCTGTGTCTGCCTCTGGGATCTCTAGCACCATAACCTTTCCGGCTTCTCCCCTTTCTACCTAAGCACCGACATGTCTACATGTGCCAACACTTGTCATCTCCTCTCTCCCTCTGAATATTCTCCCTGGGAACTGAGGCCTCTGCATGACAACGCTCAAATCTATATGTCCTCAGCAGGTCACACCCTTAAGCTCCTGACCCACATCTCCATCTTGCTCCTCCAGTTAAACATCCCTCCCTCCGGCATTTGTCCAAACTGGAGCCATCTTCTTCATACTCAAACCTGCTCTTCCATTGGCACCATCACCAGCCCAGTTGCCCAAGCTAGAGACTGGAAGCTGTCCTAGATTTCTCTTTCCATTCACGTCCAAATCCAATTAGTCACTGTACTGCATGATCCTCCTCTTCTGAAGCACCCCCTCTCTCCTGGGCCACATCCCTGCCCACTTTGGGCTCTTGGTGTAGTTATTATAGCTTTTCAGTAGCTTCCTAGCCTAGCTTCCACTCTGGATCCCCGGACTCCTCTAATCTAGCCTCCACACCAGGGTTGGCAAACTGTCTGCAAAGAGCCAGATGGTAAATATTTTAGGCTTTGTGGCCAAGAGTCTCTGTTACAACTACACAAATCTGCTATTGTAGTGCAAAAGAAGCCGTAGATGGTGTGTAATTGAATAAACGTGGCTGTAATCTAATACAATTTATTTAGAAAAACAGGAGCCATCGCTTGCCAACCTCTGCTCTACATTAATGCCAAACGGGTCTTTCTAATATAATTAAAGGCCTATGTCATTCCCTTGTTTGGAATTCTTCAATAACGTCTCAGTGCTGGTAAGATGGAGACAGAAAGCCTCAGTAAGGCCATGAGACCCTGTGATCCAGTCTCTTCGGCTTCTGCCATCTATATGCTTATTAATCTTGCAGCTCCCCCAACTACCTCAGAGTAGACTCTGAGCTCTTTCACCTCTGTGCTCACATTCTTTCTTTTTACTGTTCACTTTGAACTGGCACTGGTCCTTCAAAATTTGTTTCTTATTTCCAGTTAGAAGCCTTCTATCTCAGAACAAGGTATTATCTGAATAAGGTACTTCTCAAAATATGAATTTTACAGACAAATTAGGAGGTCCTTGATGATAAGGTATGTCTCACTCTTCTTACCTTTTTCCATAGCTAAGGAATGCCCACACAAACACACACACACATACCCATTGACACAGGGTGAAGCAAAGGACCAGGACCAGGGAACCTACACTTCAACTTCCCATTGTCGTATAACATAAGGGATCTGTCAGGAAACTGAAATCTGAACACATGGATCTTGAATCTAAAACTTCCCCTGACTTCACTTTGAAAGTCAGAAAAGCCTTTCATTTATCTGCCCAACTTCACAGAGTGGAAACAGTATTGTTAGTATTGTTTGACATGCTAACACATACTTTTAATCCCAGCACTGGGGAGGCAGAGGCAGATATATCTTTACAGTTTGAGGCCAGCCTGTGTCATTCAGTGAGTCTCAGGACAGCCGGGACTTTGTAATCTGACCTATCTCAAAAAAATAAAACTGTATTGCAAGTTTTCCTCCATAGTGGAAACATCAGCTGTGGAACAAAGGACACGAAGATAGATGGAGTTTTCTGGAAAAAAAAAACTAATGGTTTTTCTCTTATTTACAAGTTTTTCTGGGAAAGCTGGTAGGTACAGCCTTGAGTACCACATATCACAATTGTCCCAACACTCTGAAGACAGTGAAGAGAGTTTAGAGTTCTTTGATGAGCAGGTGGGTTCTCTTTAGTAGGTGCCACACTTTTCTGGATCCATCTAGTCATATCATTCACAAACACTCGTTCATATCACTCTTCAAACATACAAACTTTCCTGCCTTCTCAGGTGCTTTCCCGATGCAGTCGACAAAACGCCTGGTCTCCATGGTGATCCACTTTCCATGTTACACGGTACAGTGAGTGCACACTACCCCTTGGGCTATTGGTTGATGAAAAAAAAGACTTTAAAAAAAAGCATAAAATATGAAGAAATAATCTAATATTGTCATGATTCCAATTCAGTAAAAAACCAAAAGTCCTTTCAAGATTTGATGGGTTTACAGGAATGAAAGCAACTTTAGTGTAAAAATTTAAGCCTTCAAGGATATATGAAAACTAGCCCAGGCCTCTCAACCTGTGGTTCGCTGCAGAATTCTTGGCTTTGGAACTGCACAGAATTCTGGAACTGCCCGGAGCCCTGCAGCTCTGCAAACATTTAGATATCCTCCACTAACTCTGGAGGTTTCTACTGTGTCCTCTTGATTTATATATTGAGTTCCAGATAAGACCTTTAAAAAAACAAAAACAGAGTTCTGCTGCTAATTAGGAGAACAGCAAGAGAAAAGAAAAAAAACATTCTACTCAAATTGACAAGTTAAGTCAAGGAGCTGGAACATACCTCTACTCCTGGGAGCACTACTAGGAGCAGACTTGTGGGTACCTAGTTCTGTAAAGAAATCATGTCGGAAGTAAGTAGTTCTGGAGACAATAGCAAGATAAGCCCCCTTTTCCGCTCTCCATACCGCTCAGAAGGTGCCACATTTCAGCAACCTCAGTGCTTTGATCCTGAACTACTTTAATCCACTTGCGCATTGCACACACCCTGCCAGCCTCTATATCCATGTTCACTCCCCTCACTCCATGTCTTTCCATATCAGAGTTCTCCCTAGTTATTTACTTCCACCAACCAAGTCCCACCTCCTAACATCTCTACGTCCTTCACATCAGCGCCACAACTAAGGACCAATTGCTTGGTCTCAATGCTCTACCCTCTCTTCCCAGAGACACCATCTTGCCTTGGTGCAGACACAGTGTAGGTTCTCTTGCATCTGGCTACATCTTTTGTCGGAGCTGTCTAGCATGTCTGCTTCGGGCTGCTCTGGTGACGTGCACTCTGCTTCTCGTAAGCCCTCAGAGATGCTGCTCTGCATTGAAGACTAGAAAGGTCAGCACAGTAGTCCATGAGGACTAGTAAGAAAAGAAAACTCTCAAACCATGTGGTACTGTGCTTCTAAGATAGAGACAAGAGAATGGGATCATAGTTATTAATTTCATGAAGATTACATACTCGCCATATGCTATGGACCATCCTGAGACCTGAAGACTAGAAAAGTAGGCCTTCCTCTCACAAGATGCTCATAGTGTAAAGAGAGAAACAGAAAAGAACATGACTTCCTGGAAACTCACAGCAGTGTGACAGAAGTAATCCTTTAAAGGACGTGGCCCCAGCTGTAAGGAGACATACGGTAGGTGAGTCTAATACATATTTGTACATATTTTTGCTTTGGCTCTTGATTTCAGTCTATCAGAGTGTAGAAGGCAGCACATTGGGATTAGCTCACTATATTCCCATCAATAGGAGTATGAAATAACCACTCCCACCAAAGTGAGTGGCCAGGAAGCAGAGAGCCTGGCTGGAACTAATAGAATTATCAAAGGCCTCCCCCTTCTGACTTACTCCCACCAGCCATGTGGCATCTCCTCACTTCTCGACATCCTTCCAAACATTTGGGGACCAAATATGGGGGACATTCCAGACTCAAATCATAACAAGACTAAACTCTTAGGGTGGTGCCTCCTCTTCTCTTCCTTCTCAATCCCCCCTTGCTACTTGAGTTCCAGAGGCCTAAAATCCCCATTCCTTCATGATCTATACACATCTATGTGTTCATTCATGTTCCCCTTTCCTCTGGAACTGCTCTCTCTGCAATATCCTCTTCCAGCTTCCATTTAACTCATCCAGTATTACCTACATCTGATTCATATATGTATATCCTGGGTAGCCTTAACAAGTGGGCAGAAACACCACACCTTTATACACACCTCCATCAAAGTATATGTTCTATATATACAGGTGAGGCTTGCTGCTGAGATTTCCTGGCTGTTGGCATGTGTGCAGCTGGGCACCTCAAGCATTAGTGAAGTTTCTGATGTGCCTGTGAGGAAGTATAACATCCTTTGTAGGAGACTGCAGGAGTGCTATCCTTCCTCATCATAGAGATACACTATTTTGAAGGATGGTTGTGATAACTTGATGTGAAGGTTTTTAACAAAGTATAAAGTACCGTTTAAAAATAGCTAGTGCTATTATTATTTTACAAGACAATACATACATACGATACATAATAGTAAAATGTATGCTTTATGTGTCCCAATCTGAATGTTCAGTCCCTGAAGGAGTAAAGATGAGCAGGGAACCACACCAATGATCCCATCAGCTAGGAAAAAGAAACAACAGAATCAGGAGTTCAATGTCAGTTTCAGCCTGGGCGACATCACACCTTGTATCAAACAAGATAACAACAAAAAGAATCAAGGTGAAGTCTTATATATGTTATGTACAATACTTAATACCTGTACCACTTGCCAGGAGTTAATGTTGCTTGATCTACATGTTTATGTATTTTAATGCTAAAAACAATTTATGTGTAAAGAAGATAAGAATTAATGAGCGATGAATATTTTAAAATGTAGGGAGGAACAAAAGAAGAAAGGATTCAGTTTTGCAAGGGTGAAGTGCTTGCTGTGTGAGCATGAGAACTTGAATCTGAATACCCAACAATCAGATGAAAGCAGCCACAGCCGTGGGGATGGAAACGGGGGCACACCAGCCAGAAAGCATGGCTGAAATGGGCTGCTCCAGGCGGGCTGAGAGATCCTGACTCAAAAAACTAGAGTGTGACAAAGGAAGGCGTTCAACACTGACTTCCATCCTCCGCACATGTGCCTTTCATAACAGCAGCAAAATTACAGTAATGAAGTAACTATGAAATAATTTCATGGTTGGAGGTCACCACAACATGAGGAACACGTTGCATTAAAGGGTCACAGCATTCGGAAGGTCAAGAACCACTGCTCTAGAAGAAGATGGTTTGAAATCAGAAATTGACGGGATGGTACCGTGAACAGGCTCCCCAACCAGGGAAACCTTCCCTCCATATCCTAGAAGAGTTGCAGGACTGCTGAGGAGAGCTGAATTCTCAGCTGAAGTTCTTCAGCCGACGCCCCATGCATGACTAACGGCTGTTCCCAGCATGTCCTCAGCCACTGTAATGGGAGCTGCAATGACAGATGTAAGGAGTGGTCACATCCATCCTTGGGGAGAGACATCTGCTGAACTTGCACACAGACAGGTGAGGCTTGCTGCTGAGATTTCCTGGCTGTTGGCATGTGTGCAGTGTAAGCATTAGTGAAGTTTCTGATGTGCCTGTGAGGACGTATAACATCCTTTGTAGGAGACTCCAGGAGTGCTATCCTTCCTCATCATAGAGATACACTATTTTGAAGGATGGTTGTGATAACTTGATGTGAAGGTTTTTAACAAAGTATAAAGTACCGTTTAAAAATAGCTAGTGCTATTATTATTTTACAAGACAAAATATTGACCTGGACATTTATGGGAAAAAAGGTAGTCTGTTTTCTATAATTTGTGTGAGCCATCTAAAATGCTATCACAGCTTTCCTGCAGTGTTGAATAACTTTATCTTTTCTTTATTGTTGTTGTTGTCTTGGGACGGGTATGTGTGTACATGTGTGGCTGTGCGATGACACATGCATGGAGGTCGGAAGACACCTGTTGGTTCTCTCCTTTCGCCCTGTGGAGGTGGAGGCTCTCTTGCTGTTTCTGTCATGGTGTGGACTCTAAGCCAAAGAGTCTGCAGCTGTCTAGGCTTCCTCCCTTCTCCACCTCTCTCTTGTCATAGGAGTGTTGGGGTATGGACAAGCACCACCACTCCATATAGCACTCTGACAGGGGTTCCAGGGAGCAAGGTCGGGTCATCAGGCTCACGGGGCAAGTGCTTTGACCCAATGAGCCATTTTACAACCATTTTTCCCTCATGAAAGGAAAGTGGTCCTTGTTAACGGCCAACACACCAACAAACTTGAACATAACCTCCCCAGGGCAGAGGCAGAGAAAATCACCTGTCGATAGCGGCTCCGAGGGAAAAAACATGAGAGGAGCTGCAACAAGGCAAGGAGAGAGGAGATGTTTGTAACATCGCCCTGCAGAGGAAGCCAGCGAAGCTTTGTTGTGTCTCTGAAAGAGCTTGGAGACTAAAAGGGAAAAGGAAATGCTCTCTGCCTTAGACTGTGCAGTTTCTCACTAAAGACTCTTTCATAAGCAGGACTTCTTTAATTTCAGCACTCGAGAGGCAGAAGCAGGAGGACTTCTGTGAGTTCAAGGGCAGCCTGGTCTACATAGCAAGTCCCAGGCTAGCCAGGGCTACATAGTGACACGCTGTCTCACCTGAACGACAAGGCTGGGATAGGCCACTCTTCCAAGAGTTTCTTCCCGGATGAAATTCAGTAGATTGCGGGGATTTGCCAACTTCTTCCTGAGTCAGACACTTGTGCAGCAGGTGAGCCCTGCTCATATGTCGTTACCCACCTGTGAATCCACAGTGCTTTGCTTAGGTTGTTGGAGAAGCTAGTTGGTATGCTGTAACTCCCCTATGAAGAACGCTGTTCCACTTCCACCATCACAATGCCTTTGCTAAGACAGTTTTGCTCCTTACACACCTGACTCAGTCACTTGTCAACTGACTGAGTTCCAAGTGCTGGGCCCAAACCAGACATGCATCTGTAACAACACTGTCTGTGCTGCAAAAGGTGAGCCACAGGAGGGAGAGGGTGCTAGACACTTGAAAACCACGGGGACGGCCTGCCTTGAGGGGAAGGCAAACAAGGAATGTCGAGAACAGAGTTGTTCCAGGGGTAGGAACAGAAAGTAACGGTGAAGCAGATGTGAGGGACCGGTTTGTGTTGTGTCTCAGACAACAGGAAGACTGTCCTTCCCATGATCCCCCATCTTTCTTATTCTCCCTGTTCTTGTCTCTTTGCCAGTGTAAAGCTACAGAAGGGAGAGAAACAAAGGAGGTGGGGAAGGGGTTGCAAAGGCAGAGAGGATGGGGAGGAGGTTCAGCCTACCTCTCCTTGGTTGGTTCCACCTCTCAACTTGTTGGTTGGATTGTTTATGAAAATAGCAAGTCAATGCTTTCTGGGCTCTTGGGCCGCTGAGTATCAACCCAGAAGCATATGGTACCAACTTTGGGTGACCTCTAGTACCTCTTGATCCCCAGGAAGATCATATGCCTGGTGTGATTATTTTGAAATTTTTTAAAATTTCAGTTTATTTACTTTATATCCCAAGGGTCCCCCCTCACTCCTCTTCTCCCAATTCTCCTCTTCCCTCTCCCTTCCCCTCCAGAAAAGGGGAGCCCCCTCCCCCCATATCAACACTCCCCAGCACTTCAAGTCACATCAGGACTGAGCGTATCCTCATCCCTTGAGTCCAGACAAGGCAGCGTTGCCAGGGGGAAGTAATCCAAAAGCAGGAAATAGAGTCCATGTTAGAAACAGCCCCAACCCCTTCACTTGCCAGGCAACCCATATGAAGACCAAGTCTCCCATCAGCCACATATGTGCAGGGGGCCTACGTCCAGAACATGCATGCTCCTTAGTCTCAGTCTCTGTAAGCCCGCATGGGACTGGGTGAGTTGTCTCTGTTGTTCTTCTTGTAGGGTTTCTGTCCCCTCCAATTCTTCTATCTTTCCCCTAACACTTCCACAGGACCCCCTGATCGCCACCCCATGCTTGGCTGCAAGTCCCAGCATCAGTCTGCTGGATAGAGCCCTGCCCCCCCCCAGAGGACAGTCAAGTTAGGATCCTGTCTGCAAGCAGAGCAGAGCATCGTTAACAGTGTCAGGTGCTGGCTCTCTACTGGGGGTGGGTCTCAGGTTGGACCAATCATTGGTTGGACATTCCCTCAATCTTTGTTCCCTCTTTATCTCTGCACTTCTTGTAGGCAGGGTAATTTTTGGATGAAAGGTTTTGCCGGTGGGTTGTTGTTCACCTCCTTCCACTAGTCCTGCCTGGCTAGGAGGTGGTCACTTCAGACTTCATGTCCCACCCACTGAGAGATGTCTCAACTACAATCCCACCCATATCCCCCCCCAGGA
>CM053763.1:81631321-81713814 GCA_028658305.1 Pachyuromys duprasi
CCTCACCCTTGTCTCCCTCCCCATTCCATCTAATGCCCAGTTCCCTCTCTTCATCCACTTCTGCTGTCTATTCTATTTCCCCTTCTGAGTGACATTCTATTACCCTCCCATGGGCCCTCCTTGTTACTTAGCTTCTTTGGATCTGTGGAGTGTAGTATGGTTATCCTGTACTATAGATCTAATATTAACTTATAAGTGAGTACATACCATGTGCATGTTTCTGGGTCTGGGTTACCTCCCTTAGGGTAATCTTTTCTAGTTCCATCCATTTGCCTGAAAATTTCATGATTTCTTTGTTTTTAAAAGCTGAGTAGTATTCTACTATGTAAATAAATGTGCCACAATTTCTGTATCCTTTCTTCGGTTGAAGGATATCTAGGTTGTTACCAGCTTCTGGGTATTATGCATAAAGCTGCTATGAACATACTTGAACAAATGTCCTTGTTGTGTGGTGGAACATCCTTTGAGCATATGCGCATGAGTAGTATAGTTGGGTTTTGAGGTAGAACTATTCCCAATTTTCTGAGAAAGCACTCTATTGATTTCCAGAGAGGTTGTATAAGTTTGCATTCCCACCAGCACATCCTCCCCAGCATGTGTTGTAACTTGAGTTTTTTATCTTAACCCTTTTGATGGGTATGAGATGGAATCTTAGAGTCGTTTTGATTTGCACTACTATGATGGCTAAGGACATTGAGCATTTCTCTCTTTTTTTAATTTTTTATTAATTATACTTTATTCACTTTGTATCCCCCTGTAGCTCCCTCCCTCCTTTCTTCCCAAGCCCTCCCTTCCTCTCCCTTCTCCACACATGCCCCTCCCAAAGTCCACTGATAGGGGAGGTCTTCTTTTCCTTCCTTCTGATCCTATTCTATTTGGTCTCATCAGGAATGTATGCATTGTCTTCATCTGTGGCCTGGTAAGGCTGCTCCCCCCTCAAAGAGCAGGCCAGTCAGTTCATGTCAGAAGCAGTCCCTGTTCCCATTACTATGGAACCCACTTGAACACTGAACTGCCATGGGCTACATCTGAGCAGGGGTTCTAGGTTATCTCCATGCATGGTACTTGGTTGGAGTATCAGTCTCAAGAAAGACCCTTGTGCTCAGATTTTTGGTTCTGTTGCTCTCCTTGTAGAGCTCCTGCCAGATCTTACTATTTCCCACTTCTTTCATAAGATTCCCTGCACTCTGCCCAATGGTTGTCCCTAAGTCTTTGATAGTCTGTAGGGCAGAGCCTTTCAGAGGCCCTTTGTAGCAAACTTCTACCTTGTTTCCTGTTTTCTCCTTCTGATGTCCATCCTCTTTGCCTTTCTAAATGGGGATTGAGCATTTCAGCCTGCTCAGAAGTTAAGAGCATTTCTTAAAGTTCTTCTCAACCATTCAAGATTCCTCTGTTGTGAGTTCTTGGTTTAGCTCTATACCCCATTTTTAATTAGATTGTTTGATTTGCTGATTTTTTTATTTTTTAAATTCTTTGTATATTTTAGACATTAGCCATCTGTCTGATGTAGGGTTGATGAAGATCTTTTACCAATCTTTATGCTGCCATTTTGTTTTATTGACAGTGTCCTTTGACTGACAGAAGCTTCTCAGTTTCATAAGATCCCACTTATTAATTTTTAATCTCAGAGCCTGTGCTGTTGGTGTTCTGTTCAGGATGTTGTCTCCTATGCCAATGCATTCCAGACTTTTTCCCACTTTTTCTCTGGTTTTATGTCAAGGTCTTTGATC
The DNA here is from genome assembly GCA_028658305.1 of Pachyuromys duprasi. Lineage (NCBI taxonomy): Eukaryota > Metazoa > Chordata > Mammalia > Rodentia > Muridae > Pachyuromys > Pachyuromys duprasi. The sequence continues at coordinate 81,633,052 of CM053763.1, forward strand.
CACTTGGACTTGAGTTTTGTACAAGGTGATAAGTATGGGTCTGTCTACTTGTATTTTTCTATTTGCGGACATCCAATTAGACCAGCACCATTTGTTGAAGATGCTTTCTTTTTTCCACTGCATGGCTTTGGTTTCTTTGTCAAGTATCAAGTGCCTGTAGGAGTATGGGTTTGTTTCCAGGTCTTCAGTTCGGTTCCATTGATAAACCTGTCTGTTTCTATATCAACATCATGCAGTTTTTATTACTATTGCTCTGTAATATAGCTTAAAATCAGGGATGTCGACACTGCCAGAAATTCCTCTATTGTAATGAATTGTTTTGACTATCCTCGGTCTTTTGTTTTTCTATATAAAGTCAACGGTTGCTCTTTTCAGGTTTGCAAAAATTTGTGTTAGAATTTTGATGGGAATTGTATTGAATCAGTAGATGGCTTTTGGCAGGAAAGCCATTTTTATTGTTAATCCTACCGATCCACAAGCATGGGAGGCCTTTCCATCTTCTAAAATCTTCAATTCTTTCTTCAAAGATTAAAGTTCTTGTCATGCAGGTATTTCACTTACTTGGTTAGAATTACACCAAGATATTTTATATTATTTGTTGTGATTGTTAAGGGTGTTGTTTCCCTAATTTCTTTCTCCACCCTTTTGTTATTTGTATAAAGGAGGGCTACTGACTAATTTTAGTTAATTTTGTATCCAGACACATTGCTGAAGATATTTATAAGCTATAGAAGCTCTCTGGTAAAAATCTTGGGGGTCACTTATTTATACTGTCATATAATCTACAAATATTGCTACTTTGACTTCTCTTCCAATTTCTATCCCCTTGATCTCCTCTACTTTTCTTAATGCTCTAGTTAGAACTTCAAGTACTATATTGAAGAGATATGGTGAAAGGGGGCAGCCTTGTCTTGTCCCTGATTTTAGCAGGAATGCTTTTAGTTTCTCTCCACTTAACTTGATATTGGCGATTGGCTTACTGTATATTGCCTTTATTGTGATTTGGTATGTGCCTTATATCCCTGATCTCTCCAAGACTTTATAAACATAAAGGAATGTTGGATTTTGTCAAAGGCCTTTTCAGCATCTAATGAGATGATCTTGTGGGGGTTTTTTTGTTCCAGTTTGTTTATATGGTGTATTGATGTAATTTTGTATGTTGAGCCATCCCTGCATTCCTGGGATGAAGCCTACTTGATCATGGTGAATGATATTTTTGATGCGTTCCTGGATTTGGTTTGCAAGTGTTGGGAAGCTTTTGATGACTGATTCTATTTCCTTAGGGGTTATAAATTTATTTATATTAGCAACCTGATCTTGATTTAACTTTGGTAAGTGGTATCTATCAAGAAAATCATCCATTTCATTTAGATTTTCCAGTTTTGTGGCATATAGCTTTTGAAGTACAATCTAATGATTCTTTGGTTTTCTTTAGTGTCTGTTGTTATAGTCCCCTTTTTATTTCTGAATTTATCAATTTGGATACTCTCCCTCTGTCTTTTGGTTAATTTGGCTAAGGGTTTGTCTATCTTGTGATTTTCTTTAAAAAAACAAAAACAAAACAAAAACAAAAACAAGTTTTGGTTTTGTTGATTACCTGTATTGTTCTCTTTGCTTCTAGGTTATTGATTCAGCTCTGAGTTTTATTTCCTGCCATCAACTCCTCTTAGTATGTTTGTTTCCTTTTTTCCTAGAACTTTCAGGTGAGCTGTTAAGTTGCTAATATGAGCTCTTTTCACTTCTTTATAAAGGTACTTAGCGCTATGAATTTTCCTCTTAGTACTGCTTTCATTGTGTCCCATAAGTTTGTGTATGTTGTGTCTGCATTTTCATTGAATTCTAGAAAATCTTTAATTTCTTTCTTTATATGCTCCCTTACACAGTGGTCATTAAGTAGAGAGTTGTTCCGTTTCAATGAGTTTGTAAGCATTCTATTGTTTCTGTTGTTGTTAAAGTCTAGCTTTAATCCATGGTGGTCTGATAGAATACAAGGTGTTATTCCAATCTTCTTGTATGTTTTGAGGCTTGCTTTGTGTCGGAGTATGGAGAAGGTTCCATGAGGTGCTAAGAAAGTATATACTTTTTGTGTTTGGATGGAACGTTCTGTAGACATCTGTTATGTGCAATTGACTCATAACATTGATTAATTGCATTATTTCTCTGTTTAGTTTCTGTCTCAATGATCTGTACATTGGTGAGAGAGGTGTATTGAAGTCTCCTACTATTAATGTGTGGGGTTCAATGGGTGATTTAAGCTTTAGTAATGTTTCTTTTACAAATATGGATGCCCTTGTGTTTGGGGCACATATGTTCAGAATCTTTTGTTTTCCTATGTCCTCTGTGGATACCCACACACATGCATGCACACAGACACACATACACACAAACAAAACTATTTTTTAATTGTAATTGAAAAAATAATCAGGAGTGTTGGTAATCAGCATTAAGGAAAAAATATACAAGTATAGTACGTACTGCTCTTTTAAAAAACATATTAGTGTGCGTGTGTGTGTGTGTGTACGTGTGTATTTTTGTGTGTCTGTGTGTATCTATGCCTGTATCTGTGTGTGTTATTGCTATGATGCATGTGTGGCTATCACAGGACAACTTTTAGGAGTTGGCTCTTCAAATCCAACATGAGGGTTCCAATAATCAAACTCAAGCACTTACACTTGATAGCTAACATGTTAATCCATTGAGTTTTCTCACTGTCCCAATACTGCTGCGTTTTAAAATCAATAATTTCTCAAGTCAAACAATAAACTTTAATTTAAATAAACAATACATAATGAAAGATAGAAAATACTCATGAAGAAATGCTAGAAAACAGATCATTCACCCAAGAAAAAATTTGAAAGTCTATCTCCTACATATCTACAAGGTAAGTACAAGGTATTTTTCATAGGGTATATTCTTGTCCAAAGAATCCTCATGACTTTATAATGTATACAGTTCTTTATAGAAAAACTAAAATTGTGTTATAGAAAATGTTCCTAAGTCTGATTTGATTTTCACTTTAAAACATGCTTTGAGGACTAGGCATATAGCTCAATCAGCAATATTTACCTAGCATGAATGAGTGCAGTCCCCCAGAATAACATACACTGGGCATAGTGGCCTACACCTATAAACCCGACTCTCAGGAATTAGAGGCAGAAGGATCAGAAGTTTGAGATTCAGAGTAAATTTGAGGGCAGCCTGGTCTACAGAAGACCCTGTGTAATAAATAAATAAATAAATAAATAAATAAATAAATAAATAAATAAATAAATAAATAACAATTGTGCTAAGAGAATGTATCTTAGACAGGCTTGCAGATAATCTTATACAAACTTCTTGATCTTATTAAGCTTGAAGTATACAGTGGACTCTACCATGAGGCTACTGCGGTACACAAATGCCAGCAGCTGTTCCTGCATGCCTAACAACAGTGCTAACTGTTCAGCTCTTGAGGAAGAAGTTGGGGAAAACCTTATGAAAGGTTGACAGACTTTGCCAGGATTTTATGGGACTCCATTCTCCGCAACTCAGTGCTGCGGCAACATGGACGACTTCGTTGACATGAACTTTTAAGCCACAGACCCACTGACCACCAGGCACAGCCGTTCCTGCAGCCAGCCACACAGTGGGATAAAATGGGGGGGGGGGGGCGGCAGGAAATTTGCATTTTCATTATACAAGCATCACTCTAATTTAAAATGAAGAATGGTGCCTGTTTCAACATCTCTAAAACAAAGCATTGCTCAACCATAAACCCCCTGAGTATAGCATGTAGCTTCACACTTTGCCACAGAGCCCATAAAGAATCCCATCCACTCCTTTCTGCTCTTAGCTTAACCAGACAGGAAACCCTCCAGCCCCATGGAACAGCAGGGTCAGGAAGTACACCCAGGGATGTTCTGAGAAAGTGATGAGAGCCATTTAAGATTCAGAAGAAAATGTTCTGTGAATGATGAGAACTGTCACTTCTAAAAGCCACTGTCCTGTGAAAGAAGAGATAGTAAGAGCAAAAGTTTACAAAGGAGGCAGACAAGGGAGAACTGTCTAGACCTTCCCGAAAGTATTCACGAAGACAAGACTAGAATCATTGAGTTGAGTATAAGATGCAGGGAAGTGTGTATTTTTACAGCAGCCTACATCAGAATATTCCCCATGACTTTTCAGCTAAGAACCCTGATTCACAAAAGCAAGAAGAAAATATTCATCTCTCCCAAAAGCTCAAAGAGATGGATGTGTAAACCAGAGTGCCTATGTCTGCATCTAAAAGGAGAAATGAGCCCCAGGTAGGCCAATATCTTGAGTGGTCCTCATTAATGTGAAACAGTACACTCAAAGTCAAGACTCCAGTTTGAATGCTGCCAAGAGCCTAGTCAGGAGACCATGATGGCTTCCATAATCCTCATCTTCATGAATGATGAAGACTTCTTCATGGCACTGTACTCTTAGAATACAAAAACCTCATCATGCCATCAGGTGAGTCCTGATGTTCTGAGACTATGTAACATGACTTTGGGAAACCCTACTCTTGTTTGTGTGTGTGTGTGTGTGTGTGTGTGTGTCAAATCTCAACTATCAAAGGACAGTTTCCACTATGGAAAGAAAGCCTCAGGGACTAAGAATGTAGCTCGGTTTGCTCAGTGCTTGCCTAGCATGCACAAAGCCCTGAATTCTATCTCCAACAGTGCTTACTGGATGTGGTGGCACATGCCCATGATCACAACACTTGAGAGGCAGAAGCCGGTGTATCAGAATTTCAAGAGATCCTCAGATGCATAGTAAGTCCAAGGTCAGCTTGGGATCCATGAGACATTATGAAAGAAAGGGGGAGGAAGAAAGAAGGGTGGTGACAGAGAGAAATGAGGCAAGGAAGGTAGAAATCTAGAAGAGAAAAGGGAAGGAAGGAAAGGAAAAAGTAAGAACAGAATGACAGGGAGGGAAAGTAGGGAGCAAATGTAGGGAAGAATGAGCTGTATGAGGGAGTGGAATGGTTTGCTGTCTCCTAGGGCAAGAGTGAGAAGGCAGAGAAGAACACAAACTACACAGACTGAGCCCAGATCCGCTCCTAGTATTAGTGTTCTCTTGCTTTAGTTTCTCCTGCTCTTGGATGAAAGGAGTAAAGAGATGAAGTCCTTAGACTAAGTATGTGGCACAGAGTCTACATCATTGAAGATTTTGCTGCCAGGATCATCAGGTCCTGCTATATAAACCTTCCTCACCCAGCTTTCAGCACATTCTCAGATTCTCAGATCCACTTTACCGGTTAAAAAGCAGAAGCTGTCAAGGTCAGAGCAATGAAGCTGGAACTGAAACCCAAGTCTCCTTGACCATGGAATAAGATCCATTCACTTGATCATGCCATCCAAACTTGCCCCAGGGACACAGTGGAACCACTTCTCTTCTATGGGGTGGGTGGAGAGCAGGGCAATCTATTTTCATCACCTCAGCTGACCCTAGAGCCAGAAAAACAATGGAGTTCCCTGATGATGGTAATGCTAGAGCTGGCTGGTGAGAAGCAGACATTGTGCAATGTGTCTATAGCTAAACATCACAGAGGTTTCATTTCCAGAGTTGATAAAGAATACTGTTCCAGAGCATCCCTAGTAGAGGCTGGTGGGGCAGCAGAGAGAGTTGGAGCTCATTGCCAAGTTCTCTGAGCTAGTAAAGGATGATGGTGGTGGTTAAAGGAGCCCTGTCCAGTCTTTTCTGCCTTTAGACAACTATGCAAAAATGTATCTAACACACAGAGCAGAAGAGTCGGTAAATGGACCCAGCAATCTTCTAGACCCTATCTGAGAAAGTGATGAGAACCATTTAGACTTAAGAAGGAAGTAAAACATTAACCTTAAACTCTCGATTAAGGACCCCTGACTCCTGTCAGGATGTGTTTGTAAAGCATTCCTACATGGAATGTACTAGATAAGTAAAGCCCTAAGGCCCTTCAAAGTCAGAGGTAGCAGGCAGTTTAGAGAATGGCTTAAACATTAGGGTGGGTCTCCAGCTTCCCACAGCACTTAGCTATCATAGGTTTCCCCAGTTAGGTTCTGAGAATCCTGGGGAGGAGGTGGGGGAGACAGAGAGGGAACCCTTCTATTCAAAGCAGTGTACAATGGGGGATCTCAAGGTACTTATCTGTTTCACTTTAAGGAAGAAATCCCATCTCTTTGACTTGGGTTTCCTCTCTCGCAGAATGGAACTCTATTCCTGGCTTGCGTGGTCACCAAGAAAGGCATTTAAATATATGTAAAATGTGATGCCATTATTACAAATATTGCATGAACAATCACCAGCCCAAAAGAATCAAAGACCAGAGTGGATACAAATAAATTTTGTAAATATTTATTTATTTATTTTATATATATGAGTATTCTGTTTTCATGCAAACCAGAAGAGGGATGAGATTCTATTACAGATGGTTGTGAGCCACAGTATAGTTGTTGGGAATTGAACTCAGGATCTCTGGAAGAGCAGCCAGTGTTCTTAACAACTGAGCCATCTCTCCAGCCCCTGCAAATACTTTTTAGTTGACCTGAAAAGCAACATACCTAAGTTTTTCTAATGTAAATCCATTATAAACAAGAGAGAGAAAGGGGAGGAATATTTTTAGACTCTACCTGAGGATCAAAGATGGCACTCGGTCCCTTTCCTGCATTGATTCCTCCTCCATCACCTAGGGTGAGTTGTATGTACTACCTTCATTTAACAGAAAATAGCACAGATCACAGGAGTGGGAGTGCTGAAGGATCAGGAGCTAAGAAGTTTTTCCAACACTTCTTTCCGATGCACCATTCACTTTTTCTCCAAAAGTGAAAATGCCCTACCTGGAACAAAATGAAACCCAGCATTTACTGATGACTCAAAGCCATGGTAGCCTTGATCGGGTCTCTAAAGAGACCCACTAGGGAAAGCTGTTTCCTGGCCCTGAGTGGAGCCCTAGCATCCCAAGCTATCCAAAACATAAGAGGTGAATCTAGTTGTACAGGTCAACTGCTTAGCCAAGGGACCATGTCTAGGAAGGTAAATCCACCTTAAGCCATAATCATTATCCATTTAATGAGATAAGGTACTTTTCATTCCTAGAATTCCTGTCCCCACCCCCACCCCCAAGTGCAGCAGCTTACAGAGCTACAACTACGAAGCCTTGTAAGTCATCCTGCTTTTCTGAATTAGTCAGAAAAGTCACTTTTCCTGACACTGTGAGCGTCACCCTTTCCCTAGAGCTCCCCTTCCTGCTGTGTGGGGGCCAAGTGGCTGAACTCCACACTGGTTTAACTCAAATGCCACAGCTTTCTCTCTTCCTCTTCTGTCTCTCTACTCTAGGCATGTGTTGAAATCTACAGCTTGTCTGCTTTTGAGTTATTGTTTTAAACTCTAATAAAATTGTTCTTGAGCTTTGGGTCTGTTCTTAAAGCCTTTTATTAATGAGACTAAGAGGAAACCCTGATTTCTCTGGAACAGTGCTGCTCTGAGTACCTTTGAGTCCCGTTTTGCTTTTAATTGACTAATCCAGCATAAGCTGAGACATCTGTAGAATATAATAAAGGAATATTTTAAAGGGCATGCAATGTAGAAGAAAACATAAATTTAATAACACACTCCTTCAAGTGTCATTTAAAAATTATGTGTGACATGTACAACATCACACTTTAAACAGGTTAGGTAATTTCCAAAGCCTTCACTCTCTGTGTTTGTGCTCTTTTTCTCATGAAGTAGGTTTGTAGAATCTTCTCTGAGTGGTCCTGCAAGAGAGTGGAGGTCATCTGCTTGTCCTAGAAAAGAGCCTTTACAAAGCTCCTTTGCCGAGTCTCTTCCCTCTTCCCTCCAGGGGAGGCTGTGGGAAGCTCTGGGGCTGCTGGGCCACTTTCTCCAGCTTCTCACCAGAGCCACCACCTGCCTTTCACTATAGAGCTACTCACCACAGGGTCTTCAGTCTCCTCTGGATTAGAACCTTGGATCCAGGGTTTATCTGAAACTCTTCCTACATTGCTTCACCATTGATAAGCTTGCTGTTATCATTGCCATTACAAAACCAGGTCAGGGCTGGGTGGATCAGGGAATGAGCCAGGGAGAGGAGTAAAGGATGAGGATGATCAAAGTATGTTGTGCGCATGTATGGAATTCTCAAGAAATTAATAAAAATATTACGTCTGTAAAGGGAGCCTTGCCAAAGCTTCCCCCTGAGCCAAGAAGAAGCAGAAGAAGGGATGTATATGAGCAGGCTGGTGATGAAGACCACGTGCAGAAGATCCTGTAGTCAGTCACCACCCGCTGAGAGAATGTTAGGTGTCCATTTGGGCAGCTGTCCACTTTGCATGTTATCTCCCACTATATTTATGACAGCCCTCTGAAGCTGTATCCTCCACCAATTTTATTTAGACTGGAGGTCACTGAAGGCCAGAGATGTAATAAAGCAAAGACTGAGAGTCACATCTGTCTGAGAGTCCCCAACCTAATCTGATAACTCTACATGTAATACCCAGAAGAAAGGGCTCAGAAGCCCTAGAAGGGCCAGAAGCCCTCACAACCAACCTTGAACTCTATATCCAGCCAAAATGCCTGTCTCTCATTGCATAAAGATGCCAATGGCACTTCTGTCCCAACTATTAGCCAAAACTCCACTGTTCTAAGGATGTCTGACTCCTAGTTACAGGGTCAAAGCAGAAATCCACCTTTGCCTGCTGGCCCCAACAGGCCCCTCAAGAGACATCCCAGGATCCAAGCACCATCTCTGACAACTTTCCCTATGGCTAAATGGGGCATTCCCTGCTGCGCCAATGACAGGCACCTCTGCTGTGCAGATATGCTGGACCAGAGTCTGTGTTTCCACAATGCCCCTTGATGGGTATCATTAACACATATTCTTCACTATAGGAAACTGTGACCCAGACAAGGCTGTGACTAACATATCAATAAGCTAGGAAGGCACAGATGTAGGCTTTGAACTGAAATGTCTCCATCATGAGGCAGCATCCCCATGTTTGTAAACTGTTCACAATGGGGAAATAATAAATCTGAGACCAATCATGAGTACAAATAGTAGGAAACAGCAATTGGGTTTAAGACAATGATACAATGATAGAGGAGCTGCACACCGTGAAGAAGGACACTGTAAAAGGGTAAGTGTTGATATGGAGGGATGTTTCTGATATTGACTAAAGAGGGTACAAAGGATAAGAGAGCCACATAGGTAAGTGTGCATGTGTAAACATTTGGTTTTGTTGTCCTATAAAACAGGGGCTTAGTAGGCAGCCCAGACTGTCCTTAAACTCCTGACTGTGTCCCCTGGAGATTACAGGCATACCCACCACAAACGGCTTTCACACACACTTTAGTTATACCTCAGTGTCAACAATGAGCATATCTTGTGATCAAAAGGATGGCGTTCTTGTACTCCCTCTGTGTAACTGGTGTTTGTACAGTTTTCATACTAGCTGGGGCATGGTTGTCCCTGGAAGATCATGCCTGAACACCACTGGAGGGATCTCCCGTGGAACAAGTGCCTGACCAGAGTGTCTCATCTTGTCCTTTGTTTTTTCATGTCTTGTTATTAAAGTGTATTGTCATCTGTGATAGCTATTCTCGATTGTCAACTTGACTACATCTGGAATTAACTAAAATCAAAAAACAAAGGGCATACCTGTGAGGGTTTTTTAAATTAATTTGAAGGAGGAAGATCCACTTCTAATCCAGGTCTTGAGGTGGAAAGACACATGCCTTTAATCTGGCCACTCCTGCTGGAAGCCTCTATAAGGACATGGAAGAAGGAAGATTTTCTCTTTGCCTACTTTCCTTCAGCTCTCCAGTAAATCCATTCCCTAACATTAGAGACTAGAGCATATTTCTTTGGGATTCCAGCATATACTGAAACATTCAGTCTTGTGGACTAAGAAACTATTGGATTCTTAGACTTTCCATTCATAGCCAGCCATTTTTGGATTAGCTGGACTGCAGACTGTAAGTAATTCTAATAAATCTCATAGATAGATAGATAGATAGATAGATAGATAGATAGATAGATAGATAGATAGATAGATAGATAGATATATCGATGGATGGATAGATAGATAGATAGATAGATAGATAGATAGATAGATAGATAGATAGATAGATAGATAGATAGACAGGTAGATAGATAGATAGATTCATTTTATAAATTCTGTTATTCTAGAGGACCCTGACCAATATATTCTTGCCACCAATCTGGAAGAAAGATTGGTTTTTGCTTTGTTTTATTTATTTTCTTTTTCCCCCAAGTAGTCCAATGACTGAAAAGTTGAAAGAATTAAGTCATCTTCAAGCCAAGACTGCTAGATCCAGATTGGATTTTTTTTTTCGATGTCATTCATTGTTTGCGTCTTTGGATGGTCCCAGAGTATTATCTGTAATCCGGTGACTATTTCCATGATCAACTGCTGATATGAGAGAAGCAGAGAAATCAGCCATTATGGCTCTGGGCAGGCTGAGCATCATGGCATTACCACTGTGAAAGACCAGTGCACAGGTACACAGTTGTCTCGGGACACCGCACCCATGCACAGCTGGTCTGACTGGGCATGTCCATCAGAGGAAAGGGCTGTCCCTGAGGCCACAGAGCTTCCCTCAATGACCTCCCCAACCTCCTTGCACCTCAACTTTAGACATAAGCTTGACTCCTGAAAAGTTCACTGTGGTGAGTTTTTGAAGCCCAGATGCACCATCAAAGAAACAAGATGTTCAAAAGAATGCAACGCTGGTGTCTGAAACACCTTGACTCAGTTTCTATTCTACCAGTTGCACAACTATGGAGTAGCTGCTCACCAGCTAGCTCCTCACCTCCTGTGACTCTTATGCCCTCCCTGTAAACAGAGCTCATTTGTTCCAATAACGGAGCTCGCTTTTTAAAAATTTATTTGTTTTTTTTATTAATTACAGTTTATTCACTTTGTGTCCCAGCTGTAACCCTCCCAATCCCACCCTCCTTCCCTCTTCTCCTCCCATGCCCCTCCCCAAGTTCACTGATAGGAGAGGTCCTCCTATTCCCTCTGACCCTAGCCTATCAGGTCTCATCAAGACTGGCTGCATTGTCTTCCTCTGTGGACTGGTAAGGCTGCTCCCCCACAGGGGGAGGTGATCAAAGAGCCAGGCACTGAGTTCATGCCAGAGATCGTTCCTGTTCCCCTTACTAGGCAACCCACTTGGACACTGAGCTGCCATGGGCTACATCTGTGCAGAGGTTCTAGGTTATCTCCATGAATGGTCCTTGGTTGGAGTCTCAGTCTCAAAAAAGACCCCTGTGCCCAGATTTCTAGGTTCTGCTGCTCTGCCTGTGGAGCTTCAGCCCCCTCCAGGTCTTTCTATCTCCCCCTTCTTTCATAAGATTCCCTGCACTCTGCCCAAAGTTTGACTATGCGTCTCAGCATCTGCTTTGATACACTGCTGGACAGAGTATCAAAGGGCTTTCAGAGGCCCTCTGTGTAGGTTCCTATCCTGTTCCCTGGTTTCTCCCTTTCTTGTGTCCATCCCATTTGCCTTTCTGAATGAGAATTGATTATCTTACCAGGGCCCTCCTTCTTGCTTAGCTTCTTTAGATGTACAGATTTTAGTATGTTTAGCCTATATTATATGCCTAATATCCACTTATAAGTGAGTATATACCATGTGTGTCTTTCTGCTTCTGGGATACTTCACTCCAGATGATCTTTTCTAGTTCCCACCATTTGCCCGCCAATTTTCATGATTTCCTTGTTTTTAATTGCTGAGTAGCATTCCATTATATAAATGTACCACAATTTCTGAATCTATTCCTCAGTTGAGGAATATCTGGGCTGTTTCCAGATTCTTGCTATTATGAATAAAGCTGTTATGAACGTGGCTGAGCAAATGTCCTTGTTGTATACTTGACCATCTTTTGGATATATGCCTAGGAGTGCTATAGCTACATCTTGAGGTAGCATTGTTCCTAAATGTCTGAGAAAGTGCCAAATTGATTTCCAAAGTGGTTGTACCAGTTTACATTCCCACCAGCAGTGGAAAAGGATTCCCCTTTCTCCAGCATGTATTGTCACTTGAGTTTTTTATCTTGGCCATTCTGATGGGTGTAGGATGAAATCTTAGGGTCATTTTGATTGGAGCTCGCTTTTTAAGGTGCTCAGCTGTTCCTAGGCTGCTGCTCAAGGTTAGAAGTTCTCACTCTGAACCTTAGAAAAAGGTGGAGAGGCAATGGAAGGGATTGCATTATAGGTAGCTATATATGGATTGCAAATTGTAGCTATCATGGATGTGAGCAAGTTTTCAGTCTTAGAAGGGACACCTCATTGTTTATTTCATGCTGGAGGGCTGAGTCCAGAGCCTCCCACATGCTTGTTCTACACTGTGCTGCTGAACTCCAGGCCAGGCCTCACTAGGACTCTTTATACACATTCTTTAACAGTGCTGCTTTTTTTTTTAACAGAAGTCACTGGACGGCTGGTAGGCATCTGTTCTGTGCCTCAGCCATGTGGGTCCCCAGGGATGAAGCACAAGGCATCAGGCTTGGCAGCAAGCACCTTTACCTGCTGAACAATCTCAATGGCCCCTTATCTGGATTGTTAATAAGCTGCCAATTTCAGTCATAGAGAGAGGTGCCATAGTTTAATTCAGGGTTAAGGGGAAACCCACAAAACTAAAGCTGGCTTGAAGTATTAAATAATTGTGCCTCCTTTTTATCCATAAAAAGCATAGTCCCTATCAAACTGTGACTAGGAAACAGATGCTCAGTATTGTGTGTTATTTTATTGTGTCAGGGTCAGGGACATCACTGGTACTGCACAATTTTAATTTGTTTTTCTTTTTGAATAAGATATAATTCAGTCACTCAAGGCGGTATAGGGGGAAAGGGGGCAAGAATAATCAGCCTGCTATAATTTTCTTAAATTTCGTCACATCTTCTGCCCATTGTCTTCTCTGATCATCTTCACGTACCCACTTCCAAGGCTTGGAGAGCTAGAGAAGACAGACACCATCACTTCTGTGACACTGTTCAGCCTCAGACCTCCCTACATAACTCTTGGACAGAGGCTGGTTGAGTGTGTTCACAGGGCCCACTGGGTGAGGCTTCAGGATGGACTGAAATCAAGGTTTAAAATACAGGGAATTTTAAGGAACTGACAGGCCTAGAGGGACAGAGGAATGCTGGGAGATGGGCTGGTCAGGAAATGTCAGTTTAAAGTTAGTGCTGACCTATTAATCAGCAGCAGGGACAATGATGCAGGAGGGTGGGAAGGCCGGACATGTGCTCTAGCCAAATCTGCGGACACAGAACAAAGGGTGGCCTGCTCATTTAGAGAGTCTCTTTCCCTTTTCCTCTGGCAAGATGGGGACATTGTTTAAAAATACAAAAAGAACAAATTCTTGGGACTGAGGTCATTCTAAAGCCACAACAGGTCTGAATGAGGGATCATATACCCTGACATGAGGGGGATATTGCAAAACAGACCAAAGATATTTCTGGGACCACTTATCAGGCGACACTCTGAAGGCATCCAGGGAACTCGATGAGCTCCACAAGATAAATCTTAACCCACCCTAGAGAGGACTGTGAATATGATTTCTTCGTGTTTTTCTGGAATGGCCTACCTTAAGATAGGCTGCCTAGGATGCAGGTATTGGTGTGACTTTCCTCCCCATCCAGAAGAGCATTGTCTCAATGCCCTGTCTCATTTCATCAGACCGTAGCAGAAGAAGGGAGTGGGAGGAGCAGGAAGAAAAGGAGAAAGTGCCTAGCTAGGCAGAAGGTAAGTAAAGAATCTGTCCCCAAGGAAAGAGTAGAGATGCCCACTCCAATCCTTAGAACATTTAGAGCTTTCAGGACCACCTGGCTATGTCTTGTGCCTGCAACCTGCTTGACTTACCTTACTTTTCTGTAACACGGCATCCTTTCAGTATCTGACATGACTCTCTCATCTGTATAGCTGACCATCTGCTCTGATGCAAGTACCCCTTTGCTCTCCATTGCATTAAGGAAAGACGTGCAGAAATGGGCTTGGTAGTTTATGTCTGTAATTCCAGTACATGGGTGGCTGAGGCAGGAAGTTCAAGGCCAGCCTGGTACTAGGGAGTTCCAGAAAAACATGGGCTACAAAGTAAAAGACCCTGTCTCAAAATAACAAAAGATATCTGGAAACATCAACCTGGCCACACCATCTTTCATGATATGGATCTATCTACCCTTCCAGCCTCCATCACCATGCTTTTTAATTTAATAAAATTCTTTTCTGTACCCTAAACATGGAATGTCCCTTATGAAAGAATTCTAGGCATCCTACAGGGCCTAAGCTCAACTGTTAATCACCTCTGCTCAAAGTAGCCTCCCTTAGGTTGGTACCCAACCAGTTTAGCCACCTCTCTGCCTGGGGGCCTGTGCATGCCTTTACAGTAATCATAATAGGCCTGGTGGGCACAGTACTTGCCATAGGCCATGTACTAGTTAGCTTGTGTGTGTGTGGGGGGGGGGGTCATTCAAAGACATATTTCATTGAATGAGTGACTTCTTGAATTTGAATAACAGATAATGACCTGCCTGGACAGTGTTCCCCCAAGGATGTGTCAAGGCTCATATGCATAGTTTTAATCGCTCAAAGCCAGGCCTTTGGCACCACTCTGACAACCTACTTTCAGGAGGTACTACAAAAGAAATATTTCCAGGCTATTGGGGCAGTAAATTCTGACCCAGCAGCCCTTCTGGAATTGGGGCCTGGTCCCTGAACAAACTCCCCTTTGAGTCTGATCATTCATATGCACCAGATTGGATTGTGGAGGATGTCAAAGGAAGGCATGGGACCAGGGCTGACAGAGCTCAAGCCAGAGCACCTGAGTAGATGGCACTCCATCCCCAGGCTCCTTGATAGGTAGAGGGAGTTGGGAGACAATGAAGATAGCTTTTTAAAGTGTCCAGGGACTATGGTAGACTCACCACTTGCCCAGCAGTATTGCTCTAGGTCGCCATGTAATTAGATTTCGAATGTTTTGAAAATATTCACCTATTATGCACCTGATAACTTGCTACAGACTACAGCTCACATTCCCATCCTTATTTATTATTATGACTTAGCACATTATTTCCACCATGCACAGGACTAACAATAATGTCCAAGACTGGCAGAGTATTCTGCACGGCTATCATTAGCTGATCAGGAAACCAAGCCCAGCACAACAGTCAGATATTCCATGAAGGTCCAGTCACGTGCTCTGCTACTGGGTGTGGTTAGAAATGTAGCCCAGAGGTTCCTGAAAGAAAGCGAAGTACAACCCATTGATCTCACTTCCAAAAATAGACTAAAACGTGAGAAGATAAAATGTGGGAAGGCTTGAAGCCTATTCTGAGGCTCAGTGGATGGTGGAAACAATGATTAAGATACTCCAATTTTCTTTCGAGAAATGACAGCCACCATGCCTCTCAGAACACAGCAATAATGACTCCATTGACCTCAACACCAGGGCCAGGTTGCAACTTATCTTTCCCTACTTAAAGACTGCCATCAAGATCCTTGTGTGCTGTCAGATTTAAGTGACACTCAAGGCCATGAAAGATTTAAAGTTGGTTGCTTGATACCTATTAAGAGGCAGAGGAGTTGTTCTGTGACTTTTCTTACCTTCTCAGAGAGGCGAGTAACTCACAATGTAGGTTACTCAGAGGAAGAAGCGTCCATCCTCAGACTAACCAGGACACCCGTTAGAACATACTCCATGTTTCTCTGCTCAGAGTCGGGTACTGAATGCAAGCATGAGCATCTCCTGCCACACCCTGTGGCCAGGCTCCTAACATCCTTTCCCCTGCTGTCACCCCCACCATCACCGGCTTGGTTCCCAAGCCTGCAGTTCTTTTTACTAGCCATGATCTTTGGTGAGAAGAAGTGGCTTATTGCTGGCACCCAACATACATGCAGCTGAACAGTCTCCATGCTGAACATGTCCCAGGCCAACCCCAGCCTCGAAGAATCCTCTACTTAACGTGTCAACAATGCAGTAACTGAATATGTTCCACCATTGTTTGTGGGTTTTGTTTTGTTTTTTTGTTTTGGGGGGGTTGTTGTTGTTATTTTGCCTACGAGAAGCATCTTCTTTTTCATTTTACTTAGCCCTCCTCCTCCAGAGAGAAGAGAATCTCACTTGCTGTGGAGGCAACAGTCAATAGGTAATCGTGTGCTCATGGAAGAAGGAGGTTCTTCTTCCTCAGGGAGGCCTGAGCTTGAGAGTGTCTCCAAAGCCCTGACTGTGATATGACTACAATAACATCTTCACACTCTTCAAGAGGGAGTACAATCTTTCAGTGCAAAGCGTCTCTTCAAAGAAACTATCTCAGCCCTTGAAAGGAGTAAGGCATTTAAAAGCAGAAGGTAAAAGGAAGAAAAAGTAATGTTTAGCAAACTTATATATTGCATTGGTGCAGAGAAGTAAAAGTCAAAACAAAAATCTTTATAATATATTCATACAAATCTATGAAATACATATTGGGTGTATGAAAGTGCCAATAATGGTCATCTTTATAGGGAAGGACTCCACACCATTAGATATGTGTCGTGTTTATTGCCTGTTCAGTTCTGCCTTATGTCTGCAAACATTCTTGGTCATGAATTTAACTAGCATTTGCTAAGCACATACCCTAGACTAAGGTGTCGGGAGTCTGGTGGGAACTAAGAGCTAGCCTACAGGTTCAGGAGGTCTCTTTTATTAATTGTTGACCTTGCTGCCTGAGCTGTTGGTGTTCTGTTCAGAAGGCTGTCTCCTGTACCGATGTGTTCAAGGCCCCACTTTCTCTTCTATTAGATTTAGTGTATCTGGTTTTATGTTGAGGTCTTTGATCCACTTGGACTTGAGTTTTGTGCAGTGTGATAAATATTAATCTATTTGCATTCTTCTACTTGCAGACATCCAGTTAGACCAGCACCATTTGTTGAAGATGTTTTCTTTTCTCCATTTTATAGTTTTGGCTTCTTTGTCAAAAACTAAGTGTCCATAGGTGTGTGGGTTTATTTCTGGGTCTTCAATATGATTCCATTGATCTACCTTCTGTTTTTATGCTAATATCATGTGGTTTTTCATTAAAATTGCTCTATAGTACAGCTTGAAATCAGGGATGGTGTACCTCCAGTTCTTTTATTGTATAGGATTATTTTAGCTATCCTGGGTTTATTATGTTTTTCCATATGAAGTGGGGAATTGATTTTTCCAGGTCTGTAAAGAATTGTGTTGGATTTTTTATGGGAATTGCATTGAATCTGTAGATTGCTTTTGAGAAAATAGCCATTTTTATTATATTAATCCTACCAATCCATGAAAATGGGAGATCTTTCCATCCTCTGTTCTTTTTCAATTTCGTCCTTCAGATATTTAAAGTTTTATACTCTGTTGCCTGCCTTTGGGTCCTTTTTCTATAGCTGAGCTTCTGGCCTCAGTGGGGGAGAATGTTGCCAAGTCCTGCTGGGGCTTGTTTTATCAGGATAGATTGGTACCCATGAAGGGTTTCCCTTCTCTGAGGATAAGAGGATGGAGGATGAGGAAGAAGTGTGAGGGTAGTACTGGGAGGAGATGGAGGGGACTGAGATCAGGATATAAAGTGAATAAAAAATAGAAATAAATTAAAAGTTTTTAAAAAACAAAAAGCTGGCCTTCAGCATGGATCCAACTTTATATTGCCCTGAAGGAGGCCATGAACTTCATGGAGGTGATGTTGCTTTAGACTAAGCTTGTCTTCAAGTGAATGCTGAGTTTATATAGTTGCCTCACACTCTCCTCATAATCTCACCATGTCCAGATCTGTGCCTGAAGAGTCACAACGAAGACAAATCAACTCCAGTAGGTGTATGACCACAGATATCAAGGTTGGAGTGTGTAGAAAGAGTAGATTTGTTCATCTGTCCTTTCAATAAGAAGGATTAGCCATTAAAACCTAATCCTGTCTATCAAACATCAGTAAATCATGATCATACAACGAATGGTCAGACTGACATTAATCTAGACACAAATTCTCAGTCACATGAGCATGAGGCTCATTTGCAGTTCCCTCCCTCCCCAGAAACTGAGTCTCCCTACCTGTCTAATAGTGGCCCCATACCAGACTGTTTCTATGACTCTGTCTAACACTGCTCTGTTGCTGTCATAAAAAAAAAAAAGTTTGTCCAGAACCCTTGGTGTGGTGGAATACACAAGAAACTCCTGCATTTGGGAGACTGAGGCAGAAGAGCTGTAGGGTTTTCAGTCACCTAGCTACACAATGAAACCCTGTCTTAGAGACGATACAAAGACTTGTCCAGGATAACACATGGCCTGTGCCAGGCAATTGGTTCTGCTTAAGTCTGCTTACAGTCCTAACTTCAGAAGATCAGCTTTCATGTTCTTGGGCCTAGCAGAAATTTGTGACTGAAAAGTGGTGCAGAATAATGAAAAGAAAACCCATAAACAAGGACATGGCTGCAAGCGTTCTCTTGGTTTGCTCTCTTACAATAGGTGATTCAGAACTATTTTCATCTACTACTGTCAGCTATACTACATCAGCTTAGTCTAGTTGCTGTTGGAAACCCATACTTTAGATGTTGTTGAAGTTTGGTGTGGAAATGGGGAGTTCTCCAGGAAAAATAAATGCAATGACATTATTGACTGCCAATTACATTACTGCCTGGTTAGATATGATACCCTACATGTTCAATCCCAATACTCAGGAGGTGGATGCAGAAGGAAAGATTGGGAGTTCAAGGTCACCCTCAGATACATAGCAAATTTGGGCCCATTCTGGACTAAATTAGACTCCATTTGAATGAAAACTAAAATAGTCTTTTTTATTTTATTTTTATAGATGCTTCTACCTTCACACAGGCCTCACTGATCCCCGTATGGACCAATAGCCAGATGAGGACCGGTGATGTGGATGCAGCCTCAGCAGCCCTGAGTAGACAAGATACTCAGCAGGTAGCCAGTGACTTATGCTGGACGTAACACAGCCCAGTGAAGATCAACACTGAGTTCTCATGCACAGTTTTAAAGCCACAGAGTATTGATCTACCAGGGATCAACATTTATCTCTACTAGCAATCATCCCCCTAGAGTAAGCTTACCTTGCTAGCCCAAAAGAGTTTGAGTCATCCATCCTCCCTGTCCCTAAGACTGTCAGAATCTCTGTAGCAACATGGGTACTTTTTCCTGTGAACTCTAATTCCTGCTTTTGGGAAAGATTCCCCTAGAATCTTTCTCTCTACTCAAGGAAACAAAACAATTTATTTTGCATGTCAAAGTAGCATATTTTCTTTAGTCCATTATAGGAAATAGAATAGATCCATACAGAGCTTACAGAAGGCAACTGGAAAATGCTTATAAAAATATTAAATATGGATAAACTTGGACATGTAGCCAATAAGGACCTTGAACTCATCCTCCTGCCTCCATTTCCTGAGTGCTGGAATTATATGTGAGCATCACCATGCTCAGGGTTTGGGATCAAACACCAGGCCTGGCCCATGCTCTCTGGTACTCTCCCAACAGAGCTATATTGAGCTGAGAAGCACCCATCTCAATACATCCTTTTCATGTTTCATATTTTACTTATTTCATATATTTCACTGTTATTCTTTTTCTCACCTGAAGTCAGTTGTAACTCATCATAGAAAAATGAGTAGGGAATCTATTTATGTATCTCCTCGAAATATTTCTACATTCTGATTTCCCTAAGACTGATATTTAAATGATTAGCCCCACTCACTTCCCAGTCAGCAAATTCTCCCTGCTCTCCATGTGTTTATTTTCAAGCCTTTGAAAAATTAAGACTATAAAACTGGGACAGTTCCCATGGTGACACATTGGTCTCTTTGATCCTCTTTACTCTCACATGGCAAGTGAACCACCCAGACAGCTGGAGCTCGTTATAATCCTGTGAAGAGGGATCACGCCTGCTTCATTCACCCGCCGTCCCCCAACGATGTAGATGACACTGTTGGCAGCCTTTAAAAGAAGAGCTATCTTGTTCACCAGCCATGCCTGATGAAGATGCTGAGAGACAGCTGAGGTGTGGGAGCAAGTGTGTGAAACAAAGAGACGGAGGTTTATGCCAGTCAGATCTAGCAGGACCAATCCAGATACTGAATTTTCAGTTCTGTTGTGTGAATCAGCCTAGTGTCAGAAAGCAAATGGCATGCTCCAAGGTGTTCATTCTTTCATTCACATCTGCCCACCACTATCTGAAAGAACCTACCTATGGGAAGGAGCCTCAAGGTGTTCAGAGACCAGGGGACCCAACCAGAAGCTCACATTATGGTATGGTGTTAAAGGAAAGCCCTCATACCAAATCTGCCACTTTTGATTTCTCAATAAAAAGATTGGTACCCAGGCTTGGTGGCACATGCTTGCAATTCTCAGTACTGGAGAGACTGAGGCAAGAGATTCATGGGCTGAGCTGCATAACAAGGGCTTCTCTATAACAACCAAAATGAGAAAAGAAAGATAGGGGAAGAAAAAGTTCTTTGACAATCATCAGTTTCCAAGGTCAAAGGGAAATGGGCACATTAATGACAATGAAAAGCCTTGTTCTGTTCTCCAAACCAGCTGGTCTTCAGACCCAGCCAAGCCTCTGTTTGTTTCCAGTGGAGTAAATGTTCAGTGCAGGGCCACTGCATCCCAACCTTCGTGAGGGTATAGAGAGCTGTCCTTCTTGGATCAATAAGAACTGGATACAGAGATACAAGGACAACCACCTTTCCTAGAGGGTCCAAGAGAGGAAACTGGTACAAAGAGTGAAGAGGATCGTGTGTTCAAAGCCACAGAGAGTTTCAGGCCAACCTCTGCTACATGAGATACAAGAAAGAAAGGGTGGGAAGAGGAGGAGGGAAGGATGGAGAGGAAGAAGAGAGGAGGGGAGGGGAGGGGAGAGGGAGAGGAAAGAAGAGGAGAGATAGGGAGGATGAAATAGAAACAGAGTGAAAGTGAGAGAAGAGAGAGCAGAGAGAGTTGGGGAAGGGGAGAAGAGCTGGCTGCAATCCTAACTTCGGGTGCTTTGGGTGACAATAAACTGGCTGCCTTAAGCGCTCTGAACCTTGGAGCATTGGATTATGCAATGACAGTTATCCTTACATGTGGTAGCAAATCAATGCCTAGTAGGAAACACTCCAGAAAGAATTAAATGAATCACAAATATAGTCCACAAATACAGACCATAACTTGGTCTTTGGGTCCTCAAAGCAGCTTTAAAGAGCAAGAGAGAAAACATTCCACATAAGACGTGCTGTTCTAGAGCCGTTGCCTCCGCTCTGTTTATCTTCTGCTTCACCGACGTAGACTTCAAGGCTTTTCCTGACTTTCATACTGTTAAGTCAGTGCCCAAATAATGCTAACAAAATCACAGACAAAACCCGAATAGACTTTCAGGCCTCATGGGGCATGCTCTTCCTAAACTGACATCTGGGTTGCAGCTTAGTCTGGGATCCTTGAACAACAAGGAGATCTGGCCTAGCTGGTGAATATGTCCAGAAAGCACCCTCGGGCACTGTTCTCAGTCTTGCCTGAAGCACAGGCTGAACTGATGAGCAGAGGAAGGGCTGTAATGAAGTTCACAGATGCTTGGGGATGTATCGTAAACACAAGTGGGTGTGGGTGCCTAGGTGTGGAGAGGTGGCAATGAGTCTGCGCTAGCAGCTCAGAGCCAGGAAAAATATGGGCAAAGGTAAGGAAGGAAACCCCAGCCACCGGGGCTGGGAACACAGCATGCCAGACACTGAAATGAGAGGCAAGAGTCCCTGGAGGCAAGTGTGGTCCTGAAGCCAAAGGGCAAGCTCACGGAAAAGACGATGCTGTGACCTGATAAGCTTCGGTTGTCAACCAGAGAACATTATTAGAGCACCTGCTGTTACACAGTCTACAGTGAGACCTTTTCCCTGCCCATCAAGTCACAGTATTATGAATGTTAATAATTAGAATCCTGATTCCCCTACTTACCAGCTGGGTGACTATTCACTAACAACCTCAAGCTCTCCTTTCCTCAGCTGCAAAATTTATACAATAATTAGTCGTTTACACACAGAGTCACTGGGAGGATTAAATAATATAATACATCTAAGAAAAAGAGAAAGCCCTTGGCCCAGTGCCCAGCCCAGCTAAGCCATTAATAAAGACCCATAATACTGTCATTCCCAAGTCTTTCTCATGTGCCACTCCTGATGTTGTCTGAGCACCAACAGAAAGCCAATGCCATGCTCACCCAAGGCACTTAAAAGAATGTAATTAAGGGGTCTGTCATTGGAGACCTAAGTATGATGAGTGGGATGACAGTCAATTTTGGAATATCTAGAACTAACCCTGAGGAACTTATTCCTTCCTGATCCTACACTTCGTTGAGAGCAGGGTGCAAGAGGGTGGGCCATTCCCACCAATGGGGGCTAGAACAGAATCGTAGAGGGGGGGACTGAATCATTGACCAAGTTGAAACAAGGAAGCAGTGACAGGAGCTTTTCTCCTCTCATACCCCAACTACTGCTACCTCCCACTGGCAGAATCCCGTGGGTAGTTGGAGCTAAGGTTCTATTATGACCATTTTCATAATAGAAGTCAGCTCTGCAGTGCAGAGAAGGATGAAGTACACATTTAAGAGTAAGGAATCAGCACGCTCCCAGGCCAGAGTCTAGAACTCATTTATCAGCCTCGTTAACCTTCTGAAAGTAGATGTCATTATCACTCTTTCTCAAATGATAGGATGATGTGTGTGCATTACATGCCTGGCCAGAAGGATGATGGAACCTTAGGTTGATCTGAATCTGACACATTACATAGAGTCTCAGTGGTGCCGGTCATGGAAAGAATAGATCCATGATCTGGTAGGAAGGGTTTCTACGTGAAAGCAATACTTGCATAGAACCCTAAATTAGCTAAGTGATAATCTATAAAAGCAAGAATGATACAGAAAAGTGGAAAGCATGTGTCCTCCTGGCTAAAAGCTCTTTTATCTTTCTGTAGAGCCCTCCTTGGTTCCTTCCATACTCCCTGTGTAGCATTCGCCAATAGTTTCTGTGCAGTGATACATTTTTTGATAATAGCTTAACCATCATTAAATCCTTTAATCCCCCATAGGTGCTCCCATGAAAAACTCTCAGTCCTGAAGTGTGCAGGTTGTGAGAGTTGCTAAGACACCGTGGCAACCAGACATTGAAGAGCAGAAGGACACAGTGAGGTACTATGGTGGCTCTGTCCGGCTTCCCAGAACCAATTGCCTGTATCTCCCTAAGCATACAGTGACTTTACCTTGCTCACTGAACACCAGCAATTGAGCAGTGAAAGTAATGTGCAGGCACTATAGATAAATGCTTTCTTGGAACTTGGCTCATCACTTAGCTAACGATAATTTAAGATTCTAAGCAAGCATTGATTTCATGTAGAAAATCCTCTTACCAGATCCCTATAGAATTATTCTTTCTATTCTTTCTACCATTGAGGCAGCAGTTCAGTTGGTAGAATGCTTGCCTATAGCATGCACCAAGTCCTGGGTTACATCTCCAGCACTCTGTGAAACTGGACATGGGGACACAATCCTGTAAACCCAGGTGGAAAGGACATGAGAAGTTCAAGCTAGGCTTCTAGCAAGTCTGAACCAACCTTTGAAAAAAAGGAGGGGGAGAGAAAAAAAGCTACCAGCCCACCTCTGCTCGAAGGGTTTTCCAGACGGAGGCATGGGGTAGATTTAGACTTTTCCCTCCCTAGAGTCCTCAAGCCATACTGAGCTGATCAAAGCACACTTGCCTTTCCCTCCCTCCAAGCTCTTTCCACGGTTGCTCCTTTCGTCAACTCACCTACCCATCGCAGGAGCTCTCATTCCTGTGTGCTTCTGCGGGGCCCAGGACCCAGGGCCAGCAGGACTGCCATCCTTGCCGTCTCTAAGCTTTGATTTTCCTAGGCTGCCAAACCGGGGAAATATGAGCCATGGTGTCTACTCCACAGACTTGTGGGAAGGAAACAAGATGGTCCTGGGCCACACAGGAGAGGTGAGCACAACAGAGACATGAGTCGCTGGGCGTCAAGCTCTGAAAGCGTGGAAACCAACCTTCTCAACTTACAAAAGGGAAAAGCCAGGCACGTATTCCTTGGCTTGGTGACTGAGGGCAGTGGAAAAACATGATCCCCTGGGTGTCCCAGGAGACCTCTCTTGTTTGCCCACCACGGACATGTGGGCACCACCAGGACAGACCTCCCAGGAATGAGAGGCTGGGACTTGAGTAGAAGCAACAACTGCCTACAACTTTCTCAGCTGTGGTTCAAGAGAGGAAGAGTACATCTAAGAAAAAAATTGCGATGTGAGCTGCTGCCGCTGCTGCCGTCGCTGCTGCCGCTGCTGCTGCTGCTGCTGTTGCCGCTGTTGCTGCCGCCGTCGCTGCTGCCGCTGCTGCTGCTGCTGCTGCTGCTGCTGTTGCCGCCGCTGCTGCCGCTGCTGCCGTCGCTGCTGCCGCTGCTGCTGCTGCTGCTGCTGCTGCTGTTGCCGCTGCTGCTGCTGCTGCTGCCGTCGCTGCTGCCGCTGCTGCTGCTGCTGCTGTTGCCGCTGTTGCTGCCGCCGTCGCTGCTGCTGTTGCCGCACAGAGGCTCTGTGTTGTTACGGTTGTGTGGTCATGAGCACCAGCTGACTCACCCCACATCCCTGTCACTCCCTACCCCAGCTGCAGAGAGAAAGGATGAGAGGCAGAGAGGGAGGCCCAGGGAAACAGAGCTATGCAGAACTGAGAGATCGGGTGGGAAAGAAGTTAGAACATAAGCTGAGCTCTTGCGGCAGCTGTGCTTGGGTTCCAGGGAAAGGGCCATCACAGGCTCACTGTATGGAAGGATAGGGAGGGTCAAGGCTGGACTAACTGTCACAGAGCAGGTGGCATCATTGAGAGTCCAGAACAAAAACAAGGGGCTGGGGCTGAGGCACACTGCTGAAGTCCAGAAGAAAAAGTATCGAAGGCAGGAACTTGTAGCCTTCAGCTGTCTCCTTCTAGGATCTCAGAGGGAGGATTTGGTTATGTTTTAAATCATTTTTTTCATTACACAAGCAATGCATCAATACATTCTCGGTGCAAACAATGCGAACATTACATACAGAGTGGAACCCTCCCTAGAGAGCACCCTATCCCTCCATTCTCCCGAGAGACTCACTCTGACACCTGCCTTCTTGGGCTCTGTGCATGAGTTTATGCCTGTAGATGTTCCTGGCGCATATATGCAGCTGTGCGCACATGGATGGCCTTCTATAAAGAGGATCAGCCATGCAACCCATCTGAACTGTGTTGTTCCACAACACAACACAGGACACCATACCTAAAGAGCGTAATACACTCATTGTAAATTACTACCATGCGATTCCATAGCCACGCTCCCACTGAAAGGCCACTTGAGTCAAGTACCACACCAACAAGCATCTTTCCACAAGCTTGCTCACCAGGAAGCAAATGAAACATACAAGCTGGGATTGCGATTCATGAGCTACAATCAAGGTGCGTAACAGACTGCCGGAGTGGGCAGATTGCCATAAGCAGGGCCAGAGAGTGAGACCCTATCTCCAACAAATAAATACTCAAAACATAAATATCCCAGAAGAAAATCCTTTTTTAAATAGAGCTCCCCTATATGTAATACATACTTTCACACACACACACATAATTTCATGAGAGATGCTTATTTTCCAGAGGTGAGAATCTCCTAAGTGGGGTGGGAAACTGAACTCAAAACCTGTCCTTTGGTCTAAAATCCATCTGGCCTCAGGAAGAGCAGGCATGTCATCAGGAATGGTGACAGCCTGAATCTAAGCTGGGACTGAAATGCTTCATAAGTTACTTGGGTTTCCACGTGGAAGGGTTTTGTATTCTTTGTGCCCCTTAGTCATCATTTGGGTGAGTTCTACATATTTATGCTTGCCCTTTTCTTTCTTCCTTTCTTTTTTTTTTTTATCTGTCATCATAAATCAGTCCTCACAGCCTCCTAATCAAAGCC
Organism: Pachyuromys duprasi; assembly: GCA_028658305.1. Taxonomy (NCBI): domain Eukaryota; kingdom Metazoa; phylum Chordata; class Mammalia; order Rodentia; family Muridae; genus Pachyuromys; species Pachyuromys duprasi. The sequence continues at coordinate 81,658,996 of CM053763.1, forward strand.
AGCTTTTCACATGAAACTGTAGCTGGGTGTTTAACTGTCTAAATATTGTTTTTCCCGCAGCACTGCAAAAGGGAGGGAGATGCTGCCATGACAGTTGTCCCCTCCTCAGTGTGCTCCAAGAACCACGTGGCCACCACTGCACAGTGCGTGCTTATCCCGTACTCTGTGGCTCAGCTCCGTATCCCTGGATGCTCAGAAATGTAGTCAGCCTTCCCTCTACTGGTCTTGAGAGCAGAGGAAGCCTGCGAGGATGGTACTCAGTTGGTAGAATGATCACCCAGCGTGCACCAAAGCCTGGTTCAATCCCCACTACTACATAACCTCAGCACCACAGAACAACCAAGCACCTTACAAGCCAAGCACAGCGGCGCATGCCTGAAATTCTAGAATTCGGGACGTAGAAGGGAGAGATTCAGAAGTTCAAGGTCACCCTTGGCCAAATAGCAAGTTCAAGGCCAACCACTGATTTAAAAAAATAAAAAGAAAAGAAAAGAAAAAGAAAAAAAGAAAAAAAACCCTTTGGTGGGGGGTGAAGAAGGAGAAGAGGAAGGAAGTGGAAATCAGGGAGAAAGGAAGGAAGGAAAACAAAGTGTAAAGATGCCCTCCCTTCAAATGTGATATCAAGAATTTCTACTAGATTCTTCTTCCCTTTCAGCTTCTTTGAGAGAACAATGGACAGATGGACTTCCAAGGATCTTCCAGCCTCACAGGCTGGGCTGCTTGAGAGTTCTGGAGAGGAGCAAGTCTGAGTTCATTTTGCCCTGAAACCATACGTTGACCCTTAAGTTGAGCCCCGTTGCTCAGTCATCCAATCACTTATATAGCTGTGGCTCTCAAAACATGTTTTTCAGATAACAATATTGGTGTTACCTGGAACACATTACAAATGCAATTTCCCAAACTCAGCCTACTGGATCTGGGTTTTGGGGGTGTGATTCAGTGGTATGCTGTCTAGTTGTTGTGATTTTGTGGGGAGTAGGGTTTGTTTTGGTTTTTCTTTTTTTATTATGGTTTGATGATTGTGTGTGTGTGTGTGTGTGTGGTTTTCTAGAAATCAAACCCAAAACCTTGTACACAAGCTCTGTACCAAAACTGACAAGGGCCTCTATCTCCTTTCCTTCCAACCTGCTTCCCTCCATCCCCCCACCAAAAGAGGCTCACTCAGCTTAAACCAGGCTGACCTCAAATCCAATCCTCCTGCCTCAGCCTCCAGAATGCTGAGATTATGTGTGAGTGTGTGTGTGTGTGTGTGTGTGTGTGTGTGTGTGTCTTGTTTTACATGTGGAAAAATCCTTCTTTGCCTCTCCAGCTTAGTTTACTTGATTGCTCTGTCAACACAGCAATAAGGATACAATTTCCTACTTAGCTTTTTCTAGCTCCCTGTGTGACATGAGTACATATCTAACTTCTGTGAGCTTCAGTTTGGCATCTGCTTTCCTCATTTGACAGATGACTAAACTGAGGCCTAGAGAACGTAAACAATGTGTTCAAGACAGAAAGTGGTGAAGCTGGTTTGATCCCCTGGTTTGGGGGCCCTTAACCATTCTGTACCATTGCTCCCTGTGTGTCCTGCCTGGTGGTTTTAGTTCCTTTGAATGGCCTCTGAGAACACACCAGCTCCTACTGCCCATGACAGCCCTATAGGCCTATAAAGAAGATTCTCATGTCCCACACAAGACTGCTCTATGGCTCTTCTTCTAGGCTTGCTGCCTCTACAGCCGTTAGTGATAACGCCACAGCTGGCTTGGAAAAGAGGAGCCCTCCCTTCTCCACTCACTGGCTGTCTCTGTTTTTCCCTTTCCTGTTTCCATGGCAGACTCCTGCCTCTGCATCCAGAATGATGACAGGACCATGCTTTTCTAAAAGATCTTATTTTCTACAGGCATTTCCTATTGACTTCCTTCCTGATGGAGGCCCCTCCCAGGCTGCCTTGTGTCAAAAGAGGGGGTAGAAAGAACAGAGAGAATGAAAGAGGAACAGGGAAATAAAGGGAGAGAGAGGTAAAGGGAAGAGGAAAGGGAATTTAGAAAAAGGAGAGATCCATGTTTTTCATACTTGTGTGACCTTTCTGCCGATGTGGCTGGCAGAGTCAAAGGAAACCCTCATGCTGGATGACACCAAAATCCCCTTTTAAACCCCACATCACCACCTTTGTGAGATCAGCAGAAAGAGGAGCTTCTCCAAGAATTCTCTCCATAAAACTGTACCTCCATCTGCAAGCCTTCTTCCTTTCCATGCCAAGCTTCAGTTTCCTTACCACCAGGAGCCTCTGGCCATTCCTTCAAACCTTCCTACTCTCCCTGGCCAGAGTCAAAGCATGTGGTAGGGTGTCAGGTTGGTCTGCACTTCTTTTGCAGCTCCTTGTGAGCTGAGTAGGCTCTCTGGTGCAGCCACTCACTTGGGAAAGGGAGGTAAAGCTAATTCATGGGATACCAGCCTGGCCACAATAAATGAGCCCAGACTCCATGGCTTAAACTTGGCCCAGGGACAGGTGTCTATAATTCCAGCACTTGGAAGGTAGAGTCAGGAGGATCACCATAAATTCAAGGTCACCCTGGTCTACATACTGAGTTATTGGCTAGCCAGAGCTATTATCATTAGACATTGCCATAGAAAAACAAAACAAACATATATTCATCCACAACTCTGGTGGCACAGAGGCCTATAGCAAAGGATCAGTAAGACTACACACTCCCTGAGGTGTATACATAGATGTTCCCTGAAATATGCAAGACCATGTATTAAGAAGTTCATTATAAAGTCTAAACTATATTTGATGTACCTGTTTACTACACCTAACCTAGAGATCCTAGTTTAGCCTGGCTGGTGTTCTATCTGCTCAGAACTTTACATTAGCCAGAGTTGTACAAAAACATTTAACACAAAGCCTATCTTATAAGGAAGTACTGAGTATCTCATTTTATTCAGTGAAAGCACAAAACACAATGATTATTCTAAGTGGAACCAGGTTAAGTATGGTAGAACATGTTGTAATCTCAGCATGTAGTGGGTAGGCATGGAAGAATCAGAATTCCACCATTATCTTAGGCTGCATGAATAGTTGAGGCCAGCCTAGGCTACAGAAACCTTGTCACCTAAAAGAAGGGAAGCAAGACAGGGAGAGAGACAGAGACAGAGAGACAGGGAGAGAGAGAGAAGGAAGGGGGAAAGAGGGATAGAGGGAGGGATAGAAGAAGGAAGAGAAGAGAAGAAAGAAAGAGAAAAGGCCTACAAGTCAGATACCATACATGCAGAAAAGCCCTTGCCTTGCTCTTTTTGGCCTCTGGGGTTCCCTCCCCCCTGGCCTCCACCTCTATATAACTACCTCTTCTTCTGCTTGTGTGGCTCTTCTTTGTGTTTCTTGCCATTGGATTTCAGACCCACTGGATAATCCAGGAGAGTTGTATCTCAAAAATTTTAATTTGGGTCTAGAAGGCTTAGCAGTTAAAGGACCCAAGTCCCATTTCCAGTGCCCACCTTGGGCAGTGCACAACTATCTTTCATTCCTACCCCAGGGCACCTGACATCCTCTTCTGGCCTCCATGGGCATCTGCACTCATGTTCACATACACCTAGACACACATCTACATGTACTTAAAAATGAAAATAAACCTACATTTTAATGAACCTTAATTTAATGACATCTACAAAGACCTTTTCACAAATCAGGCCATGTTCCCCAATTCTGGGGTTAGGACTTGGACACACCTTTGCTGAGGCACACACACCTCTTTTGTAGGAACATGATTTTGTTGCTAGGAGACAATGAACAGAAGGGGCCAGGCCAAGGATGAGGCATAAAGGCTCCTCAGCAAATGCTCACACATAGTTCTTCTCAATGCCTCCACCTGACCCTGTTGCACTTCCTCATAAGCTGGCTCCTGGAAGAAGCTTCTAAGGTCATGATAACGAATTCTCCATGATTATAATGACATAATCACCACCCCAACCTCCGTTTACACTCACAGACCTCTTTGATTTATACCAGCCCAAAGAAGGAGGCAGGCAGACTCTCCACTTAACCCATTTTGAAAATGAATACATGGAGACTCAGAGCAGTTCTGCCATGGCTAGGACCACTTAGCCCAGAGCTGGTGTATCAGGGGAAGTTAAGGGCTTTCCCTGGATGCTAGCTACTGTATGGACAGAAAGCCACAGCAAGAGGATTTCCAGTGATACGTGATCTAAAGGTGATGACAACATGGGAGGTAGCTGCCCAAGAAATGTTATTGCTGCAAAGATCAAAACTGTCTCGCATTTGCCATGAGCCAGACAGTGAGTGCAGCCACGCAGCATTCAATGTCTGTGCGCTGGTCTCGGGGCACCTCTATACCTCCCTGCTCCCCCAACAGTGTCAGAAAAAGGCAAATCTCATAGTGGAGCAGAAGGAAGAACGGAAAAGGAACCCTGCCAGGCTACAGCTTGGATGCTCGTTCCCAAGCTGTGTCCTGTCAAACATGTGCCCAGCCTTTCTGTGCTTTAACCTGGCCACTTGGAGACAAAGTAGGTTTGAATGGTGATGGCCAGCCTTCCCATCCTCTGGATCCTGAAAGTCCTGACTTCAGCATCCCTGTACCAGCAGGCTTGCATGGAATCCTAAGTGAAGACATTATTATAAGTTATGTCTGCATCGTTGGAGTCTAATACTCTTCATTTCTTCTGTTTCCAGAGGCTGGGATGACCTGCTGGCTTATGAGATGGCAAATAAGGTATTTCCCCTACTTAACTGTATGATCTTGAGCAACCACCTAACCTCTCAGATCCTGGGCACCTTCGTCTACACAGTGGGAAGGGGGGAAGAGAAGGGAGGGGAAGGGAAGAGAAAGGAAGAGGGAGGTGAGGAACAAAGCAGAGGGAGGAGAAGGAAAATCACTCTATATTATTAATATTGCCAATAAGGCCAAGCGTGCAAAATACTAGGCAGGAGCGCGCCGGTGAATTCTCAGGCTAAGATTAGTGATGGGATCTGGGCTTTCTAAATCCCTTCCATGCCTCCTCCTAGTTGATGGAGCCTTTGAGCACGCTCTGTCTCAGCCCAAAGTAACCTGCCTGAGGGCAAAAAGCTAGGTAAGAAGGCTGAGAAGGGAACTCAGCCTCTAGGAGTGAGGTCGACTCACTGTTTTCTCATGCCACAGAACAGCTCAGAATATGAGATGTTTCTGTCTCACACCAACTCCTCCACAAGCCCTAGAGCACATGCACGAGCTGTGTCAGGTGGGGGTGGACTAGGGAGCAAGAACAGACAAATAGGACCTCAAGATTCTGAGGTGAAGAAAAGAAGACGCCAATACCTAACCTAGGGCAGATGCGGTGCACTGCGAACAGGCAGGGCCTCCTTGAGGGACTTTCAGAGCACACAACCACCAAACACTGCTGTGTGGATAACTGGAAAACAGCAGATACCTAGAACCCAGTGGGAGGTATACCCCGAGGATGTCCTTGGCTCAGGTGAATGTCAGCCACGGGAGGGGCAGCCACGCAATTCAACAGTGTGCACAACGAGCAAGCAGCAGCGAACTGAGCCTATGTCTTTGGAATTAGCCCTATTCTTCTGAGGTTGTACAAACTTGGCCTGGTTGTGAACCTTTCCTGGGTCTGTGGAAGAAAGGAGAACAAACTTGCCTTAGAGGTAAATAGGAGCCATTAATAAGGCAAAGGTTGAGCCTTCTAAAATATCCCAAAGCTAGGAGCCAGGTGTGGGGCTCACCTGCCGCAAAAACAAGCACAGATTTCTCCTATCTGAGAAAAGCTGAACAGAAATCATTCTTCGAAAAGGTGCCTTGGGTGCCTGCCTCTCCTTGTAGGGGCTCAAGCACTTTCCAAACATCCCTTTCCGCACCCCCTTTAACCCAGGCAAACGCTGAAGGAGAAAAGGCTGGAAAAGGAGCACTTTTTGGTGCATGCAGCCAATGAGCAAAGACACAGGAGGCTCCCTGGGGGTTGGGAGGGGGCCTGTCACAACCCCTACCTGTCACTGGCTGGTAGCTATGCTTCCCTCTGGGCTGGAGAGCATAGAAGCAGCTAGGAAACTCCTGCCCTGCGTTAAGTATTGCAACATGCAGTTCTAAGAAGAGAATGTTAGAAGAAACTGAAGAAACTCAAACAGACGCTGAACTTTTATTTCTCCCCTCACACTTGATTTGAGTAGGATTTGTCGATCCAAAAGTAACAGGATATAAGTGGGGGGACGCGAGGTGCTTTAGACATGGAAACTGACCTCTTTCCCTTTCTTGTTAGTCTATAATCAAAAAGGGAATTCAAGGAGAAGAGACTAGAGAGAGGAGAGAAAAAGAGGGGAGAACAGAGAAAGGAAGAGAGGAGCCCGGAGTCCGCCATCCGCGGGCTTCCTACCCGGAGAGCCAGCCGAGAGCGCTTTTCCACGGCCGCGGCCGCCGCGGGCTCTGAGCTTTTAAGGGTTTCTAATCCTGGAAGGCTGTCTGACATCACCCCGTTTCTTGTCGGCTGATGTTTCGTACAAGCCTCTCATTTCCTCAGCGATCTCGGAGCCGCCAATTACTGCACCGATCTGGTGTTTATGTTTGCCCCGTCCTGCGCCTGGCCCCGCGCCCGCCCGCGAGCTTGCGCTTCCCCGGCCGCGCGGCCCGAGGGGGTGGGTGGGGGGCCCTGGCCCGCACACCCCAGCGCAAGGGAGGGGTCCCCCTTCATTTTTTTTCATTGACTTCAGCACCATGTGATCAGGAAGTCTGGCCTCCCTCCATTTCCCCTCCCGACTGAAGGGAAACATTGTGTAGCAGCCTGCCGCGGCCACTGGTGGGATGGCCTTCGCTTGCCTGACGTAGGGAGATAAAAATAACCGGCATATTTAAGGCCAGAGCAGGAATCCCGGCGCTCACAAGCGGCCTGGTCAGTCCCGGACGCCGCCAGCAGCGCTCAGCGCAGCATCCTAGCTGCGGCTGCGCCAGCCAGCTCAGGATTGCCTACACCGCAGATCTTGCCCTTCACCTGGAGACCTAGGCCTTGGAGGGGTCTCTAGCAGAGCCCTCCCCTCTCCATCCTCAGAGGCCTTGCGTTCTGTGTGATGCCTCCCTGGAGATGGGAAAGGAGAATGTAGACCAGAATGGGCCCCAAAGAAAGTGGCCAGGAAGCGCAATGACCCCAGGAGGTTTTTAGAGCAGCCTTTGTCTTAGGAGAAGATGACAAGCCGCCACTCCAAAAGCTGCAGGTCTCCAGCCAGGCTCCCCATTCACTCACACCACCTGGGTGCCTGCACACATTCTCAAATCAAGTCCCTTCTACGCCTTCATTTTACATTCAAGCCGCATGTTTGAAAGATTTGCAAACATGTGGCAGAGCTAGAAAGAAGCAGCATTTATCAAGGCCACCTTCATCAGAGAAAATGGAAAAGATACACCATGATTACCACCCCTAAAATACCTAGTAGTCTGAGGTAATATAGACTTCCTAGGAGCTTGTCCCATCACCATCCACCCACCCGCCCACCCACCAGTTCCTACAGCCCTTAACTGCTTTGATCACCTAGGCAGGGACCCAGAAAACAGAAAACGGGGAAATAGTTCGTGTGCCCAGATGTGGGCTCATCTTCCCACAAGCATTGTTCCCATTGTGAACCATAGTTTCCCGTCCACACTGGTATTACCATGCCCGAGCCCTTATGTAAACCTAGTGCCCTGTACAAGAAGTGTGGCTGTGTTATTTTACACAGAGGGAAACCAAGGCTGGAGGGAGTTAATCAGTGTGCAAACAGTACTTTCTGCACCATCTCCACTCAATTGCATCAAAGGTGCCATGGTGATTTCTCATTTGAAGGCCACTCCCTTCTGTCATCCCGCATCCCCAAATCCAATCCAATACAGCAACACTGGAGTTCTCTGCTGACCCGTGCAGTCTCAGCTGTGCCCTCACTCTAAACCATAAACAAGTTTTTACTTCCAATTCAAAATGAGAAGTCTCCCTGTCTTCCGTTGTCTAAAGTAACAAGATATCCCAAAAGTCCTGGCAGAGTTTCTCACCTAAAAAGCCAGATGGGCTGATGAAAAAGGAATGGACAACCCGCCCTTCCCCTTCCCGCCCCCCCCCCTTGGCATTACAAAGATGACAAATAGCTATTTATCTGGGTTGAAGAGGCAAAGAAATCTTGCTTAAGAAAGACTGAGAATTTAACCACCTCTGAGGAGGGAAACTCTAAGGCCAAGTGTGGTTTGGCTGATTCTGCAGCTCCCAGCACCCAGCACACTGCCTGACCCATAGTTGTTAGAGTGAGTGGAAGAGGGACTGTGAGGAGAGAGGTAGGGCAGGCCATGATGCATCTGAACTACATGGGCTGGTCAAAGCTTTAGTGACTGGTGATGCTCACGTTACCATGTCCCTGGAAGGTAGGTGTCCTTGTTCTGCTGTGAGTGTGGCAGAGTGCACAGGAGAGAAGTCTGAGCATGGCGTCGGAACACAGACAGGTCACTTCCAGAAGCCTGGCTCTTAACTACTAGGCAAAATCCCAAAGGCTGAGATGTCAGAGAAGCACTTCCTTGGTTCCAGCCAGGCTTTTTCCTGAAGAAGAGGACCCCAGATGTCAGAGAGATGAACTTGAAAACACAACAGGACTACAAGCATCTTAAAGGCAGTCCCTACACCCCCCCGCTCTGTTTACCCCATGTAACGGACACAAATGTCTGATGAACTGGGAACCCCTCACAGAAGCAACCCCTCGGAAGCCAGCCATGTTCCTCACTTGCTTTGAATGTGGCTAATGACTATCATAACATCAGTTAGGCTTACCTGCATGCTATTCCTCTAGCCTGAGAATGTCTGAGGGCAGATATAGTGACTGGCCTACTCAGGATGGGAGCGGTGGTCAATCACTAAATATTTGCTGCATAATGAATGACTAAATGCACTAGCCCTTTACTACCCTCCTTGTCAATCAATGCGGGTTATGGCCACCACCCCTGACTTTCTCTATCTCAGCACCTCATCTGTGCCCCACAGAATCTGCCAAAGTTGTTCTCTTACTTCCTTGTCCTCTCCCATCAACTGATGAATGCAGAAGCCACCTCTGTTTGCTGTCCGTAATATTCCCCCACTTGGATTACAGTGCCACACACATTGTGACACTCGGCAAACACATGAACTCAATGAGGAAATGAATGAGCAAGCAAGCGAATGAGTGTGCGAATAAATGGATGGATGGATGGATGGATGGATGGATGGATCAACATTCCTTGAAATAAGTCTTATCTATTTACAGTAAGTTCGTTCCGAAGTCAGTCATGCCTGTAGAGAGCCACTGGAACACTGTCACTGCCCACATTATATTCAAAAAGTAAGTGCTTTCTGTTTGTGACCAACTCCAAATCCAAGGTTCATCCATATTGATGATAAAAAAGACATGGAAGGGGGCTATTGAATGAGGCCCTTCTTCTCACACAATGTGGGCTCCAGTGGTCACTATCGTTAGAGCTGCACACAGACTCCCTTTTATGCCTCTCTGTTTTCATTAGCTCGGGTAACTTGCCAACGAGTGATCCTTTGGGGCTGAAATTTTCCATGCTGGGTCTTGGCAAAAGGTGATTTTTGGGGAAAAGTTTGAATAAAATCCCTTCAGCCATTTTTTAGTTTGATGAGGATTTTTAAAAAAATACATTTTTTTCCTCGCCTTTAATTGAAGACATTTTTAGGCCACAGGAAACGTCAATTCAGTTGAGCTTTGAGAAAAAAAAAATCTGGAACTCAGATCTAAACCCACCTAAGGAAACAGGGAGATCATTTGGGGCTCAAGAAAACTTTTTAATTAAAAAAACAAAGCTGAAATGTAGTTGAAAGCTCTGTTGCAGCCTCAGCGGTCATGGCGGCTGCTCTCCCAACTTAGGCTGTACGATTCTTTCCGTTATTTTAGCAGATCACAAAAGCTCAGAGCTGTTTAGAAGGGTTATAAAGCTTGGATTTCAGCCCCTCTGCCATGACATATGATAGCACTTCCCGCTAGCTTTTGTCTTGAGAACCTTTCTTCAGCGTTGTAGCAGGAATATATGGTCTGAATAATCGCCCCTGAAGAGCTTAGAGCTGGGGTTCCCGGCACGAAAGGATCACTTCTTCAAAGACAATCACACAATTTGCTTTCGGGAATTTTCTCAGACAAACACTAACCAGAGCATTTTATCTAGTATTGAATTTTCTCAATATTCCCTTCAATATCAGATTCTTGCTTGCTTATTCATGGGAAACTACCATCCACGAGGCACATTAGCATCCTTGCCACAAAATTCTTTTCAGCAGCAGTGGGGAGTCAGAAAAACCTGGGTTTGATTCTCAACAAATTCCACAACCTAAGACTTAGCTTATTTGCCAGAGAAATGGGAATAATGAAGTTGACGCACTAGACACTGTGGTGATTGACTTAGGCCAAATGCCCTCCCCTTGCCGGCTACAGTACCTGGTACGGAGTCAGAGCCTAGCAAACAGCAATGTCCCTTGCCCCAACCCCTGTCTGGTTCTTTTACATTTCTTCTTTGTGTGATATCTAGTTGGCACCTTATCTCTCTATCTTATTAGTCCCTCTGGGTAACTACTCTGATCTGAGGCCTCTGAGAAACTGCAGAATCAAAATAATAGTAACTGCACATTTTGATCCATGCTGGATTTTTGCAGGGATGCCAACAAATGTGCCCTCTTCAGCTCTCCTCTCCTACCAGAGGGATCCTTCCCGCCTTTGTAACTTTAGGATGCAGCTGGGTAACCAGACAAATGGATGAATGAAAGAACAGCTTAGAACATTTTGCTTCTTTATGGACCTGACTTCTGAATCCAGGCTTAAATTCTTAAGCAAGCTTTACTTTATCCCAGGCTGTATGAGAGTCGGGATTTTTAGGAATGCACATTTACCTGGATGGTTTTTTATTTAGAAAAAAAAAATCTACTACATCTTAGATGATCTTATTCTCCAAGTGGTTCTATTTAGCAATAAGAAGGCAGGGGCCTCCAACCAATCCTTCGTTGGGCCCCAACTTCCCCTATTCTAGTTTTTCCACTACATAGGCACAGAAAAGCTTCAACAGAAGAAAACACTATAGGACTAAAAATACAAGAAAGGGAGGGAGGGAGGCAGAGTGGGGGAAGGGTGCTAGTTAAGACAGCACACCTCCACCTCCTCTGGCTAAACTGCATCTGAGTTCCTGGGTTTCCTGCCACACGTTTGGCTGGACTTCTTGCCTCCTTTTTAATAGTTAAAATTATGAAATTTCAAGAAGACTGAGTTCCAACTATGTGCCCTTGCTTTGGGCTATCTTCTATCATTCTGTCCACACCCTGTTTCACAAACGAGAAACAGGCCCAGAGAGGTCAGGAAGTTATCATTGGAGACACAGCTAGAAGATGCCACCTCATTTTAAGTGACCTTTCAGTTCACAGAGTTTCTCAAATCTTCCCACCCTTCTCACAGCCACCCGATATTCATGTGAGAGGGTGTGTGTGCGTGTATGTGTGTGTGTGTGTATGTACATGTATGCACACCCACACTCACCTATGCTTAATGTGTATTTATGGAAACAGAAATGTGTTTTATGGATCCAAAGCTGAAATATGCCTATATAAGAACCATTCTGGTTGTAAGCATCATCTAGGAAGGAGCAACTGCAGCAGGGACAGCTCAGAGGAGAGGAGGCGCCGTCGAGATAATGCACAGAAAGTTTCAGTTATGTTTGGTCGGTTTTTATAAGCTGCTTATATTTAGGTGATGGTCTGTGCTGGGTTTCATAAGTGTTCATTTTTCATAATACCTTTTAAAGATTTAGCAGCATTTCCTGGTTCTCCCATTTCTTGCTATTTATACTCTTGCATCATTTCACACACACACACACACACACACACACACACACACTCCACTCACATGCCCAGAGGCACATTCAGCACACATTCAATCTCTGGCAAATACACAGCTCAGATATACCCTCTCCCAAAAACCCACACACTCACTCATGATGACAGGCACACATTTAAACAAACACAGACACTCTGCCTGGCAGCCCCAGCCTCTGACCACTATTCTCTCCTTCAGTCACGGGCAACAAAACCAAATAGAGGGACTTTAAAACCCGGGCTCAGCTGTAGCCTGTAGACTCAGTATCCAAATAGGGTCCCTAGCAAGGGGAGCAGGGGCTTTCTCTGACATGAACTCAGTAACTGGCTCTCTGATCACCCGGGGGGGGGGGGGGGTCGTGCAGCCTTACCAGGCCTCAAAGGAAGACAATGCAGCCACTCCTGATGAGACCTGATAGGCTAGGGTCAGATGGAAGGGGAGGAGGACCTCCCTATCAGTGGACTAGGGAGGGGGAGGAGAGGGAGGGAGGGAGAGAGGGTGGGTTGAGAGGAAAGGAAGGAAGGGGCCACAGCCAGGATACAAATTGAAAAAATTGTAATAAATGATAATAATAAAAAATATATTAACATAAAAAAACCTCAGGTGATGGAATAACAGCACCTGAGCAATGGGGTCACCTGGAATTTGGCAATGAGGAAGTTTAGTGGCTTCTCTCAGGAGCAGTCATAGATAGATGCTACCATCGGCCAGAGTGTGGAAGAAACTCTGTTGCCACTTGGCTCATCTGGGAAGGGACAGAGTTAAGGAGCAGAGGGAAGTCTCCAGGTTTTCACAGTTTGGGTGGGAAGCAGTAAATGTGTGGGAAACAACCTCCTTAGAAACCATAGCAACACCCATTTGGCGGCTCTGGATTGGACACCGACCAGACATTTATTAAGCAGCCTCATGAGCTGTGGTCCCCAGAAGAACAATACCAAACTGATCAAATGTTAATAGCTTCAGTCTGTTCCTGCACGAGTTCCTCCCCATCCCCCCTCTCGGCACAGTGCACTGCTGCCTCCAGCCTCAGCTGAAAACTGCTCTGAGCCGCCTGCCCCAGAGCCCAAGTACAAGCCCACGTCCATCCAGTGTATACAGGTGAGTCAAGGCATGGGGCTGGAAGGCCCTCGGGGCCTTAGCAAAGCTGCTCTTAGGTTGAACTACCCAAGTGGAGATATTCCAGACCATCTCCCCCAGCAGTTCTCACTCTGGCTGCGCTTAAGAATCACCTGGTAAGTTTTAAAAGCAGTGCCAGTCTCTGGATTCCACAATACCCAGCTCAATCATCTCTGAGCCTCCGAGGGTGGAGATTGACTGTTCATCATGTTTAAAGCTCCCCAGACAGCTCTAATATCTAGCTGAGAACCACAGAATAATGTCTTCCCTCTGTTGGATGGGGGAGTCCGGCGAGGGCCAGAGACTTGCCACCGGTCACAGTGTGGGTGAGTCCATGATCAGAACCCTGACATCCCCACTCCTCGCTCATAGCCAGCTCCGTTTATCTGGGCTACAGAACTCTAGAGAAGTACAAAACGATTCTCTCCTTCTCCCTCTCTTTCTCCCTCCCCCCCTCCCCCTCCCCCTCCCCCCTCTTCCTCTCTTTGACTCATTTTGAGTCATTGAGTCTCATTTGAGATAAAAAGGGCTCAATAATAGCCCAAGAAATAGCAACACTCACATACATTCTTAGCACCCACCATGGTTTTCAGGTTAATTATAGCTCACCATGTGTCTCCTTAGCCAGATTCCCAAGTTTCCCTCTAGCCAAGGTAAAACCTGGGAGACTTTACCTCTTCAGGCCTCATCCCTGCTCCTATATCATGTGTCCAAGTCAGAGGAGTCTACTTCCTAAGGATAGAGTAGCATCTGGGGGGAGGGAGAGAGAGAAAGAAAAGAAATAAAAAGGCTTCCCCTCAGTTCTTATTTTTATCTTCTCTCCAGTGAAATGCTTCAGTGAGAGTCAAATGTGGTAGTAGATAGTAGTCCCAGCACTTAGGAAGACGATTAGTTCAAGGCAAACCTTGGCTTCATACTGAGTTTGAGACCAACCTGGGCTACATGAGAACCTGCCTCAAAAACTAACAACATAGAAGCCTCAACAGCACCTCTTAACCAGGCTTCTAAACAGGCAGAAGCTTGCCAGTCTCCCCAGATAGAGCTACCCAACCATCACACCTTCTTCATTACCTACAGCCAAAGCCTCCCTGGCAGGCCATTACATGCAGGCCCCAGAGCACTAAGCAACTAACTCACTGTTTACGGGCCACATCTCACATTCCAGAGTAGGACATGGCCACTAGGGAAAAATTGTAGAAGTGGAAGTCACATTCATGTTGAGAGACCATTCGTGTGACCCCCTACTGTGAAAGAGCCAAGGCAAGATTGTAAGAGATTGTAGGATGGGGACACAGTCACCTACTCGTGGAGATGTCAAGATAGATTCTTCTGAGTAAAGATCTTTTATCTGAGGGAAGAGGACAAAGAATGAGGGGACAAATGCAAAAATGGGGGCAACAGAATGCCCAAGTGTTCGTGATACTGACAGTTTGGTCTGGGAAAGAGGACAGTAAGGAGGAAAGGGGACAAATGAGGCAGGAAGAAGATCACACAAGATCTTGTAGATCATGGGAAAGATCTATGGATTTTAGTGGAGTGACCAACCAATCCAAGAGGCCCAGGATGAGGTGTTTCCCGAGATGTAGGACTTCTGGCGCTCAGATGTTGAGGAAAGAAGTGATGGGGAGAAGATGAGGGGCAGAGCCATGGATCTGAGCTGGTCTATCGGTTGTGACATGGTACCACTCTCTAGAAGGCAGCGGGGCTGAAGAGAGGGCAACAGATTCAGTAGTTGAGTTTGGGACATTAGGGCAGTAGCCAAGTGGAGAGATTAGCTAGGCTCTTTCCTCTAGATCAGTCAGACAGATTTGGATGTGGAAGCCATAAGCACAAAGTGGCAATGGAATGATAGAAGTGGGTTCAGTAACCTAGAGAGAGTCTGTGTGAAACAAAAGGCCTACAGAAGTACCTACACTGCAGCCTTAAAGAATCATAGTGTACAAAAATCTAAAACTAAAGATCAAAAAACCAACAAGGACTGTGGGGTCTTGAAGCATGAAAAGCAAGTGGCTGGCGGGATAGAATCATCCACCATGAACAATGACACTGGGGAATTAAATCTAACAACTAGGGAATGCCTACGGAGTTGGGCATGTAGAAGTCATGACACCCT
Source organism: Pachyuromys duprasi (assembly GCA_028658305.1). NCBI lineage: Eukaryota > Metazoa > Chordata > Mammalia > Rodentia > Muridae > Pachyuromys > Pachyuromys duprasi. The sequence continues at coordinate 81,674,055 of CM053763.1, forward strand.
TGGGAAGCAGTGAGGAGTAGAGGTTGAGAGCAGAGTGAGTAGGAGGAAAAGAAATGGAATTTGTGCATTAGAAGAGAGGGTGTTTGAGAAATTTGGTTAGAAAGAAAACAGATAGGATGGGAACCAAAGAGGGGTCCAGGGAGGACTAGCTCTAAAGTCACATATCTGAGCACAGTCCATCATGATGGAGAGGATCCAGTGGAGAAGAATCTAGTGACACAGAAGAGGAACTAGTCACCATCCCACAATGCACTACCGTGTGGGCGCACACTCCACCCAAACACTCCATGAATTCCTATGTGTGATAGGTGCTTTCCCACTGACCACAATGAGGATGGCTCTCACTGAGATCAAAGAGTAGCCTTGAGAAGCCTTTCCTCCCCATCTTCACACAGCCTTGCACAAACATTTCACCATGGCATCCAAATATGACTGATTTCCATGTTATCTCTCCCACTGAAATAGGAGGCAAGACCAAAACTTGTATTAAACCAAACACACACACACTGGTCCTCAGGGCACACGTGTGGAATGAAGAAATGAATGAATAACAATGAACTTGAAAATGCGTATGAGCTTCAGGAGTTCCTCCTGGGTTGGCGTGAGATGGATAGGCTCTCTGTTCCCCAGAGGCAGGGCTCTCAAAGCTCTCCATATCTGCCATCCCTAGATGAGAGCAAGGAACAAGAGGCAGGGTGGGGTGGACTCCTCATGGGGATCACATTCTTCCTTTCCATTGTTCCTACAGGCTGTGAAAGAAAAATAGAACATCCACTAAGGCCGGAGTGTTCACCTTCTCTTCTCCCCCAGCAGGGAGAGAACAGATGGGCGTAATTTATGCCCACACCCTTCCTTTGCAGCCCTGGCACTCAGGAGAGGGGTGTAAGGGCAGAGTTCCACCCAGGTTCCAAAAACTTCTCTCAGCATCCAGGCCATAGAGCCCCAGCAGGGCAGCAGGGTAGGGCTGGGAGCAAGAGAGGACAGGAAAAGAGGGGGGAGGAGACAGAGACGTGCTCCCGGGAAGTGTCCTTGGCATAGTAGTCCATGTGTCAGCTCCAGGTACACCTTATATTTCCATGCAATTTGTGATTCCACACGGAACAGAGTTTTTCTGTTATTTGTTTGTTTGTGATAGGGTCACATACAGCCTAGCTTAGCTCACATTCACTATACAAGCAAGAATGACCTTGAGTTCTTGATCCTCCTGCCTGTGCCTCCTGAGTCCTGGGATTGCAGACACATGCAACCACACCTGGCCTGAGAAATGGACCCTTACATCTGCTTCAAAGATTAGGATATTGAGGTCAAGAGAAGAGATGAATCTTCTCCAAGATCACCCAGCTATTAGTGGCAACAGAGGCAGAACCCCAACCCCGTTCTGTATGAGTCCCAACATCATGCCCAGCCCATCAGACCCTGCTGTAAAATGAGTTCATGTCTATTTGACCCTTCACCCTCTCTCTCACTGGTCATTTGGTGTGAGCATTAGACAGATCCTTGTGGTCCAGGATCCTCTGCTGGACACTGATGCCAAAGCCATAGAAAATGAGAAGACAGCACCACAAAAGAATATGATGAGGTGCCTTGGAAGCAGATAAGGAGCAGCAGCCTGTCAGATGAGGTTTCTGTGACCCCCTTTGGGAGGCACTAACCAATCATCAAGGAAGAAAAGATGAAGGTGGTATTCTGAAGAAGACTGAGCTCCAGGTCACCAAACCATGCAAGTAGCAGTCATGTGCCCTTTCAGCCAGTGGCCATTAAAGTAAATGTTCTAGAGTTAGGGTTAGTGTAACAGAAATCAGGTGAGACCTACATCCTCCACATGCTCTTATATCCCACCATTTCCTCCCTGCTTATTGATGTCACCTGCTTGTGTCCTGAGCTCTAAGGACTATTTTATCCATGGCCCTGAAACTGAGTGCATTTGGGGGTTACAATCACTCACATGTCTCCAGCCTCCATTGCAGGGCCTGGCACCCAGTAGGTGCTTAGTCAAACATATTTTTAATAGCTATCCATATTGAATTCACACTGTGTGCAAGCCCCAGGTAAGAAGCTGCCAGACTTCTTTATATGTTGACAGTAACCCACAAGACTAGTATTATTAATATCTACAATGTAGAGGTGAGCTAGAGAAACCAAGACCCAGAGAAGGGGACTCTCAGAAGGAGAAACAGGCAAGATTCAAGCATTGGTATGAGGCTCTAGAACCAACCAAGACTGAACCAGGGGTGTGCAAGGTGTAGCCTATGGAATAGAACTTATCTGCCATCTTTTTCATGAACAACTTTACTGAACCATGACTACCACCATTCATTTTCATTATATATGTCTACTGTAAAATGGCAAAGTTGAGTGGCTACACCAGAAACAATGGAATATCACAGGATATTTATTACTAGCCCTTCACAGATAGTACCCACAGCCTAGAAGTATAGATCATACCTATAATCATAGCACCCAGGGGGCTGAGGCAGAAAAACTGCCTTAAATTCAAGGCCAGCTTGGGATAGTGGGTAAGACCGTGACAAAAATGAAAGGAGGAACAGGCAAAATGGCTCATAAGGCAAAAGTTCTTTCCAAAAGACGAATAATATCAGTTCGATCTCTGGGTCCCCTGTTGTAGAAAGAGAGGACCAAGACCTAAAAATTTGAAAGCTGACCTCTGACCTCCAAAGGAGCATCCTGGAACATGCTTGTACCCACACATGTACAGAAAAAAAATTGAAAAAAAAGTTGTTGTTTTTTTAGAGAAAGGGGTGGAAGAAAGAAAGTTGGGGTGGTAAGGGATAGAAAAGGAATGAGAGGGGTTGGGGGTAAGAAGGTAAACCATCGTCCCTCCTGCTCCTACCCACAATTATAAGCTCCCTGCTTCCAGGGATAGGGGAAACACCACTTTTAAACATATATGTGAAAGACATGCTGTATGGTAGAGAGGAACTTGGTGGCTTTATCGCTAAGTGACCACAGAGGTTACCTGAAAGGACATTAAGCTGGGATTCAAATGTCAAGAACCCAGTCATGTAGCCATGGGGGAGTCTGAGGAGCACCTGAAACAAAAGCTCTGGGAATACCATGACCCAGAGACACATGGGAAGCCAGCGTGGTTGGTCTTGAATAGGGAACATAGGTAGAAAAGGATCTGGCTTGGAAAAGTTCCAGAAAAACATGTGATTAGATAAGTTCAGAGGGTCCAGAGGAAACCTGGGGCCTCCTCCCTTCCCTAACAGGTCTCCTTCTCTGAGCTGTGAAGTTTACTGTCACTGTGAGGCCATCTTTCTGGAACTAGCATGGTCAGCAGGAATAAAGGACATAATGGAAAAGCCCTCAGCAACACTAAGGGCAGCCCAAGTCAGGTGGTGGACCCTGACGTGTGCACTGAAGTAAACTAGGAGGTTCATAGCCCCCAGAGAGCTGTAAGACCTGGGGGACTGAAGCATTGTGGCTCAGGCCAGTGAACCCTGGCACCCCCCTCTCCCCAGCCAGGCTGAGTCATCATACAGCCTTTCTGGGCCTCGGAGCATCCTCTTCATGAGACCCTTAGAAAAGGTGGCTGGGGATGGAAGGTCCTAAGGACGAGGAGTAAAGCAATTCCATGTGGATGGTGACCTAGTTTACAAGGGAAGCACGGAGGCAGGGAGATGAACTGAAGCCCTGAGGGAAAAGAGTAACATGGCTGCACTGATACAGGGGTCAGGAAGCAAAGAGGGAATGCCTGGGTAGCATGTGACCCCAGCAAACCAGGCTTCTAAGTGTCCTTCACCCAGCTCCTGCCTCTTTTCCTTAACGCTAAGCATCTGTTCTCAAGGCTGGCTTGTCCCCTCTGGAAGGGCTGAAAAAAATGGGTGAATGATGCCCAGGTAAAAGACCTACAGTCCAACATTCAGGCTGCCTGCCTGGCACCATCACTAATTAACCAGGTCAATCTCCCCTCTCTAAAATGGGCACACCACCTCCCACAAAACTGACAGCAAAGGTTATGTGGACCAGGAATGCTTATGTACAGAAAGCAGGAGAGCAAATACTCTAAAAAAACAAAACAAAACAAAAAACAACAACAACAACAAAAAAAAAACCTCTAGAAATGACCAGGATCTTCTGCTCCTGGATTCCTGGTGCCCAACAGGTTGCCTGGATGAGAGTGCAGACAGCTCAGGGGGCCTGCTTGCTGCGGGCGGTGTCTAGTACACATAGAAAGGTCTGACTCTCAGAGCACAGGAGGTGCTCAGGAAACCCCAGGGTAACAAATGCTCATCAGTTCATTCAGTTGGCATGATGGAGGGGGGCATTTGCTCAGTGTGGGTCCTGTGGGAACACAGGAAGTACATAAAAGAGTAAGAAGGGGGCTGACTACAGAAAGATGACCGGAACACATGTGCACACAGTTGCCCAGTGGCAGAGTGTACATACACATGAATGGCATCGCCTTGTGATCGCTGAACACAAACATTTATTGAACACCAGGAGAGGTAGGAAAACCAACTTCAGTCAAAAGTCCGGTTGTCATGACGAAGAAGCAGGGCTATTGGGGAGCAAGAAGTAGACCAGAAGAAGGAAGGACAAAGAGAAGAGGAGGTTAATGGGGCAGGGTGGATATTAGCAAAGTAACTTATCTGCATGTATAAAGGTTGTTACAGGTGGTGTGTGTGTGTGTGTGTGTGTGTGCGCGTGCGCGTGTGTGTTGTCCTGTATCCATTACAGAGCATATAGAAGTCAGATGACAACTTGCAGGAGTTGGTTCTCTCCTTCCACTATGTGGGTCCCAAGGATCAAATTCGGGTCATCAGGCTTGATGGTAAATGTTTCTACCTGATGGGCCATCTCATTGGCCCAAAGCCATTTTACATATTTAATACAAGCTAGTAATTGTTTAAAGCATGTGGTATGAACCCCACGGGTTTTATGAGGTAGACAAATGTGGGTTCAAATCCCAACTCTTCCAATGACAAACCCTGACTTGAGCAAGCCAAGTCTTCAGATTTCTTTAAACTTTGACTGGACACATAGCTCAGTGGATAAGTTACCCCATGTGTGTGAGGCCTGGAGCTTCATCTTCATTACTGAATGAAGAACACAAAACACACAAACTTGAGTTGAAGCTGGTAATGCCAGTAGGCAGGAGGCTGAGGCAGGAGGATAATGGGTTCGAGGCCAGCCTGCACTACATAGCAAGATGATTAAAAAAAAAAAAAAGGCAAATTTAAATTAGAGTTGGGACAGAGGAAGGCATTCACATCTGATTCAAATTGTCCTCCAGACTGAGACACCCATTCTCTCAGGAACCCCCTATATTAACTAAGCATACTACCATCCAGAGTATATTGCGGCCTTTATTGCTGTCATATCTAGCTGTGCAACTAAGTTCTAAGCAATGAGATATAATTAGAAAAGACATATAGAACTCTAGGAAATGTGCTTCAAGTGTGTTCTCCCTTGTTTCTACCTTTCCCTTTTCCTGCTTTCCGAAATGCAGGTGACATGGCGAGGCCTCAAGCAAGCATCTTGGTTCATGAAGTGACCTTGGGAATAGCAACATAGCACAAGAAGCCTGAGCCCCTGACAGTACATCACCTACAATCCTGAGTCCAGACTGCTTCTGACCAGAAGATGCGGTGGAGGTGAGGAGGACAGCCTCACTGGCTGATAACAGTGGTTAGGAATTTGGATGGTGTGATTTTCAAATGTTACTGAATTGAATCCGATTCTTGATCCAATGAGGCTAGCTGGCTGTGGAGACCCATAGATTGACCTATCGCTGCCTCCCCAGCACTGGGACTTTGTACCACCAAAGACAGCTTTTCACATGAGTTCTAGGAACCAGACTGGGGTCCTTGCGCTTTCAAATTAAGCAGTTAACCAAAAGAGCTATCTCTGCAGTCCCTTAGACACATTCACATTCTCTCTAACGCTCCGGAGGACATCAGTGTGATGTGCCCTCTTCTCAATTTCCTAGTGCCTTTTCCCACTGGCACCGCCTTCCGTGCCCCCAGACCCCTTTCCTTGGGCTCTGGTTCTCCTTCAGTGAGATCACGTGTCCCACAGGATGCTCTCAAGTTTCATTCACAGTTGACTACTGTATACAGTTGCAAGTGTAGCTAGAAGGTCAGAATGCAGAAACAGCTTGCTCCATGCAAGAGGGGGAAAAGGTTTCCAAGGCCAGGCCCAACTATGTCTATGGACTAAATCTAGCCAGGTGCTTGAACACCAGTAACTTCAAAAGAAATCTGTGTTTGCTTGTCCACCATGAGGCTGGTGTGATGCAGCCTTCTGTGGACACTATGTCCCAGCTTGTAGGCCTGAGAGACAGAGATCCATCCTGGAGAAACAGGATCCTGTGTATAGATGAGGAACTGTCTTCATAAATCAATGCAGGAGAAAAAATTTACTCACTTAGCAAACACTTATTGAGAACATACTGTGTAGCAGGCATGGAAGAACAGTCAATAGATAAGAGAGGATTGGAAACTGATCCTGGAAATGCTATAAAGCAGGCATATGTGTATCCCTGTCCCAGCAGACCCCAAGAGGTCCAGCATCCTCCCAAATTCATCTAGATACCTCATTCCTATAGAGGGTAGGGTCACAGGGCTCACAAATGGACCTGAATGTTATGAAGCTGGCCACAGGCAGGCAGTGGTCAGCAATTGAACACGACCCATGGTTTTCTGCATAGTCATCAAGGGTGGGTCCTGGTTATGAAGTTGCTCTTCTCCTGACATGAACTATGGTTATCTTTAATGCAGCATCAGGGCCAGGAGAGAAACCCAGAGGCCAAGCACTTGACTGAGAAGTCAGAGGCCCTGAGTTTGATTGACAGTGCTGGTTCTAAGAAACACTGATGGGCAAGCCAAACAATGGTCTGACCTCCAACATATGTTTCATGCTATATGTTTCTATTACATGAGAATTACTGCCATGTTCATTTGGTGCTGGAAGGATAAGGGTTCTCTATAGAGGTAAACAAAGAAAAGAATAAGGACTAGAAAAAAAAGATACTCTCATCCAGCTCAAATCCTGGGAATTCTGCCCTAACTATCTCTAAAGGGCCTTGTCTATTCTTCTGTACTTTCTTGTTTTATCTTTTTTTAAATAGGGTCTCATGTGCCCCAGGCTGGCCTTAAACTAACTACGTAGCCTAGGGTGACCTTGAATTACTGACTCCTGCCTCTGCCTCCCCAGTGCTGGGATTACATACGTGCACCACTGCAGGACTTTGTGCATGCTAGACATGTCATCTGCAAACTAAGCTACAACTCCAGCCCACTTTTATCTTTTTCAGACTGTGAGGAAACACGTGAAGCTTGTCCTGCTCACTCGGGGCCCAGGCTCCCCTTTGAGCAAGTGCAGGGTGGTCCTGTCCTTGCAGGATCCAGCAGGTTCCATCTCCATCCAGAGAGGCTCATCGAGTGCCAAACTGAAGAGCTGCCTACACTTTCAGTCAGGGAGTACCGCCTCCTGCTTGCACACAAAGTGTGATTAACAGCCTATGTTTTCAGGTGACTCGCCTGTTAGCACTTTATCAGCTAGACAGAGCACACAGCTCCCAGCAGGCCAGGCCAGGCCAGGTGTGGAACAGGCAGCAGAAAGGGCAGGAGCCATCAAGGCCAGAATTTTAGCCTTAGTCACCCCGCTGCAGCCAATCCCAGGGCCGGCTGTGTCTGGGAGCCTTGTTAAGTCTGTTTTATAACTTTCCTTTGACAAGTGAGGCCTTTAAAACATGTTTCCTCATTGTGTGAGGGTGAAGTTCAATCGAAACCTTTGTCTACAGAAGATACCACCAGGTGAACAATAGCCAGGAGGCCTTCATAAACTCCACTCACACCCTGAGGCCCCTGTGAGTGGTGCTGCTAAGAATAGAAACATGATACGAAGAGTGGATATGAGCCACTGTGCCCACAGCACCTGGCGGTCTCTACATTCTATAGCTGTCACCTCAAACACCCAGAGTTAGCGTCCAAGCTTTCTGAAAGGAAGATTAGAACAGTATGCACCACCCATGGACGGGGCCATCCAATATTCAGCCTACACTCATTCTATTCCACAAGGCACCTGGCAGACAAGTTTTGTCTGGGAAAAAAAAAGTGTGTGTGTGTTCACATGTCACGTGTGTGCCTGCACGTGTATATAGGAGTGAACGTGGAGGTCAGATGACAACTTTAGGGGCCATTCCTCAGGTACTCACCAATGAGGCTAGCTGGCTGTGGAGACCCATAGACTGACCTATCGCTGCCTTCCCAGCACTGAGACAAGTGTGTGCCACCAAAGACAGCTTTTTCACATGAATTCTAGGGACCAAGCTGGGGTCCCTGCACTTTCAAATTAAGCACTTTACCAAATAAGCTATCTCTGCAGTCCATTAGACACATTCACATTCTCTCTAATGCTCCAGAGGACATCTGTCTCTGTACTTCAGAGCCTCCTCTGAGAACTTTGTGTGGTTTGGGAAGCTAGAGCAGAGCTACAAAGCCATCTTGTGAAGACAAGGTGGCTGGAAACTTCTGAGAAGACTTGCCATGTGGCCATTGGACAACAGGCTTTAAAACCTTGCCTGTGGTACTCATTTAAGACAGATAAGGTGGCCTAGGTCTGCTCCTGAGATCTGCTGGATGGAGTCCACAAAGCACAGAAAGCAGCCCCAGGGTCAAGGAAAAGTTCGCCTCTTAGTAATGTCCAATGGTGAGATTTTCTTGAGCACACCTGACCGAAAGTATTGGCACCTCTCTAGTTGTTACGAAGCTGACAAAGGAAACTTGTGGGAAGAAGGCTTGTTTGGGATAACACTTTGAAGATGTCGTTCATCACAAAGGGGAAAGCATGAAGCAGGTGTATAAGACACTGTGCAGTAGAGCGAAAGGAGTGTGGATGCTTGGCTCACCTTCTTTCTATTCGGTCAGGGTCCTCAGCCCAGAGAATGATGCCACTTACGCTTAGAGTGGGTCTGCCTACCTCAAATAACTCAGTCTAAAAATCTCTCCCAGATGTGTTTACTTTACAGTGACAAACTCAAAACAGTACTAGCCATCACTTGGAGTCAATTCCTGCCTTAGGGGGTGAAAGTTGCACTGTTCAGAGCAAAGCACACATATGTTCCATGCACATGAGTCCTTCTAGGCAAGCATTCCTTTCCTAATCCTCTTCTCCAGCCTTTGGCCAGTACTCAGCCTTTTCCCACAAATCCATACATCTTGGGTGAACCCTATTACTGGCAAACCAAATGCTATTTAGGGTAGATACTAATGCTATTTAGGTAGATACAGGTTCAGGCTTCCTTATTTTCCATAGACTGTTGTCCTGGGAGGTAGGAAGAAGTTAAAGATTTTCTGTGTTTGCTTATTGCCTGTTGATGCCAGAACTGCATGGATCTGTGAGATCGTATTATGCCAGAAATATGACAGGCCTGTAGCCCATCCCCCACTGGATGTTTGAAACACCAGTCCAAGGGCATAACTCTAGGGTAAGGGTGCTCACTCCTGGCCAAAATAACCAACCCACACCTTATCTGACCTCTAACTGTGGTAGCTGCTTTTGCATTGACCCACAACACACCAGTAGGCATGCTTGTGCCCTGACGACCCATGGAATTCATCTGCTTTCTGCTCCCAAGGTAGAAATTTTGCAAGGTTCCTAACCTCCCAGTACCATCCTTCTGCTAGATCATGTCTCTCAACTTTCCTAATGCTGTAACCCTTTAATACAGTTCCTTGTGCTATGGCGACCCTCAACCATAAAATTATTTTCATTGCTAGTTCATAACTGTAATGCCACTACTGTTATGAATTGTAATGGAAATACCTCTGTTTTCCGAAAGTCTCAGGCGACCCCTGAGAAAGGGCCATCCAACCCCCAAAGGGTTCATGACAGGTTGAGAACTGTTGCTCTAGAAGAAACCCTAGTTTCTTCTAAGTCCAGGGCTTCAGGGTCCTTCCTAGGTTGATCATCTGTTCCCATTTCTGTCACCTCCACACTTTCCCTCACACTTACGGGTCAGGACACAGAGCAATGGGCAGATTTTCTGATTGGTTCCAACAAGTATAAATAACAAGTTAAACTCTTAGAGCCAAAGGTCCTTAAAGACCATATAGGGATGCCTACCTTACAGATGTGATGTGTAATTATCTAAGCAAGTGCTCCAATGCCCAGGAGAACACAACCACATTTGTTCACAACAATAAACAATATCATCATTGTTGTTCTGGATTTCATAGGATGAACTCATGGTAGACTTTAGTCTAGGAATTTTGATCTCTTCATCAGTGATGTCAGTATTAATCTTGGAAGTCCTCCTGGTAAACAAGTCAGTAAAAAATCAAATAATAAATAAATAAAGGAAATCCTTAGAAACAGCAAGTGTAGTAGTGCTAGAGGCTGAGAGGAGAGGAGAAGGAGAATAATTGCTGTTAGGTATAAGGTTTTCTTGGGGCTGTTAAAATGTTCTGAAATTTGATCTTAGTGATGGTTGTGCAACTATGTGAATGTGAGAAAGACGACTGAAGTGTGAATTTGCAGAGAATGATCTTATGGTGTGTGAATTATATACGAATAAATCTATAATTTCTGAGAAGTCAATCGATCCAGTCAAGTCTCCCAACTTTCTTCAGCTCCATTGCCTATGCTCAGTGCCTTGACTAAACAAAGAGGGGTGCTAATTAAAGAATTCTTGAAGAAGCTGTCTTGGATGACTTTATTCAAAGAAGTATAGTTTCGGCATTCTAAAAACAAACAAACAACACACACAAACAAGAAACACCATCACAGCTTGCTTCAATTAAAGATGGGAACTCCCAGGCTAACAGCCTGAAACACTTAGAGTCAATACCATAAGTAATTACCTTACCTAGTCTTCCCATAGATCTCTAAGGTAGTGGTTCTCAGGCTTCAGCACTCATCAGCATCACCTAGAAGGCCTGTTAAGGCAAACTGCTGGGCTCCACCTTCCAAGTGTCTGACTCAGAGGCCCAAGCTTCTGGGTGAATGCCTGGAGGGTGGTATGGGAACCACTATCCACAATTGGCAAGCCATTGCTAGAAGGAAGTAGTCACCTCTTTTACAAATGAGGAAACTGACCCTTAAGATGATTCAATAAATTGCCCAGATCACATGCTATTGCAGGCATTACTAAGAGAGAACTCGGCTTCATTTTTTAAATCTCTGTTATCTTGTTGCTCTTAGTAGCCAGAAATACTCATCATTCTTTTCCAGAATTTTTTTTTTTTTTTACAACTGGGAATGGTTGGCAGCGTGATAGCCGGTTGGTAACCGGTATTGCTTCAGATGGAGACCTGATGCTAAATGTTTTCCCTCTTCCTCTATCAGCAACATGGTAGAGGTCCGGCAGTCAGTATTCATCGTCAACTTGGCTGGATTGGGAAACATAGCTCTGGGCATATCTGTAAGCATGTTCCCACAGAGGTTTAACTGAAGAGGTGAGACCCACTATCCCAAAGAATACAATCTCAGACATTATAAAAAGGAAAAAGAAGAGGAAGCCACCAGGATTCCCTTCATGATTGACTCTGAGCCTTCACATTTGGAGCCAAGATGGACTACTTGTCTTCTAAGTAGCTTGCTGCTGTTGTTGTTTTGGTCAGGAATCCCAATTTCACAAAGGTCTTCTTGCTGTCCATACAAAAAAGAACCCTGTTGGTTCACATGTCAGCCAGTCATTCTACTGGCAGGTGGATAGATTGATGGAAGAGCTGTATGATAGCCAGGATTTATGCTTAAGTCTATCTAACCTCGGACTTATTTTTTTAACAAAGTACAGCATCTATATCTACAAATTTTTCTTCATCCAATTCTTTTTAACCATACAGCCCCTGGAAATAGAATTTTGGACTATTAAGTAATCAACACTTCCTAGCCAATCTCTTAACTTCCCTCTAATTGTGTCCAACCCCCCCCCAAACACACACACACACAACCCCACCCCGAAGGGAAGTGGCTTGAGTAATTAGCCTCAATCCCAAGCAAAGGAATTGGGTGTGGTTGAACCTAACCAATGTCCTGTGAGTGACCCAGGCAAACATATGCTTTTAGCCAAAACTTACCTCCTCAAATCATGGGGAGCCACCAGTGCTACCAGCAGTGGCAGTCTCTGGAAGCTAGTTAGCTGCGCAGAATCGTCTGCCTTTTATCCCGTCCCATCCTGGTCTGACTGAATCAAAATCAGACTACTAACAAGTTCCCCAGGGGGTTCATTTGCTCATTAAAGTTGAGAAGTATTGTTCTATTCAGTGGCTCCTAGGACTGGGTGAGCATTAAAAAAATCACCTGGAAATCCATAAAGAGAAAAAGCAACAAAAATAAAAATATAAATAAATAAATAAAACAGCAATCTGTTTCTCACCCCAGACTTAATAAGCAAAACGTTGACTGGGAAGAGTAAGAAACCACACCACTGCCTTGTATTATTTTTACGTTACTTCTCTCAGGGATCATGTTGAGAAACTGATTAAAATTATAACCCTTCCCCCAGAGTGTTGCATGTATATCTACAAAGCATTCTGCATTCAATTTCAGAGTCACAGGTCACTGAATTCACCCAGAGACCTCCTAGGACCTGTGATCTCCAAAATAAGAGAGCTCTACATGTCTGGGCAGTCATAAAAAATGCACTCCAGAGCCTAATAAGACGAGGCAGCCCCGCTCCTGTCAGCTGGGTGAGCCCCACTCAGTTCTCACCTGAAGATGACTTACATAACCTGCTAAAGTCCAGGGTCATGACTCAGCAACTTCTGCTGACAGCACAGCTTTGTGTTCTCTGGACATGCTATCAGCCCAGATTATACAACTATTCATTTCATTTTCACCAAATTAGCCTAATTCACATGGAAGATAACTTCCTGTTTAGCCACTACCCACAAGGATGCCACCGAGGCAGGTGCCTTATTGAATTAAGAAGAGATTTTTTAAAAATGCATGCAGTACAGCTCAGAACAAATTATTAACAAGAAGGGACAGAGAACGAAGCTCTCCCAACCAGCTGAGCACATTTAATCCACTTCTACCGACACAGTGTCCACCACACTCACTCAGCACCTTGCTACGCCACTGATGGCTTGCTCTGTAAATAAGCCGCAGGATCCTAGATGCAAATGACAGACTTTTTGAAATTGTATTACTTTACCTGGACCTCGCTAACATAAGACCTGTTACAAAGTGGGCACTAAAGAGATGATTTAGAGGATAAAAAGGGTGGGTAGATGAGTGAATTAGTGGGTTTGTAGGGGAAGAGTCCATGCGTGCATAGGTCCATAAGATGGAAGGATGATGGATAGGTGAGTGGATGATCAAAGGATAGATGAATGCATGGGTAGGTAGATGGATGAGATGGACAAATTAGGTGTGTATAGGTGGGACATGGGCAGATCCTGTATAAATAAATGGATAAATGTATGGGTGAAAGGTTGGATGGATGGATAGATGGATGGATGGATGGATGGATGGATGGGAGGATGGACTGGTGAACGGGTGTGTGGGTAGATGGAAGGTGGATAGACAAATGATGTGGGTAGATGGATGGATGGGCAGGTGACTCATAAATAAAGAGACAGATTGGGTGAGTGGGTTGGTGCTTAGATGGAAATGAGATAAACACAATAGAGTGGATAGAACCACAAGATTAAAACTCAGATCAAGTGCTGCCATGCATTAGGAACCTGGGGGAGGGGGGTCTTAGTGAAGAAATTTACCTTCACTATAAAATAATCCTGTGTAAAATAGACTACTAAGCCCATGGCAGGAGATAACAAATTAGAACTAAGTATGATGATGTTTATCTACAAAAATGTCATAATTAAACCCACTACTTTTCTGCTAACTTAAAAAAAAATGAATAAGTAAAACTATATCAACCTAGTGTAGGACTAACAGTCATGTGATTGATAGGGCAAAATAACTAGGAATTGGGCTACATACTTGCAATCCCAGAATTCTCTAGTTCTGGGCAGCCACAGAAGCCTGGTCTACATAGCAAGTTCCAGACCAGCCAGGACTACACAGTTAAACCTTCATTCAAAAAGCCATGCATTCAAAAAATCAATACAGAACCTGAGTTTCCAAGATGATTGTGATAATTAACTTTGAGACCATTTCTCCAGAAAGCAGGATGATGGCAAGAGATGGGTGCTGGGGTCAGGAAGTAGTTCTACCTCTGGCTTCATCATTATCAGCCGTTAGACCTTAGGCACATTGCGCTTTCTTGAACAAGGGAAATAGCAATAACACACACACAGATAATAGTCTTATTATGAGGTGACACACGTAAGTTTGCAGAACTGTCGATAGAGGTGGTTGATGAAGAAAAATGCCCACTGCTATCAGTCAGATCATAATTCGGCTGTCAAAGCTCCCGTTGGAGGCTGCGGAGAAGTGAAGTCGCACTGTGAGAAGCACCGCAAAGGCTCTATGAGCGACCAAACACTGAGCTTTCCAGAGTAAGTTTCACTACTGTCCAGCCCATTCCAGCAAATTTCATCCACCTCGATGATGCAAGAGCTGTATGCATTTCTTTTAAATTTTTCCTTTTCGTACCCCTACCACTCTCCTTGCCAATGAATATCCTCCATCATAGAGCTCCTATATCAGCTTTCTCCGTAGCCTTTGAGGCAACAAAATTATACTGGGCTTTGGAGCCAGATTCCCGGATTTAGAAATGAGCTTCTGCTCTCTAGATGAGCCTCACCTCAGTGGGCCTCAGGTTCCCATGCTGACCCACTTTGGGGACTGCTACAGGGTTTAGGGCAGTATCAAAGGAAAGACAGCAAACGCTAGTTTCTCTCTTCTGCAAAGGGACAGGAGTTCTATCTAGAAGAAACTAGAATGTATCTGGTTTTTGTTCTTGTTCAGGAATTAGAAGAAGTGAGACACTCCCAGATGCAAAGAAGTCTTAGATTAAAGTCAGAAAACATCCTTTATTGCAAATGCCTACAGAAACATCCTGGTATTTTATGAGACTCTGGCGCCTTCCATAAGGGCTATTCGGCTGCATGGACTGGGAAGGCGCCCAGTGTTCTCAGGACAGTAGGTGAGCTTCATCCTTAATGTGGTCCACTTGTCAGAACCCAGGCTCGCTGAAGAGATATGCCTTTGGGTACAAGGTATTGTCTGCATTAGGCTCGTTGAAATGGGGAATCTTATCCTAATGGTGAGCAGCACCTCAGTGGGCTGAGGTCTCAGACTTCCTGAAAAAAGGAAGCAAACTGATTACCAGGATTTGTCTCGTGCTCCTTCCTGCCTGAGGGCACAGTGTGACCAGCTGTCTTACACACCTGCCACCATGATAGAGTGTACCCCTAAGCTGTTCTCCAAAATAAACTATGAGAAAAGTAACTAACTCAAGCTCCTTGCATCAGAAAAGTAGGGGAGACATGATAAACTTCTTTAGGTCAAATACTCCAGTCCCCATACACACACACACACATCCTGAGTCCCCTATGTTCTGGAGCACCTTGTGTGGAGCCAAAGCCCATTAGCCCCGGAATGTCTCTAGCTATTTCAGCTCTTCTCAGGATAAGAAGAGGATAAACTGCTGTGTGGCCTCAGGAAGCTTGTTGAGCCCCTCACCCCATGTAGTCCACACGGCTCAACACTCCACACAGAACTCACATGGCTCTTCCACAGGCAGTCTTATTTTGTCTCTTTAAGGGAGTCTCCTTAAGGAAAACTCTGGTAGGCCCACTGACAAATGAATAAGCTGAGACCTGAGGAGACAATAAAGCACCCAAGTGAACACAGCAGCTGGACCACAGCAGAGCTGAGGCTCTAATCTGTGTGTAGCTGCCTCCATCTCCGTTGACCTTTCCTCATACATTACCAGACATCCATATCTCCCACCTGTAACTTTTCAGTCCTCCTCCGTCCAATTTCCAATGCCCTAGGCCAAAATTCAAGGGCAAAGATAGGCAGAATAAGGTGCCCAGCAGCATGCATGAAAAGAACAGGGCAAAATGAGCCAGATGGCAGGTTGCTTGAGGCATGTTTGCTACACATTGATGAGACAAGACAGTCTTCACTTGTGGCAGAAATGATCTGTCTCCCAGAAGCGCTAGCGTGGATAGCAGAAGTGCACACGTGCAGCCAGTCATGGTGCACATGCCTGTAATCACAGTGTTCAGGAGGTTGAAGCAGGAGGATCACAAGTCTGAGGCCTGGGCTACGTAGTGAGCTACCAGGCTAGGCAGTGCCACACCAGCCAACTAACCAAAATTAGTTAGCTAGTTAGTTAGCTAGCTAGATGGTTAGTTAGTTAGGCAGTTCTCACCAGTGCTCAAAGTAGCCCATGTCTGTAAGTTCCAAACTCACTAGCTATCAGTGACAGAGCCTCAGCCTAGAAGACCTCTTTACACAGAAAATTTGGACCAAAAAAGTTCCTTTCAAAGCTCAGATTTATGACAAATGACAACAAAATAAAACAAATAAATAAAAAAACAAAAACAAGGAACAACAATAAAAACCAACTTGGGCCTATCAACCAAAATAAAATAAATTAAAATTCCAATGTTAAAGTGACAGGTAAGAGAGAAAGAAATAATTTATCGGAAGAATGACATGAACAGTCCGTGGGTAAAAAGCAGAATTTCATTTTCTCACCACACAAAGTAGGTATGTAGTATTCCCCTTCCCACCCCACCCCCACCCCCCGCCAATTCCTCTGTAAATAAGGGGCTGGTGCTATCTCTGAAATAATTTATGATCTCGTGTGCTCCATTGTAAATGGCTGTTGTGTTTGCTGGCTACACCCCTGAGCACACTGACCTTCGCAGCTGAGCTCTGGGTTTATAGCACAGAATATTGTTTTACTGCTGTACCCTAGGCAACTCATGTACTGGACACCTGTTGGGAGGGTGAGGGGAATGAAGCTCCCTGTGTTTTCAGGAAGAGGGATCCCACAATGGAACAAAGTGCCCCTCATGTGACCTAGCCAGGTCGGACAAACTGTTAAGAACCCAGTCAAGTTTGAACCCTAAGAGACATCCAGGCCCAAGGTGAGCCAACTCAGCATTCTAGGCTGAGGACTGAGGACCAGGAAGCAGTTTGGGGACTGCAGAATTCTGTCAGAAACCAACAAGCTAGAGTCCAGGGCATGCATGCAGAAAATATAACAGGCAGGAACAAGAGAAAGATCAAAACAGGAGCCAAAGGCCCCAAACTGCACGGCCCCACTGAGGTAAAGTGAGAGGTGTCTGCAATGTGCTCAAGAAGAAAATTGAGTACTCAAAAATTTGGTGGGGCAACAAGGGTGGTTCTGAGGTCAATAAAAACATCCTTTGCTCTTTATTATTCAGTTTAGTCTGGGAAGGTATCATCATCACTATCACCATCATCCCCATCAGTACTTCAGTATGTAGATATCAAAGAGGCGTGGAGTTGGAACACACACCCCTAAAAGGATAATTACAGAGCTGGGTTGTAGCTCAGTGATAGGGTTCTTGCCTCACATTTATCAGGCTCTGTGTAATCCCTAATACTTTCTTTAAAAAAAAAAAAAGGTCAGGATTAAAGGGAGAAGATGGGTTAATAGGTAAAAGCATTTGCATCCAAGCCTGATGGGCTGAGTTTGATCCTTGGAACTCACAGTGAAAGGAAAATTTCCCTCTGACCTGTCCATGAGCACTAGGGCATGTGTATATTCACTCCCATATGCATGAGCACATACTCAACTACAGCAAAAACAATAAAGATCTTTGAACGATCTAAAGAGAGATTTACTAAGTATCCATTTGGCCCCATGTACGAACTTTTGCTAATCAGTCAACCACATATCCAGGAGAAATTTAAATGACCCTTGATTAAAAAAATAAAATAAAATAATAAAAAATAAAAAACCTTCCTGAGTTCTGAAGCACAAGATGAGGCCAGCATCAGTTCAGAACAGAAGAGGTATAAAAAAAGAACAAAGACAAGGGATAGGGATGTAGCTTAGTGGTAGAGCACATACCTCTCCTACGTGAGGCCTTAGGGTCATTGCTTCCACTATTTAAAAGAAGAAGAAAAGAAAGAAAGAATGAGAAAAGAAAGAAAGAATAAGGAAAGAAAGAAAGAAAGAAAGAAAGAAAGAAAGAAAGAAAGAAAGAAAGAAAGAAAGAAAGAAAGAAAGAAAGAAAGAAAACAATATTCCCATGAGAATCGCAGTTGGAGGACTCTTCGCCTTCACACAATGATGAAATCAAAGACAGGACACAGTTTCTTCACATGGAGGCCCTGGAAGAAGGCTTCTCTCTCAGCCCTTGGCCTAACTGAATGAGGAAGAGTCGAATGAGCTGGCCTGCAGTTGCCCAACACCCTGGGCCTCTAGGGAGAAAGAAAGAGGAAGCTAGCCATTGTGTCCAGACAAGTGAGAAACTTAGTGATTTCCATGCCTGGTGTTTTCAATTCTGGGCCTTTGAAGGGCATTTTAATATTTTAATTGAAAAAAATAAACATTACAGTTGATGACCTGCCAGTTCTTCATACACTCAATATCACTGAAGGCCAGAGCCCCAGCACCTTGTAAATGAGCAAGCAGAACTGTCTGGGGAAGACCAGAAGTCTGTTAGGTAGGGGTCTCTTCACATGGGTCCCCATTCCCCTACCTATGTACACACTGACACTGGTGAAGCCTTACACGAGATCTTTGCCCCATAACCCAGAGCCCAACTATGGGGCTGGAACATCCTGACACTCATGGATATTATCTCATAGATTTGACTACTAAATAAGGATACAGAGCCCGAGCTAGTGACAGAAGTGTGTAGAGCACTTGCCTAGTGCATGTAAGCCCTGGATACCACGCCCAGCCCTGCAAACTGTGTCCGTTTGCACATGCACAGTCATCTCTGTGAGAATGGAAGCGGGACCAACAACAAAACATGCAAGGGAGAGACAAGAGTCCAAAGCAGACACAGCCTAAAATCCTAGCCAGCAGAGACCTAAGTGATCTACTGGCAACAACAAGGCAAGGCGGCATTGGGGGGGAAAAAGCCCTAAATATCACAGAGCCAAGCCACATCCCACTCACTTCTCAGTCTCGCTGCTCTTCGATCCCCAGGGAGGGAAGGGTGCTATAAAAGAAAACAGAACAGGGAAAGAGCTCTCTGCTGACTTGTACAAGTTAGAAAGAAACAAACTGAAGTCAGAGTTTGATCTCTGCAGACTCCAGATCTCTGGGCTGTCAACCCATGGGCTGGGATAACAGTGAATATTTGCCAAATAAATTCAACTAATAAATAAGATGTGTAGGGCTTTGGCTGTAACCCAGTGAGTAGCTATAACCCGCAAAGAAGGGAAACACTAACACCCACCCATTCATTCTTCACTCCATACATATTTGATGAGCATCTGTCATGTTACAAACTGTGTGTGACACACTAGAAAAAAGAAATGCAGGGAACAGACTAGATGTAATCCCCAACCATGCTTAGGTTTACGAACCAGTAGGAGGGAACAAAGGAAAGCAAAGAGAGGTACAAGATAATCATAGATTACAATAATGCTATGAAGAAATAGACAAGGAGACGGAACAGAAATTATTGAAGATTACTTGGCTAGACAGGCAGGGAGGCTTCTGAAAAGGGATCTTTCAGGAGCTGAAGAGTGAGGAGGAAAAGTGCCATCCAGGCAGAGAAAAGGAACACATGCCTGCTGGGGAAGCACTGAGGGGTTCAACATTTAGGGTGAGAGAGGATATGTGAGAGAAAAGACACTTGCTGCAAATGTAGAGTATATATGTGCAGATGCGCATCATTCTGTTGTTTGCCTGTTCTCCCTCCTTCTTTAGCAGTGGAATGTCATTTTCCTTTGACAGGAGGCTTGATTAGTATTAATTCCACTTCTCAGCGCAGTGATGCAACAATAATCTATGCTTGGTTAATCCATCCCCACCTCCTCCCACCAACCCCCACGACCCCAACCATTCATGATATCGAGTCCTCTTGTGCCTGGGCTACAAGACACTCAATCAGGTCAACAAACAAGACCTCACCCAGAGCTGTAACTGAAGGTGTAGACTACCAGGGGGGAGCCATGCACAAGAACAAAGCCAGTCCATGGCCATGCAGAGCTGAGGAGGCCCTCCTCTCCTGTGTGAACCCTTCTTCCTAATGTCCCCGGAGTTTTCATCTTCATGATGATTAAATCTCTCCTATTTCCCAACCAAACTGGAAACAGGATTTCTATGTTGTAGAACTCAGACAGGCTGGCAGCTGGAGGCCAAGAAGAGAGCCAAGAATGTAAGCTGAGAGACCCATCAGGGAGCTAAATCAGGGAGCCGAGAGGAAAGTGTGAGTGCCACGGAGCAGAAGCCACAGCTAAGAAGCTTGCTCTAGCGTGTACGGCCTTCTCTGTGTAGGTCCATACACATCTCTGACTGACTTGGAGTGTGGAACTGCCCATGCTTTATGTATGTGTCTTTGTTCACCTGGATTCTTTTATTTTTATTTTTTCCAGAGCTGAGGACCGAACCCAGGGCCTTGTGCTTGTTAGGCAAGCGCTCTACCACTGAGCTAAATACCCAACCCCTGACCTGAATTCTTTTAAAGGCCTGATTATCATCACTCTCTGTCTCTCATCTCATAAGCCCCTGTGTACAAGTGGTTTCCAGGAAATAGATCAGCGAGTTCCTCCATTTATTTTCTATCCCTCCCCATTTCATCTGTGTATGGCACAATCATGATCCATGGTATATTTTTTTAATTTCTAAATGATTTAATTTTTTGTACATTGATGTTTTGCCTCTAGGTGTGTCTGTGTGAGGGTGTCAGGTCTCACAGAACTGGAGTTACAGACAGTTGTGAGCTGCCATGTAGATACTGGGAGTTGAACCTGGATCCTGTGGAAGCTCAGCCAGGCTCTTAAACATGGAGCCATCTCTCCACCCCTCCATGGTTATTTTTTAGATCTTCTGCCCCTGTACACTTGAAGAAGCTAGGAGCTGTGCCTATCTTCTTCAGCTACTGAACATGGCTTGTCACATATAGGCACTTGGCAAGAATATACTAAAAAAGAAAAATGCTTTTCCCACAAAGAACTGATCATAGTTTGAAGAAATAGGTATATTGAACCAATGAGCATTACACAATGCACAAATATACTGTAACATTACACAGAGTCAGGTATGGGGTATACCCCTATAATCCCAGCACTCAGGACTCTGAGGCAGAAGAATCACAAGTTTGAGACTAGCTTGAGTTACATAAAGATATCTTGTCTCAAAGACAAACAACATCCAGGTATAGTGTCCACGCCTGTAATTCTATCACTTGGGAGGTAGAGGATCAAGGGTTCAAAGTCATGCTCAGACACATAGTGAGTTCAGGTACAATCTAGGCTACATGAGATCTGGGATGGGAGGAAGGGGCAAAGGAGGGAGGCAGGGAGAAAAGAAGCGAGGGAAGACCATGTGGTACCCTCTACATCCGCATAATTTGTATGTTTCTATTAAAACTTAAATAATAAAATAATTATAATAATACAGAGAGAAGCAGGCACTATGAGGTTAAAATTGTGTAAAAATACAGACCCCAAAGCAAGCGAACAATGGTGTCTATATTTAGGGCATTTATAGTCTGAGAAAAAATGAAATTATCAAGTTTTGGGAGATTTTCTGAAAATAATGTCAGCTGATAAAAAATGAACCCACCATTGCATAGATTGTACCAATATTTAGAAATGAGTGCATGCCTACAATCAAAACCTAAGTACACATGGATAACTACAGGAAGGGAGGTGCAAAAATAAACAAGTGATGTGGAAAGCAGGTAGATCCTTATAGCACTTTTTATTTCCTTACAAGTTGATTTAGCAGGAAGTAGGTACCATGGAACTGGGCAAGTGCTGACTCAGAATAGAACACTGCAGACTGTTGAGGGTATGGGCGTCTTGCCAATCTTCTGGAACAGCTTGAAGGTCAAATGGGATCCTCGTTCAGTAGCTGGGTGTGGTGCTGTGTGCCTTTAACCCCAAATCTCAGGAAGATGACTTTGAAGAATCGTGAATTCAGAGCCCACCTGTGCTATAGAATAAGATTCTGTCTTAGTTCCTTCTGAAAAGAAGTGTCCAGCTCATGTCTGGCACAATGTTTAGCACATACAATTTAATAGCAACTAATAAGCACCGCTGCCTAAAGAAAAGAGCAAGGGGTTGGAGAGATGGAACACTGGTTAAGAGCACTTGCTGGTCCTCTGGAGGACCTGAGATCTGTTCCCAGCACCCACTGGTGTCTACAGCCCCTGTTCCAGGGCATCCTATGCCCTTCCTTAGGCACCTGCAATCATGTGCACATACCACATTCAGGTACACACCTACACGTAATTAAAAGTAATGAAAATGAAGCAGGACAGAAAGGATAAACGGGAGTAACATAGCCCCAGCGTAACATACATAACCCTAGGGAAACACGTGGTCTCTTATTTGTGTGTGTGTGTGTGTGTGTGTGTGTGTGTGTGTGTGTGTTGAAACAGTATCTAATATAGACCAGGCTAGTCTTGAACTCACCAGGTAGCTGAAAGAAACTTTGAACTTTTAATCTAACTTTTAACTCCCTCCATCTCCTGAGGGTTGTGGTCACAGGTAGTGCCGTGGTGACCAGTTTATGTGGTGCTGGAGATCATAGCAAGGGTGCTACATGTGCTAGGCGAGTGCTCTCCCTTCAAAGTTCCATACCAAGTGCATGCTTATATTCTCTGCTGAGCCTTAGTTTCCCCGTGTACAAAAGTTGCTGACCTGGGCCTTACAGAGCTCTTAGGTAGCTGCTGGGACAAAGTGAGTGCTCGCAAGACCTCATCAGCAGCACAGTCATCAGCGCAGGCCGAGAGATCCAAGGGAACAAAAGCTTCAATCAAGCCTCGTATTTTTCCACCCCTTGATCTGGCTGGTGCTGACTATTCCTTTATTGTTCTTAACTGAGTGCAGGGAAAAGGCCTTTTAATGGGCAAAGGGAAGAAAGAAATGAATCACTGGGTCCTTCAAGAGAGGGGACTTTTTAAAAATTATTATTCCTATGCAACATCAAAAGGGCACTTAATAGTTGCAAAATGGTTTACAATCACTTGCTGGCTGCTCCTGGGGTGCTATGTCAAAGAAGCTACGTCTTGCTCTCTTCTGAAAGGCATTGTGTGCTTGGGGCTCTGGATAAGTGATAGGTCAGTGTCTGAGCTGCCTCTTATGTTGCAGAAGAATCAGGAACTGAAGGAGCAGCGGGATGGAATGCAAATGTCAGACAGCAGAGACTCAGTCCTCCCAATGTCACTCACCTCTCTCTGTTGTGTTCCATCCCCTCACCCCAAAAGACATCCTGGACACCCCACTCCTGATCAGAACAGGTTTGTAGTGGGGCTGTAACTCATGCCTTTCATTTGACCTGTAAGAAGACATTTGGGCTTTATACATTCACTCAAGGCTCTCTGTGAAATGGCCTGAGCCTTGCCCAGTCGCCCATCCTGCTGCTCTCATTGTGGGCAACTACACAGTGAATGCTTATAGTCCCCACCACCTCCAAATAAAGTCCTAATAACTCTGACATCCTAACCTGAAAGGTGATAGAGCTGGTAGGGTGGTGCTGTGGCAGGCAATGGTGCCCTTATAAATGAGCCCCAGAAAACTTACTCACCTTTTCCACCATGTGAGGACCCAGCAATATGGCACCATCAAGCCAAGCCCTCAGCAGACCCTCCATTGGCCAAAGCTTTGATCTTAGACTTTCCAGTCTCTACAACTGTGAGAAATAACCTCCTCTTGTTTATAACCTTCCCAGACTGTGGGATTTTGCTTTAGTGTTCCAAACAAATAGGACACTGTACCTACAAAACATACCCAAGGGCACTCTCCTCTTCTCTCAGCCATGTGAGGACATGATGAAGTGCTGAAAGGCTGACAGCCCTCACCATGCTGGCCTCTCTCCCCAGGGACTCCCTGCCTCTCAACCTGTGAGCCTTGAATGTCTGTTCTTTAAATTACAATCTATGAATGATTTATCATTTCAGCCTTCACTAAGGCTCTCTGCTCTACCCTTATCATACTAATGTTCCAACTGTTCCCCCAAACTTTACTCCATGAGGGTACTAAAACCTCCACAGATGGGCTCTGCACCCCTGTGTGTTTAACTGTGGGGACAGTAAAATACGGAATCTTTGGGTTATGTCAATCTGTCAGTTGATCCACAAGGATACATGTGTGATTCGTTTCCATTTTTCTTATATCTTACACTGGATCTAGTTCACTAACACATGTTATGTAGGAGAGCAAAATGATAGTGTTCATTTTGTGACAAACAAGAGCAGTAAGCTGAGCCTAATGCTTCAAGTCCTGTAACTGTGATACTGGAAAGACTGAGGCAGGAGAATCACGAGTTCAATGCCTGTTTGAGACACAGATCAAAAGCAGCCTGGGTAGTTGAAGGTGAGTCTGTCTCAAATGTAAAAAAGGAGAAGAGAACTAATGCACAGCTTGGTGATAGGGAGCTTACCTAGCATCCACGAAGCCCCAGGTTTGATCCCCAAGCACTAGGGAAATTAAAGGAAGCCCAAACAGAAAGAGATCCTGGTCATTCTTGGCTACATAGTAATTTCAAGGCCAATCTATGCTACATGAGTCCCTGTCTCAAAAAAGAAAATTGCTCAACAAATAAATTTTCTTTATAAAAGGCTGCTGGGGTTGTCATGAGGAGTGCCTTGCAAGAGTAAGGACTTGAGCTTGATATCCAGAACCCACATAAAAATGTCAGCTGTGGTGGAACATACCTTGTCATACCAGCACTGGGAGCAGAGACAGAAAAACCCTTGGGGTTCAGTGGCCAGCTGGTGTAGCATAATTGGTGAGCCTTGGAACAATAAGAGACCCTGCCTTAAAGAAAGTGGATAACATTCCTAAGGATGACACTAAAGGTTTTCCTGTGTCACATACACATACACACACACACACACACACACACACACACAGAGAGAGAGAGAGAGAGAGAGACTCATACACAAAGAGACACACACACTCATATACACAATATGCATTTATGTATAGTATAATAAATATGTATTTATTAAATAATATATATATAATTTTAAAAGCCCAGTGCTTCCCCACAGGAAGTTGGAAAGCACCACCCTAGAGGTCAACCAAGTAGAGAGAACCATCTCCATCTTCCAGGTGAAGAGAATGAGACCCAAAGAGTGAGTCACTTGCTCAACACCACTGACAAGAGACAAGTCAGGAAAATTCAGGACAGATAAAGAGAACCATGAAACCTCTCGGCAACTGATAACAGAAAAAGCACTGACCTCAGAGATGTGAAATCGGGCATGTGCATTAAAAAGTAAGAGAAAACGCATTTCCCAGCGTTGCAATAGCCAAAACAAAGGTGGGAGGGAGAGCACAGCTGAGACAATACGGCTCTGCCAGGAACTACCTGTAAATACACACACACACACACACACACACACACACACACACACACACACACCCTGAGGAAAAGCATGGCCTCTCCTGACGTCAGCGGGCCACACCCAGACTCACTGGGAATCCTCACTTCTCAGATGCTTTTCCTAACTCTAATCACAAAGGGCTCCATTCCTGGAACTACATCTGCTAGGATTGAGTCTCCTTCTCAGAGCTGATGCTGGCCCTTTCCAGAATGTTCTTGAATAACCTCCTCATCTTATGCAACCGAAAAACTGTCTGCCTGAAAAGTTTTGGAACAAATTACTGGTGTAGTCAAGACTGAGTTTCAGGATCAATATTTTTTTGTTTTGTTTTGTTTTTTGGGGACAGGGTTTCTCTGTGTAGTCCTGGCTGTCCTGGAACTCACTCTGTAGACCAGGCTGGCCTTGAACTCAGCCATCTACCTGCCTCTGCCTCCTGAGTGATGTGATTAAAGGCATGCACCATCACTGTTTCAAGGACAAATAAATATGTTTAGTTTGTTGGTTATGTTGTTGTTGTTTGTTTGTTTTTCTATTTTTAAGACAATCTCCTGTATCCTAAATGGGCCTCAAACCTTATATGTATCTGAGGATAATCTTGAACACTGGATCCTCCTGCTTCCATCTCCTCAGTGCTGGGATTACAGACATGCATCAGCATTCCCCATATTATGTGGCACTGGAATCAAACTCTCAGCACTTTGTACAATCCAGGCTGAACTACATCTCCATCCCAAGCAGGCACATTTCTTCAGGGAGGAATGCGGTTGTTCTTGGGCTCACACAGATAAGCCAAGAAAGTAAGCAGAGGCCACACTGGAGACTGGAAAAACCTATGCGCTCCACCCCCAAAGCTCACTAGAACCACTCTCCCTCTCCTTCCTTTTCTTGCCCCCATACCCACCCCACTTCTTCTAGACTTTGGGAGTCTCTTCCTTTCTTAGCCACACACACACACAGGGAAAGTATCTAAGAATTTGCTATGGCCTTCCAACCTCAATTCTGCCTGGCACCTGAGCACATAGTATAAAGTACCTACTAGGTCCATTTCTCTTGTCCCAAGTCTAACTTCCAGGAAACAGAATCTGATTAGGCAAGCTCATTTTTACAGGCACAGTCCCAATCTGTGATCTCTAGCTTACGTAGGAATCAGTTCTTCTAGGGTCCAAGGTCAAGCTCTGGGTCTACAGAGCTGTTCCCAAGAAAAGTCGAGTAAGGATGTCATGTCAGCTTAGACGCCGAAGCCTAGAACACCTAGCACCAATACTAACACCGTTGCCCAAAGACCTAGGAGAAATAAATGCCTATTCATGCCTCGGTTTCCTACTCCAGCAAGACCTTATCTGTTATTCTTGCCACACAATGAGAACTCAGGGAACCCTCACCATGTCCTCACTAGACTAGGCTAACCCTGAGGACCTGGACCACACCATAGTCACCTCTGTAACAGAAAGCCTGATGCTGAGATCTAAAATCAGCCCAGGGTAGAGGACCCAATGAACAACCAAGTGAATCATCTCCTAAATAAAATGATGAGTGGTGCTGTTGTCTGCTCTAGATAAACTAAAGCAAATGTCAAGGCCAGGGAAGAGAGATAAGCTGGATTAAGAGGTAGCAGCAGGAGGATCAGGAGTTCAAGTTTATCTTTGTCTTGCTAGCAAGTTTGAGACCAGCTCAGCTACATGAGACCCTGCCCCAAAAAGTGAAAATGGTCGGAGGATTCTACAAAGAAAAAATAAAGGGGGGGGGGGCATTCCAAAGGAAGAGATAAAGAAGTGTTTGATGTGCCAGGATATATCTTGGTTGGGAGAGTACCTGCGTAGCATGCATGAGGCCCTGGGTTCAGTCATCATCATTGTGTAAAATCAGACATGGTGGCACATTCCTGTATTCTCAGCACTTTGGGAGGCAGAGACAGAAGGCTCAGGATTTCAAAGTTGTAGACCAGTGAGATCTCAGTGGGTAAAATTGCTTGCTGCCAACCCTGATGGCCTAAGTTTGATCCCCCAAACCCACACACTGGAAATAGAGAACTGACTCTCAAAACCTGTTGCATGCATGCACCTGCAAGTACACATGTTCTCTCTCTCTCTCTCTCTCTCTCTCTCTCTCTCTCTCTCTCTCCGTCTGTCTCTCTCTCTCTCTCTCTCTCTCTCGTGCGTGCGCAAGTACGCTCTTGCTCTCTCGCTCTCACTCTTTCTGTCACACATACAGACACACATGTACACTCATACACACTCTCACACATACATATTCACACACACACACACTAAACAAACAAATGATAAATGAAGTTCAAGGACATCTTCATCCACAGAGCAGGTTCAAGGAGAGTCTGGCTAGCTCCATGCAGGTGTCTTCTACTCCCAGATGTGTGGTTTTGGCTACAATATAGCAGGTGGGGATGACAGAGTCCAGCTTGACATCACCCTCCACATCTGTAAAATAGAGCTAGTGGCAACAGCTTTGCTGCCTTACCAAAAAAATGAATGATGCTATAGGAAGCCTGCCTGGCAGAGCACCTGGGATAGGTCAAAGGGAACAGGTTAAAAGTGCCTGTGCCCTCTGGGTTAAAGGGAATCTTTCAGAAGTAGCCAGATCACTCCAGGTGGACCTTTGTGGCAAAGGGGAGTGTGCAAGGGACTTTGGCACGTACACACGGGCTTTGTTCAAGTGTCCTCCAACTTGGTGTCATGAAGCCTGAGGCAGCAGAGTTGTCTGTGTGCTGCTACCTGAGAGCAGGAGGCCTGTGCAGGCCAATAACAGAGTTATGATGTTAATCATTACAGCGCTGTGTCTGTTTCTGTCTGGGAACAAGGCACAGTGATCTTTGTTCCCCTCTATAAAGATGAAAGGTGAGGTGCTACTGAACGTGATGAGTCCCGGCAGGGAGAATGGCATGCTCTCCCTGCCACCTGCCTGGGAAGACTCTCCATCTTCTCCCTGGAGTCCTGGGGGGGGGGGGGGATTAAGCCCCTGCAGGTTGAAGAGCAGGGAGGCAGATTTGTTCCTCCAGGGAAGCCAAGGTGTCTTAGTTTGGGTGACTATTTCTGTGATGAAACACCATGAGCAAAAGCAAATTGGGGAAGAAAGGGGTTACTTGGCTTATACTTTCACATCATAGTCCCTCAGCAAAGGAAGTCAGGACAAGAACTCAAACAGAGCAGGAACCTGGAAGCTGGAGCTGATACAGAAGCCACTGTGACATGCTGCTAACTGGCTTCCTCTCCATGACTTGCTCAGCCTGCTTTCATACAGAACTCAGGACCACCAGCTCAGAGATGGCACCACCCATAACTGGCTACCACCCCCATCAATCACTAATTAAGAAAATGCTTTACAGACTTGCCTATCTTATAGAGGCATTTTCTCAATTGAGGATCCCTCCTCTCCAATGACTCCAGCTTGTATCCAGTTAACACAAAAGTAGTCAGTACACCGGGCAAGTTATTCAAAGGATAAATCATGCAGCTGATGGGCAAGAGAGTTAAAAAATATATATATATGATATAAATCTATTATATATAGGTGTGTGTGTGTGACTATAGCCTCCCCCAACCCCCTCAAAAAAAAAACTTCAAACAGAAATATGCATGTGACATTATTCACAATCACCGAAAGGTAGAAATAGGCCAAGAAGATGGGTCTCACATAAAAAGGCTTGCCTCACAAGCCTGATAAGTTGAGTTCAATCCCTGGAAGTCACCATAAACAGCTGGATGCAGTGATGTGCAATCTGTGCTCCCAGAACTCCCAGTGAGATAGGAAGTAGAGACAGAATCATCCAGATGCTCTTGCCCAGCTCCCCCGGAGTACACAGCACAGTGGCAGACAGCAGAGAAACCCTACCTCAACAAAGAAGAATGGATTACCAAAGGTTTCCTCTGACCTTCACACACAGGCCACGGCATGCACGTGCACACATGAATAAATAATAAATAAACATTTTTTCAAGGTGGAAACAGTTCTGATTCCACTTACTTGGGAGAATGATGCAGAAGGACCACAAGTTCAAAGCCAGGCTGGGCTACAGGGTGAGTTCCATACCAGCCTGAACAACTTCCGTGAGGCCCTATATTAAAATTTAAAAGCTAAGTGGTTAGGGATGCAGCTCAGTGGCAAGGCGCTTGTTAAGTATGTGTGAGGATCTAGATTCTGTGCTCAGTGCTAAAAGAAATCAATGGAAGAATTAAAGGAAAGGAGGGAAAAAGAAAGGAAGGGAGGGAAGAAAGGATGGAGGGAGGGAAGGAGGAAGGCAGGGAGGGAGGGAGGGAAGAAAGAAGGAAAAAGGAAGGAAAGAAAGAAAGAAAAAAGAGGACACAGTGGAGAGGAGGGGGGAGAGGGAAGCAGGGAAGGGTGGAAACACTACAAATGCCCCAAATGCCCACCTATTAATGGATGTGAGCTATGGCTCATT
This sequence comes from Pachyuromys duprasi, assembly GCA_028658305.1. NCBI lineage: Eukaryota > Metazoa > Chordata > Mammalia > Rodentia > Muridae > Pachyuromys > Pachyuromys duprasi. Next base: position 81,703,857 of record CM053763.1, read on the forward strand.
CCTGCCATTTGTTCAGGCTAGATAAATCCATAGAAACAGATGGCAGGTGAGGGTTGCCAGGAGCGTACAGGAAGGGAATAGGAGCTGACTGCTAACAGTTGTTGCACTAAAATACACAAGTCTGTGAATATGTTAAAAGCTTAGCATTTAACACTTTAAACAAATGAGCTGTATGCTGTGGAAACCGTATCTTAACAAAGCTGCTTGAACAGTTCACACCTAGACTCAGGGCCCTCCCTCACCTTTGGCAAAATATTAAGCACTGATCATTGTTCCAGGTGGTAGACCCACAGTCTTGAACAAGGCTGGCATCAGCCTGCCCTCATGGCCTGTGTGTTTTCCTAAGAAACTCTACAAGACTAAAATGAACAAGAAAATTCAAGGGTGATGAGATTCTAAAGCAAAAACAGAGCTTAATTAGAGAGTCCTGGAGAATATGGAAGCATGTTCAGAAGAGGAGATATTCCCAGCAAAAACCGAGCATACTCAAAGGGCGTGAGGCAGGAAGAGCGGGAGGCACTAATGGCACAAGATCAGAGGGCTGGAGCACAACGCCTCCACATCTCCATGAGTTAGCCTGAGCGTGTCCTACTGTTCTCTAAGTCTTCTCATCGGAGGGACAGTGTCAATCATTCATTCACTCCCAGCACCCTGTTCTGTGCTCGGTGTGACTTTCCTTCCCTCCATCTCCATCCCTGACGTGCAGATGAAGCCTATACCACTAGCATGGGACACATGCTCTACAAAGGTACAAAGTAGTACACACAGTTCTCCTGTCAATACTGTGTGTCTGGAGGATGCATGGCTCTGGACGCTATGTGGCACTAACCATAGAACCAACTCTGATGGCTTGTGAACTGTCTCCCTTGAACAAATGTGACTTGCCCAGACCTTGCCGGCTCTTCACTGACCAGTGCATCCAAAAGAGCTACCACTATCTTGGCACTCCGAGGACTGCCTTTTAGCAGGCTTATCTGCCAACTGGCATGAGTCAGATAGCTGTGTTAGAGAAAATGTGCTACTACTGTGTATTCTATTGTAATTTTGAAGTATTGTTTGTATTTGGTATGGTGTGTGTGTGTGTGTGTGTGTGTGTGTGTGTGTGTGTGTGTGTGTGTTTGAGACATGGTCTTGTATAGCCCAGGCTAACCTTAAACTGACTGTAACTGAAGATAACCTTGAACTCTTGTTCCTCCTGAAGCCGCCTCCCAAATGCCTGGCTCCAGATACTGTTGATAAGGCAGAAGCCTGGAACCGAAGCCCATCTGTATGCAGATTTGCTTCTTTCTGCCAGAGTGCCAGAAGTATGGGGCAGTCCTCTGGTCTTTTTTTTTTCCCTGGGAACATCAGGCTACTGCTCCTGTTTCTGTAGTATCACATGTGGGTAATAGAGCCCTCACAGTTTTGCCTGTGGCCATGTTCATGATGTTAGTTGATTAAAAGAAGAAGATGGCCTCCAGATTCCTAGTCTTTTCTTTAAAAAAAAAGATTTATTTATCTTATTTTAATATGTATGGGTATTTGCCTGTGTATATATGTGCACCATATACTTTCTTGGTACCCAAGGAAGCCAGAAGCGAACATCTGATCCCTGCCTCTGAGGCAGACGGCAGTTCCATCTCAGATTTTCAAAAGCACTGTGAATCCCAGCTTGGCAATGCATAAGAGCTCACATTATGTCTTGGGTCACACAGGAGAGCTAGGCTGTCCCTAGGGGCTCAGGGAAATGCTAGAGATGCTGGCTTGTAGACACACTCATTTGCCACTCACCCGCTCCATCTCCCTTACTTCTCCATCTACCACATGACAAAGAGTCTCAGTTTCACCAAGGATCATCTATTGCGTGTTTGTGTCTAGAACAAGGTCCGATACGAGTTTTTATTTAAAACAACAGTAATCAGAGTTCTCATTTGCTGTACTCGTTTGCTGTTGACTTGTGGTTGGGTGGACTTTTGGTTTTGAGACATAGTCTCACTATGTTGCCCAGTCTGACCATGAAATCCTGGGTCAAAAAGCCCTCCTGAGTAGTTGGAACTATTGGCTCATACCACCATGCCCAGCCCTGTGGTAAATTTTATACATCTTGTGTTGTTTTCATGGAATTTCCCCACATATCTCTGAGGTCAGTACTATCATTCATCTTGTTTTACAGTTGAAGAAAAGGAGACTAGAAAAGTTGTGATATTGTAAGTTCAAGGGGAGGCAACTATCAATTCATCCATCAGAACATGTACTTGTAATCTCAGAGCCTCGTGAGACTGGCTCCATTCTCCAGAACCCTCCTCAGCCCTCCCCAGGAGCTCACACACCAGCTCAATACAAGTTTGTATGTAGGTGGCCATGCCTCGACGACCAGGACAGTGTGGAGAATGACTAAAGCCATTCCATAGCTCTAGACAATCCCTGCACCTTGTTCACAGCAGTGACCCAGCAGCATCTCACTGGATCCTTCCAAAGGGGCCAAAAGACACATAATATATAGCTTCCCTGAAAATGAAGATAAGCGATGAGGGGATTCCTCCCAGTCACACCATCAGGCAGTCAGAACTAGGCCCACTCTGGCCCTAGGCTGAGTTCCAGAGAAATAATGGCTAGATAATAAGTTATCTCACCTCTGGGAGGCCAGGCAGCCCTGTGTCTACACAGGAAAACCGAGGTAGATAAATGCAGGAATTCACAGCCCTATAAAAAATGAATTAAGATAAAACACATACCCTTACTACTTAATGAGTGAGCTTTACGGACAGCAATGCATGACAATGACTCAGAGGAACACAATTATCTTATCATAAGTTACAGGCAATCAATTTTCATTTCTAAGCAAATACCATATTCCCTCGATCCTAACACACCTAGTTTTCTGGGGGTGCACAGGGCAGGGATAGTTTTTTTCCCCTTTTAGCTCTTTCTGAAGTCTGGGTGCAACATACCATAGATGAGTAAATTGACTACACATCTTATTTCTCCCAAGACCAGTGTGTTGAACTGAGAATATGACCTTCACCCAATGCTGCCTTAGACTGGATATTTCCCTTCCTCCCTCACCTCTGTCCTGGCCTAAGCAGCCTCCCTCACCCACCTCTCTCTTTAGGTCAAGTCCCAAAAAGAAATCTATGCCTCCCTGTGAAGCTTGGGAGATGCTTTGCTTGCTTTCTTCTTGTCCTAGATCACATCGAGGCTGACTCAAAAACAATAAAGTATTTAGGAAAACTAGAAAGAGAACACACCTTCCCCAGCCCAAGATCATCCCAAACCCTGATCCCTAATGTGAAGAATGGCATGGTTAACTGCGCCTGGATCTGGTGAGCTGGGGCATGTAGCAGCTCCCTTCGGGGCCTCTTGTTCATGCTCCCTGCTCTCGGCCCAGAGGTCCTTGGCTTGCTAAGAGAGAGGAGACTTCAGATGCTGCCTTCTTGGAGGCAGTGGGGTGTGTATCCTGGGGACATGTCGCAGCACCTTGGTCCTGAGCCCACAGCCCCTCTGCTTTATTACATGCCACCCACAATTCTCAGGACAAACACCCAATTCTTTTGCAAGCTTCTATTCCAGATCTGGGGCTTATGGCCATCATGTACTAGAGACTCCACGCTCCCTTCTACAGTTGTAAAAACAGAGTTAAAATGGGAAAGGTCACAAGGATTGGCTTCTGCACTTGAGAGACAGAAGCAAGGGAAGCAACCCAGGTACAAAACTAGAGTGAGATCTTAAAAAAAAAAAAAAAAAAGGGAAGACTAGGGGTATAGTTCAGGTCGTAGCATGCTTGCCTAGTATGCATAAGGCCCTGGTTCCTCCTCAGTACCACATAAACTAGGTGTGGTGGTGCCTAACCTGTAATCCAGCACTTTGGAAGTGGAGGCATGCAGATCATAAAGTCAAGGTCATCCTCAGCAATTGAAGTCATCCTCAATGAGTCTGAGACCAGCCTGGGAGACATAATACCTTACCTTAAAAGAAAGAAAGAAAGAAAGAAAGAAAGAAAGAAAGAAAGAAAGAAAGAAAGAAAGAAAGAAAGAAAGAAAGAAAGAAAGAAAAGAAAGAAAAGAGTCAAATTCCCCAGTCCAGGGTCAATCAGTCCAGAAGCCCCTCACCCTTCCTCAGTGTTTGTGAAATGGCCATAGTAACAACTCCCGTCTCTGACCATTTCCTAGCTCCCTTCCAGCCTCACCTGCAGCAAATCTTACTTAAAGCTCTACAGTGTCTTCAGGATGAGTTTCAAGAAGGCAGGTAGCTAGCAAGCAAGGGAATCAGTTGGGAAGAACGGATCCCAAAGAGCACTCAGGGCATTTCTGCAGGGCAAGAGAACTTGGTCCAGAACCAGAAAGCTGGATTCACCATCCTGGTTTTGCCATCCACAAGCTATCTGACTCTGGGTCATGACTTACTTGCCTTTAAATGAGAACACATTTTGGACCCAGGGTCCAAAGCTACTTGGAATGCCCAGAGCTTTAAGTACATTGTTATCTCATGGAATCTTCACAAGCCTGGGAAGAAATAATTACTCAATGGATGAAAAACCTGAGGCCCAAGTCTTACTGCTGGGCTGCAGCAGGCCTGGGGATTAAAGGCCTCCTGTTCAATGCTGCCCCCTGAGAGGCAGGATAGGAAAAAATAATATTGAGAGGAAGTAGAGGTGAATTATGTAGTAGAGAGAAGCCCACATTGAGAACAGCATGAAGCTGGGGAGCTGGCAGCGGGAAAGGCTTGGGAGGGTGTGTTTTCATCTTGAACTTTACAAGGCTCCCTGGGAGGGACACTAGCTATAGCCTGGAGACCAGCATACACCTCCAGGTCTTTCCAAGAAATGTTAGAGTCTCTGAGTCTCCACCTGCTGCAGATCACACCCCCTGTCAGCAACATCACAATGAGACAGAGAGGAGCAAAGGGGTCAACCCACCAGGATTTGGCATAGACCTAGCTCCAGGGTTGACTACAGCTCAGGAAAGCCCTAGAACACCACGACATTCCCAGGCTCCTGAGGTCCCAGGTATCTCATCATGTAAGAGCAAATGGGGAAGCTGGCTTAGAGGAGATGGAGCCAGCATCCATCCTGCCCCAGGTTGTCTAGCACCTGGGCCAGCTATCTTCATCATCACAAGGGTCAGCAGCACAGCCCAGGCAGAAGCTCATGTCTGCATTGGAAAGAGGAGGCTCTTTCAGCTGGAGAAGTTCTCCCCTGGGACATATTGCCCATTCCCATACTCAACAAATATTAAGCAGGAAAGGGGCTCCCGGGGCCTGCACAGAAAATGACAAGGCCAGTTGAAACTGAAAAACACTAGCAAGACCAGAATGTGAGTCCCCCAACACCAAATCCCTGGTTTCTTGAGCACATGCACACATGACCCTGGGTTCTACTTTGGGTCAGTCCCAGCTAGCAAACTGCACTATTCTAAAAGTTTCATTTAATACTTATGAGGTATAGAATGGCATAATGTGTGGATGTGGATGGGTATGGTGTTCATTAAACAAACAAACAAAAACATTCATCCAGTGTCTTGGGCCCTGCTGCCCCTCAGGACCAGGAGACAAAGCTAGTCACCAGGTAGATACCTCCTACATTGGGGGTGGGAAGTAGGAGTCTCCCAGGTCAGTCTGCATGTAGCCTCAATAAACAGGGATCTCCCTAGGGTGCCACTGAGAGCTACAGACCTTTCCTGGTCCTCAGGGGTTTGGAACAAACCCTGTGAGAACAACTGCTCAGCAGGCTCTGCACCTGACCTCCACCCCCACTGTGGCCCCAAGGCACACACAGACCCACCTTGGGTCTCCTGAGCTTGGGTAGCTTTCCTTCTAATCACTGGCCCTCTCTCTGGTCCACCCGAACAGAGACTGCACCTGTGTCACCGTTTGTTTCCCAGCCTGTGGTGACTCTGGAATCATGAAGGGATTGCTCAATGAAACCATTGATTCTGGCTCTGGTGGTTCCTCTGGAACACCGAGGTGATAACCATCTAGGCGACTCCTGACTGTCCTCTACATCAGATGAGACGTGGGAGATGAAAGGACCTTGGAACCAACATGCCAGCAGTGATATGGGCCTTATTATCCCCCATAAAAACGGCACCAGTTAAGTGTCTCTCTGGGAAAGGACTTGGCTGAGGAGGTTCTAGTTTTAGCTGGAGTGTGCTTGCACGTACGTGGGAGCATGCGCTAACCCAGGAAAGCCGTCTGGACCCTGAAAGAAGACCTGTAGCTTCAAGCAGCCTTCAACAGCACTGGCCTGGTTGGCCTCACTCCCAGTGACACACAGCTGCCCAGACCCCCAGGGCCCTGGCTGAGTCAGCACAGAGTCCCCTTTAGTACCCCTGTCCTGCAGTTCTCCAGCTGCCTGTTAGCTGGGCCAGTGGATTGCCAGGCAGGACGGAAGCCCTGTCAGGCCGTAAATGACCACTGGCTCCAGGCTGGCCACCCGCCCTGGCCGCCCGCACGGAAGGGCCGGACTTTACCCAGCAAATCGGGAAGGAACTGGAGCCTCTGAACTTGGAACTTGGGCTCCATCGATAAGGCCAGTGGACAAACAGAGGGCAGGGGCCAGAGCTCCCCTTTATACACACAGAAGCTTGGCTCCAGGCTGATACATCGAGATCTTTGCCCTTTAGTTCAAACAGGAAATCTTAAAATGGAAAATGAGCTGCGTAAGGAAGGGGCGCGGCCACCAGCCTACAAGGAAAGAGAGCAGGTTGTTGGCAAAGAGCACTGAGGCTTCATGCAGTAGGGAACTCTGCTTCTTGGTGTGTTTAGAAGAATTCAGCAGCTGTAAATGCTAGAAAGCAAGCGGGCAGGTGAGGATGCTCTGTGGGCAACTTGGGGCAAGGGAGAATGAGCCAGCTGCCTTGAACCACAGCCTGCAGTTTCTTCCTTAAGAGGTCTGTGGAGAATGACATCACCCAATAGAACCTCAGTTTCTCCATCCATAAATGGCGCTGGCAATAGCATCTCCCTCCTAGTACAAAGGAAGGTCTCTAAATGAACCTGTGGCACAGAGTGTTCGAATGGCCAGCCCTGCATCCTAATGAGGCCCCTCCCCAAGAGATATTTCACAATCAAAAGGGGAAATCCAAAATAAGATCTCTGGCTCCCCATGCCACCCCCATACACCCCCATGCCACACAGTTCAAAGCAGAGAAAATTGGGGGAAGGTAAATAATTAGAGAAGCTGAGCGGGTCTTCCTGCTGGAAGAGCCAAGTAATTATTCACCTGTAAATTACTCCTCTCACATTAATTCCATCTCTAGATCCTTCAGACAAGAGAAATTCATTTATTTACGTCTCTACCCAGGCTGCTTCGGTAAACATCCCAACAAGCTTGCCTGGCCCATTAAAAGAAGGAAAAAGTGGAAGAAATGAGACAGGCGGGAGAGAGGGAAATTAACTTGTGGTCATTACTGGCATTTAGAAGATTGCCTCCAAGGGCAATTAATGGGGAATCAAAGCCAAGGCAAGACCTCATCCTCAGCCAAAGGGGAGGCCATGGCAGCCAGGAGGGGCTGTAAGAATCCTTGGCTTTCCACCTGCAGGAGGGAACCTTCCAGTAACCTTCCTTTCTGCCCTAAAGCAGTGAAGTAAGCGACACTGAGTATAGAAAGAGCTCTTCGTCTGCAGTGAGGTCGTTCTTGATTCTTCCCTCTCTCTCAAAAACCCAGACCTTTCCAAAACATTATCAAGCCAACCTGGCTATTTCTGGGCATGGCACACTCATTAAGTACTGAATGAATGAATCCATATAGCTGTTCATCCTAGTGTCATAAAGCCTCTCAAATTTGCCAAAGCCCATATTCAGCCCCACCCCTGCCCCACCCCAGTCTTGAAACTGACAAATCAAACAAGGCACAGCTCCAAACAAAGAGAAAGTTGTAATTTAGACAGTTTCCTCTAGAGTTGAACAACATGGGTTTAAGGTCTGGGTCAGCCCTGGATCACCTGTGTGGCCTTGGGGCAGTGGATTGTCATCTCTGCACCTTAGCTTCCTCATCTATAAAAGGAGCATGGAAATAGCACCTAACCCTTCCTTATAGTCAGGTGCATTATGAGTTACTGGAGAAATGCATGCCATTTAATAAGTATGCACTGTTAGCTTCAGCAACACTCTTCTTGTCACCCTTGTTGGTCTCCTCAAATGAAAGGCAAAGAAAGCAACCTTCAGCATGTTTTGTGACTGCTCAGCCCCGCCTGCCTCTTAGACTCAGCCCTCACCACTTCCCAGCCCTCTTCATTCTAGCCACAAAGTCCTTCTGGTTTCTCAAATGTTGTCTTCTACCTCAGCTGCCAGGACAGGCAGCATCCGGATGCTAGCAGTCCAGTGAGAAGCACCAGGGAAGTGACTTCACAGAACCCCACCTACAGAGCATGTGTAAGACTTGGAGGCCAACCTCCTCAGCTGTCCTTTCTGAGCACACACAATGTCTAGAAGCTTTCTACTCACTCTGAGACATCCAACAGCCCTGTGAACCAAGAAGGTGGCTGAGTTATCCCTGTTTTAAAATGAAGGATCTGTGGTCCCTGTAGGGCGCAGTGATTCGTCCACGACTTAGTAACAGTAAGAACATAATCTGAAGTTTCCCAGAGTGAGATGCAGCTCAGTTGGTAGAGTACTTGACTAGCAGGCACTGAGACCATGGGCTCAGTCCCCAGTACTGCATAAAAATGGGCATGGTGCTCTGCCTGTTATCCCAGAACCTGGGAGATAGAGACAAGGGATCTAAGATTTAAGATCAATCTGGGCCATCTGGTGAGGCAGACCAGGCTAGAGAATCAAGGTCAACTAAGCCGGACCTAGCTGTACAAGCCTGTAAATGCAGCTGCTCTGAAGACTGACGTATGCCAAATTCAAGACTAGCCTGAGTTTCAGGATGAGTTTAAGACCAACTCAGGTACCTTAGTGAGACCCTGTCTAAAATATAAGAACAGAAGGCTGCAGAGATAACTCGGTGGTAGAGCACTTGTTTAGCATGCATGAGGTCCAGGATTTAATCTTCAAGAGAGAAAAGGAAGGAGGGAGGGATAGAGGAAAAGAGGAAGGGAGGAAGGGAAAATAGTGAAAAGAAGAGAGAAGAGAAAAGATAAAAGAACCAGTTTAGATCAACTGGTGGAGATCAACATGAGGGAGGGAGGGAGAGGAGAGAGGATGGCAGAGAAGAATGGTGAAGAGAGAAGAGATAAAAGAACAAAACAGAACCAATTGAGGCACATGTGGAGATCAACATGAAACCAGGGACAGCTCCAGGGAAGCTGTCATTATGGGATGAGATAAAACCTACCAGGAAATGAGCTGGAGATGGGAACTTACAGGGGACTCAGAACCAGGACCTAAGGGAAGAGATGTGGCAGGGCAGGGAGTGAAAATACACAATGACCAACAATAACAGCAAAGCTGTCTCCACAACAATCATCCCCCAAAATAGCAAAGTGTATTTATTCAATGTTTTCCTCCAAGTACATTCTACGAGCCTCATTTTAATATTTCACTAAAAGGATAAATGATCTCAGGATGCTAGCAGGCATGTTGGCAGACATGAACTGCACAAGGGGAAGGCCAGATCTAGAAGGCTCAGATCCTGGCCTGGTACCCTCAATAGGTAGCATGAGTAGAGAAAGAAAGAAATGACAAGCTAATATGAATGATATGGGAAATCCCCTGGATGTCCTTAAATTCATATTTATGAATAAACTCAGAGTATTATTATTGTCATCTTATTATTGTATTGTTTTTCAAATGATTGTCCAAGCAACGATGTAAGTTAAAAATAGTGTTTGACTGAAGACCCTAGTGAGGGAAACAGGGACTGTTTCAGTCATGAACTTGATGCTGACTCTTTGACCCTCCCCCATACAAGCCAGGGAGTGACAGACTGGCTAGATCCCAGGGGAGGACATTGCAGCCAGCCCTGAGGAGATAGGATGAGCTGGGGTTGGATGGAAGGGGAGGAGGTCCTCCCCTGTTGGTGGACTTGGAGGGGGC
>CM053763.1:81714314-81792095 GCA_028658305.1 Pachyuromys duprasi
GGGAGGAGGGAGATGAGGGAGGGAGTGGGAGGGTGGGAGGGAATGAGGGAGGGCGCTACACCTGGGATGCAAAGTACCTAACCTGTGATTGATATAAAAATAAATAAATTAAAAAAATAGTGTTTGAGGGAACCTGACCTCCCAGACCCTCAGGCTTCTTAAACACCAGTTTCTATTTAGCATCTTTATTGGAAAGAGTCAAAAGTAACATCCGGAGTATAGCTCAGTGGCTGATTGCTAGCCTAACATCCACAAAGCCTTGGGTTGGATCCCCAGCACTACATAATCTTGGTATGGGGGCACAGCCTGAGCTCCTATCACAGTGGAGGTAGAGCAGAAGGATTAGAAGTTCAAGGTTACCCTCAGTTAGGGAGTAATTTCTAGGCCAACCTGAGCTAAACATTTCGCCTTGAAAAAAAATTTTATATGATGTTCACTTCACACATGGAACCTATCTACTGGGACATCAAGTCCAAAACCATTTAAAAACAAAGTCTCTGGGCTGTATTCTCCAACCACTAAACAACTCATCTAGAAATAAAAAAAGGATAACAAGAGGAGTATTGTTTTGACAATGTATGAGCCAAAGTCTAAGTAAGGCTAAGATCACAGAAGAAATTAAACTGTGACTTGGAAAGTACATGAAAATAGCAGTGCCAATGCCAGAACGTGTGCACAGCCCAATGAACCCCATGGTGGGGCGGCTGACAGTAACACTAGGTGAGGATGGAAGAAGTGCTAGTAAGTACTGAAAACTATCCAGCTTAAGGGCCTGGAAAATAAACACAAAATCAACTTCAGGAAAGAAAACATGAAAACCAATATAAACGGGAGCAGAAATCACTGAAACTTAAGACAAAACAAGCCCAAGTTTTGACAAGGTCAGAGTTGGTTCTTCATCAGCTTTAAAATGATCGATAAGCTTTGAGCGAGAAGGATCAAGAGAATTATAAAATTATAAAAGCTTAGAAAAACAGCATTATGGCTGGAGTTAGCGGTCTGCAAGGAGAGAGAGAGCCTATCAGTGTAGCTCGGTGGCACTTCTCTGGAATGTGGGAGGCCCAGGGTTCTATACTATAACAACCATAACAAAGATTGACATTGAGAGTGATAGAAGTGGAATGCAATTACAGATAGTGTAATTGTGAATGGATAGTAATCAATGCTGTGAATGAGTGGGCTGAGATGCAGCTTAGTGGTAAGAAGCTTGCCAGGCAGGTACAGAGCCTAGAATTGAATATCTACAGATAGTGTAATTGTGAACGGATAGTAATCAATGCTGTGAATGAGTGGGCTGAGATGCAGCTTAGTGGTAAGAAGCTTGCCAGGCAGGTACAAAGCCTAGAATTGAATATCTAGAATTGAAAAGTACATATATTGTGGGTGACTTTATGCCAGTAAAATTAAAATAGATAAAAGAGAACTTATGTTCTCATACAATTATAATCTACAAAGTCTACTAAAAGTGATTAGAAATTCTGCCTTTTTCTTTAGCTATTAAAGAAGTGAAATATATAGATAGATTATATCTAAATATATAGATAGATATCTATATATACACTATATCTGTATAGTACATATATTAAATATATTAAAATAATCTAAAAAAAAAAACTCCCATGGGTCTGGGGGAAATGGCTCATTTGGTAAAAGTGTGTGCTGCAATAAGCTGAGGACCTAAGCTCAGCCCTTAGCACTCATGTGGTCATGTGCACGCCTATAACACAGGTTCTGTGGGGAACAGAGACGGAAAGCTGAAGAGCCTAGATGGCCAGAAGCCTAGCTCCAGCTTCAGTGACAGAGCCTGTCTCAAAGGAATAAGGTAGATGGAGATAGATGAGGTTACCCAATGTCCTTTCCTGGTCCCCCTCACATGAACCTGCGCATAAAGGTCACATATGTCATACTGCACCACCTCATAGACAGAACTCCTAGATCTAACAATGTCAAAGCTAGCTTCAACTACACATTAATAAATAGGTGAGTGACAGATTCAGGCTCTGCCATGCAACACAGAGAATAAATATCCTATCTCTTTTCTGAAAAAAATATGCCTAAGTGAGAAGAAAGAAGGAAGGAAGGAAGGAAGGAAGGAAGGAAGGAAGGAAGGAAGGAAGGAAGGAAGGAAGGAAGGAAGGAAGGAAGGAAGACTAGCCAGCATAGTCGCAGGGGAGCCTAGATGCAAAGCTGTATGCACAGTGTAGTTAATTCATCTAACCCAGTGGTTCTCAACCTTCCTGATGCTGTGACCCTTGAATACAGTTCTTGTGTGTGGTGACCACAACCTAAAAGAATTTTTGTTGCTGTGTCATAACTATAATTTTGATACTGTTATGAATCATAATGCAAACATCTGATATATAGGATATCTGGAATGTGACCTCTATGCATGTTGCGACTCACAGGTTGACAACCACTGGATTCTAAGCAGTGCTGTTTTGGCTTAAAGCAGGTGTATGTATTTTTTATATTCATCATTGTAACATTTTTTTCAATGTTTGTTTTTATTTATGTGTATGTGTGCATGTCCTGTGGAGGTGGGCGCCTGCAGAGGCCAGAAGAGCATGTCCAGATACTCTGGAGCTGGAGCTACAGGCAGTTCTGTGCTCTGGGACCCAAACTTGGGTTCCCCTGGAGAAGCAGTCCATTCTCAGAAGTGCTGAGCCAGCTCTCCAGCCCCCTCACAGTAACATATTAAGGGAGATAAACCACAAGACTGTGAGCAGTCACACAAAAATGTCTTTTAGAATGCAACAGTAACACGTGATTTGGAGGCCAAAAAAATTACAAAACTAGAAATAAAAATTTCCTCAGTTTGAAAAATTACAAAAATCCAAAGCAAACATACTTAGCAGTAAAGCGCTAGGAGAAGTGCCTCACACACAGTCTTCGCTTAGATTGACTTTAGGTGATAGAGAAGCATAAACTCATGTGTACAGATAAGGTTCTTTAATTTACAAATGACACCCATGAAAGCACCAATAGAAACTAAGAAGAAACAAAAATTAGCAAGGTCGCTTTCAGCAAACAAAACTGTTACTTTTTTTTAATGCAGTAATCATGAGGTAATGTGAATTCAAAAAGATAAGCAGAATGGGCGTGTTGGTGCTCACCTGTCATTTCCACAGAGAGCTAGCTTGTCTCATCTGAGGTTTCATATGATTTTAGTCAGTGGTACTGAGTCTTGGCCCAGTAGGCACAACTATGCAGGCTTCCTACCACTGGCTTTTTTTTTTAACTTTATTTTGAGATGGGGTCTCACTAATTTTCCCTGGATTTGAACTTGTGACCCTTCATTGTTGGTATCCCAATCACTTGGGATTACAGGCCCACCATAACTGCCCATCTTGATTCTTAATAATTTTTTTGTTTTAAAAAAATTACAAGAGCTGGAGCTATGGACCAGTAGCTAAGAACATGGCCTGCTTTTCCAGAAGACCTGGGTTCGATTCTCAGCCAAAATGAAGACTCACAGACATGTGTAACTTCAGTTTTCCCAGGGATCCCATGCTCTCCTCCAACTTCATGAGTACACAGTACAGTACACAGTACAGGCAAAACACCCACATACATGAAATGAAAATAAATAAATCCAGAGATACAGCACAACTCATTAAATAATAAAACAGTTTTTAAAAGATAGGTCTCTATGTCACTCTAGTTGGCCTGAAATTCAAAGTGATCTTCTACCTCCCAAGTTCTGGATAACAAGTGTGTGACACCTTGCCCAACTTTACAAAAATAAGCATAATAAACAATGGTCAGGACCCCAGTGGAGAAAAACATAAAATGTGGCTTCTCTTGGATTTTTTTTGACAGGTTTTGTTGTTTGGAGGAGAGGGAGACACAGGGCAGGGAGAGGAGAGAAGAGAGGAAAACAAAATACTGACAGCTTTTCCATGGGAACTGTTAAAACATTTGAGAAAGAGCGAAAGTGGACCCTGTTGTAATCCTAGCAGAAGGTGGAGACAGGAGGCTCAGTGTTCAAGGCCATCCTCAACTATAGAACAAGTTCAAAGCCAACCTGGGTCACATGAGACCCTGTCTCAAAAATAAAAAACGTAAGTAAAAAAGAAAATGATCTATTTGTGTCTGTGGCTCACCAGGACCACCCACTGTGTCTCCCGGGATTCCCCAGAACCTTCAGGTGACCAGTAGTCCTTTATGACTTCCTGACATGAGTCCCGACATACACTGAGCTGACACTGATAAAAAGTTCAAATAGTAAAAGCTAAACAATGTTTTGATAAGCAACATCCCAATGTGTGAAAAACAAGAAATAGTTAGCAACCCAGAAAGAAATGCTCACCAGGCATCAGCCAGACAGGCACGCTCCACCAAGCATCGGAGACTTCACAAGTGTGGACACAAGGCCATGTGCATCATCTGGGCTTAACTATTTAAATGCCCAGAGGCCATTGTTCTAGTTCATGGGATGATGCACTGCACAATTCTAGCAGCTCAGGGATAGAGCTCTTTCCTCGTATGGACAAAGCCCTAAATTTGATCCCCAGCACTGCCGAGGGGGTGGGCATTGAAAATATTACCCAAAACTGAAGGGGCTGGAGAAATGGGCTCAGCAGTTAAGAGCCCTGGCTGCTCTTCCAGAGGACCTGGGTTTTATTCCAAACACCCACATGACAGCCCACAACTCTCTGTAACTCCAGTTCCAAGGGGCAGGACACCCTCACACAGATATATATCCAGGCAAAACACCAATGCATATAAAAATAAACCATTAAACTGTTTTTTTTTATTGGAATGTGGCTGAGAGAATACACTCAGTGGTAGTGCTTGCCTGGCATGTACAAGGCCCTGGACTGTGATGAGAAAAAAATAAAGATGAGAATACGAATGCATCCCAGCACTCAGGGAGGCAGAGGCAGGCGGATCTCCAGGATTTTGAGGCTGGCCTGGTCTACAAAGTGAGTCCATGACAGCCAAGGCTACACAGAGAAACCCTGCCTCGAAAACCAAATGAATAAATAAATGCATAGAAACAAGGCTCCTGGCAATGTGTGGAAGTGTTAGCCAGGGCTGTCTTCAAATGACAAGATGTCGGGGTTTTTTTCTTCCCCCTTTTTCTGTAGTTTCTAATTTCCTGCAATGAACACGTATATCTTTTATAATCAAGAAGGGGAAAAAAAGTACTTTGTTTAACAACACAAACCCCTAATTTCAAAGATAAACACCAGGCAGTTGAAAGAAGAGGGGGGAAAAAACCCACTAGGTATAAAAATAACTTTCCTTGGGTTTGATCTTCAGGCAAGAGCTACAATCTCAGGAACTCTTTTTTTTTTCCCTCGAGCTTTTCTGGGTCCTGCATAACAAAATTGGCCCAAATGTGCCTGTGGGATTATATTGTTCCCTAGGCAGGTAAAAAAGAGAAAGCTTTTGTGCATTTAAGGAAAAAGCACACCAGGCCTTATTTTTAGATTTACTGTAATTCAGTCTCCTAAAGGGCTTAACAGCCAAGTGAACTTGGAAATTTGTTCTTCCTTTTCAAGCATCATAGGTTGCTCTCTTTATTGTTGTTGGTAGTGGAGCGTGTGTGTGTGTGTGTGTGTGTGTGCCTGTGTGTGTGTGTGCATACAGAGGCGAGCAATCTAGCCTCACCACAGGCAGGCACTTCCCCTCACTGTGTGTACATCTGTTACCTGGTCCTAGCCCCTTTGCTGGCCTCACCAGTCACTAAATTCTTTCACGGGAGATTAGCATCTCAAGTACCTATACTAACAGCAGCATCTATGGTCAGCTGCCGCACTAGCCCCAGCATGCGGACGCAGAAACTGAGACTCCAAAAGAATGACCCATCTGTGCATTGTCAGTGGCCGGGACCAACAAGACTGAATGCCTCAGGTTGTCACTGCTTTCCCCATACCTGGCCACGCCACACCTGGCCTCTATCCTTTAGTCTGTCTGTGGTGTTTGACTTAAGAGAATGCCGAAAGGCAGGTCCAGAGCTCCACTCAGCACTCCCTTACACTCCTCTCTACAGGATGGCATCTCCCTATGGCCGAGCCCATGAGAGGAAGAGGCAGGAAGAGGTCCCCTGGGAACTGGGTTCTGAGGCTCTGCAGCAGGCCAGCCTCATGTACAGAGTGAGGTCTAAGCCAGCTTCAGCTGTAGAGACCTTGTCTCAAACAAACAAGTTCACTTCGGGTGACATACGGAAATGGTAATGTTTTCATTCATTGGCTTAAACAAATATGATAAATATAGCATTAGGGATATATGTAAATTAATTTTACCCATTTAAGTTTTCTGTTGTGGCTTCAGATAATTTATACATTTAAGTATTTAGTTATTTAAGTGTGCCAACGAGATCCACATTATAATTCTACTGGGCAATGTTCTAGTCAGTTCTTTCACATTGGCCCCAGTCTGAAAGAGACTCAACTCAAAACTCACTTTGATTGCTCACCTTACTTTACTTCATATAATAGGTATTCCAGAAATACCTATTGAAAAGTTTAAAAAAAAAAAAAAGAATTCACCAATCCCTTAAGACCTACAAACAATGGCTTTTTCAATCCTCAGCAAATAGATATCAACAGCTCAGCTATATCTGGTTTGTTTCAACTCAAAGGCCAGAAAAAGAAGGCAAGTTGGGGAACACACAGACTCCCCAGTTCTGATGCTGGAACCCAGGTAGCCTGGAGATTTCACCCAACTTTACATTGGGTTGGGCCATGGTGACTGCCACTGCTTAGCCTCGGACTCCCCTGGGAAATGAAGTTTGCGGATCTGCAGCAGACTGAGCGCGGGAGTGTGAAGAATTTACCCTGTGTCCTGCTCTCCCCCTCCGCATTTGTCTGGCCTGAATTTTTTCTGGACAGCTACACAGTGTGCAGACACTGTGTTCCCTGGATTTACAACTCCTTTTATAATGTTTTGGGTGAGGCCTGAAGCTTCCCATGTATTGCTGTTTCCCTTGCTTGTCTTTAGGCTAAGTGGGATTTCTGCAGGAGAACTGGGGGACAGGGGAGAGAGGCAGGCCCCAGAAAAGCATCAGAAAGCTCTGGTTCCCTTCCTCGTAGCTTCCTTTGAGGTCTAGGACACTTGGCCTAGGTCTAGGGAACTGGAGGGAAAAGCTGGTTTCTTAGAGTTGAAAGAGTATCTTAGAAGCAGCTTTACATGTCCCCAGATTTCAACAGCCTACCAGATGCTCCGCCGAGAAGTTCTCAGGGACACTGTCACTGTTTTAGTTACTATTCCTGGAGCTGTGATAAAATAAATTGATGGAAACAACAAAAGGGAAAAGAAGTTTATTTGAGCTCATGGCTGGGTAGCACAGTCCATATGGCCAAGAATCAGAACAGCAGGAGCTTGAGACAGCTGCTCATATTACAGCCGCAGTCAAGAGTTAGGATGCGTCTCCCTACGTCAATTAACCTAATTAAGAAAACCTCGAAAAGGCATGTTCACAGCTTGTTTCTTTGGTGTTCTAGATCTAGATCTTTTCAAATTGATAATATTAATCCATCATACTATCAATCCCCAGAATTCAAACATTCTGTATTTGTAAACTATCCTCCTCATCAGCCTTCATTTTACCCCCCAAATCAATGCTTACAATGTTTTTTTTTCTTTCCATTTTGTTTGTTTATATTTTAGTTATTTATTCTGGGTGTGTACTTATGAGGGGGCATGTATGTGTCACAAGCACATTTGTGGGGGGTCAAAACTTTCAAAAGTTGGTTCTCTCCTCCCACCACATGGGTCCCTAGGATTAAACTCAGGTCATCAGGCTTAGCAGCAAATGCCATCTCATCAATCCCACTTAGCCATCTCATCAGTCCTGTCTTTATTTTCTTGATACAGGGTCTTACTCTAGCCCAGGCAACCTAGACTTCACTACATAACTTAGGCCACCCTCAACTCAAGGCAGTCCCTACCCCAGCCTTACAGGTGTGAGCCACAACACCCAGTTGCTCATGGTACTTCCATGGTCATTCACAGATATTCAAAGCTTCAATTTGCCCCAAATAGTCCCAGCTGAGTCGCTTCTCTGTGCCACAAGTTCAAGGCCAGACAGGGATACATAACAAGACTCTGTCTCAACAAAAGCAAAATCAAATCAAACAAAACCAGTAACACTCACAAAACACAGCCAGGTACAGATAGATTGGTGGTGGGGGGGGGAGTGGGAAGGTGGAATGTGACCAGGAAGTCAGTAGCATCTGACTGCATTTCCTCTGGATGGTTCAGGAGGTATTCCCTAACTCGTGTCAGCTTTGCAGGACAGTCACTCTGGGGGACTAAAAATGATTTTGGATGAGTTATAAATGTTAACTCTTCTGAAACATATATATTTCTTTTCTTTTATATCTATTTCTTTTCTTGTAAACCCTCACCCAGAAACACTCCTAAGTGACTTGAAATTTTTGTGTGGTGTCTATCAATGACCATAAAGGTACCATAAGTAGCTGAGTATGCGATGATTCACACCTGGAATTCTAGCATTTAAGAGGTGGGGGCAGGAGGAGCTCCTCAAGATTGAGGGAAGCCTGGACTACAAACCCCATGTAGCTAAGGATGACCTTGAATTTCGATCATCCTGTGATGGCCTCAAAGGTGCTAGGGTTGCAGGCATGTGCCATCACATCTTGTTTACCCTTTACTGGAGACTGAACCTAGGGACCCCAACCAGAGTTCTAGGTAGCACTCTGCTGACTGAGCTAACCTCCAACCTCATGCACCTTTCCATCTTGTACGTCTTTATTTTGCATAGATAGCTGGTTGCCTAGTAACACTCAGCAGAGGTGATCAGGAAGCCTGGAGAAAGCAAACCAGTAGTCAGCTGTCTTTAGTGGGAAAACATCTTGATTGTTTTATAGCACTCGGGACAGGGGCCACACTAGCCAGAGCTAGAACTAAATGAGAGAAGTTAAATTCTAACTGGGGAAAAAAAAAAACTGCTAATAGCTTGTTATTTGAGATGGGGTGGTTAGGAGGGGAAGAGAATCAGGAGGAGACAGGAAAGGAGGAAGGGAGGGAGGAAAAGAAGAAAGGAAGGAAGGAAGGAAGGAAGGAAGGAAGGAAGGAAGGAAGGAAGGAAGGAAGGAAGGAAGGAAGGGAAGGAACAGTGAGTGAGCTTCTCCCTTTACCACTCGACTGGCACATGGAATCCAGAATAGAAAATCCCCAAATAAAAATTAAATGCAGTACATATTTATCCCAGCTACCTGGCATGAAACAACATTTGCCCAAGGTGACCTCTGACCTTCCATCCTGAGTCACCCGTCTGGCGCCTCTCATGCCCATTGAAAGGTCAAATAGGAATAGATTTAGAGCCTGCTTGCCTCTCTCTCTGGCTGCGACAACTTGGGCATCAGTTTCTTCATCTGCAAGTTGAAGGTTAATAATGGTTTTTGAAGATCAGAGTAGGACTAAGATAAAACCAGTGCCCAATGCAATCCCTGATCCACATTTTTCTTCCACTGCACAATCATTTGTGAGTATTCTCTCTCCATCAGCACTCCACCCTGGAGAAGACAGGCTCTTGAGTTGACCCTCCAGCAAACTTGATTGTGCACCTACTGCTGCTTTAGGGTACAGCCCTGCTCTGCCCTGATAATGATGTTTTCATATCTCATATAGCAATACCCTAAGGCTCCAAACAGTGATAGGAACATTCAGAAAGCAGGGCTAGGACTGGGTGCTATTTACACCTATTTACACTCCCAGTGGGAGCAAGAGGCTTCCTGGAGGAAATGCTTCTCCTTCTTAATAAAATCCCAGAAGCAGAAAGGCACACATGGTATAGACTCACTTATAAGTGGATATTAGACATATAATATAGGATAAACATACTAAAATCTGTACATCTAAAGAAGCTAAGTCAGAAGGAGGACCCTGGTAAGATAATCAATCGTCACTCAGAAAGACAAATAGGATGGACATCAGAAGAGGAAGAAACAGAGAACAGGACAGGAACCTACCACAGAGGGCCTTTGAAAGACTCTAGCCAGCAAGGTATCCAAGCAGATGCTGAGGCTCATAATCACACTTTGGGCAGAGTTTAGGTAATCTTATGAAATAAGGGGTAGATAGAAAGACCTGGAGAGAACAGGAGCTCCACAAAGAGAGCAACAGAACCAAAAAATCTGGTCCCAGGGGTCTTTTCTGAGACTGATACTCCAACCAAGGAGATAACATGGAGATAACCTAGAACCCCTGCACAGATGTAGCCTATGACAGCTCAGTGTCCAAGTGGGTTCCCTAGTAAGGGGAACAGTGGCCATCTATGACATGAACTCAGTGGCTGGTTTTTTTTTTTTATCACCTCCCTGTGAGGGGGCAGGCAGCCTTACCCTGCCACAGAGGAAGACAATGCAGCCAGTCCTGATGAGACCTGATAGGCTAGGAACAGATGGAAGGGAAGAAGGACTTCCCCTATCAGTGGACTTAGGGATGGGGATGGGAAGAGAAGAGGGAGGGAGGGTAGGGTTGGGAAGGGATGAAGGAGGGGGTTACAGCTGGGATACAAAGTGAATAAATTGTAATAAATTTAAAGATAAATTAAAAATAAAATAAAATTTTGATTAGTGTTGATCTGGTAAGGCAGGGAGCATATAGGGGGAGGGTAGAGCCTGAGCCTTGAGTAGGTGTGCTGACACATGCCTGTAAACCTAGTACCTGAGAGACAGAAGGCAGAAGGGTGACTGCAAATTTCAAACCAGAGCTGGGAAGACTGTTGAATTCGAAAGTACTGTACAAGCATGAAGATTTCAGCTGGATCCCCAACAGCAGCATGGCAGCTCTGGGGCTAGGGGGATGGACAGAGGCAGATCCAGGGATTATTGGAGCTCAGTACAAGATCCTGTCTCAACAAAACTTGGTGGGAAGAGATAGAAGGAGATGTGAAAATCAACCAATGGCTTTCACACACATATGCATGGGAGAATATATCTGCATACACCCATGTTTGCTCACTCATAAGTACACATGTGCAGAGAGAGGCGGGGTGAGGCGGGGGGGTGAGAGAATGGAAGAAGAAAGATGAGAAGGAGAAGAAAAAAGAAAACCCAAGGCAAGTTCAAAGGCAGCCTGGAATAACTCCATCGTGAGTTTCAGACCAGCCTGGACTAAGAGTGAAACCCCACTGAAAGAAAGAGAGAGAGAGAGAAAGAGAATGAAAGGAAGGAAGAAAAGAAAGAAAGGAAGAAAGAAAGAAAGGAAGAAAGGAAGAAAGAAAAGTAGTAGCCTGGTTTAGGTGGAGCACAGATTAAAACTCTGAGGGCCTTAATTATATGCTGGTGTATAACTTTAATCTCAGCAATAAAGAGACAGAGGCAAGAGGATTACTGCAAATTTAAAGCCAGACCGAGCAACACAGGGAGGTCACACAAGTCCTGACTACACAAATGAGACCCTGCCTCTGAATCAGAAAAAAGATTTGAGCAAACTTTTTTCAGTGGCTTCTCTTCTCCCTGAGGAAATCAAGCTCACTTTTTTTTTCCTCATCTTGTCTTAAAAAAAGATAGGGACTTTTTAAATTTTACTTTTTAAAGATACTGAATTTTCAATTAGCAAAATTTAAAACTTTACTCATAAATACAAATACAGGGGCAAGCAAGATGACTTTGTAAGTAAAGCGCTGTGTAAGCAATCCTGGAGGCCTAAATTTGATCTGCAGAGTAAGCCTACAGATGCTACACACACACACACACACACACACACACACAAATAAGTAAAATGACCCATCTTTCTCTGCCTTAGAGATAACTTGTACTCTGTCATGGCGAATCCTTTTCTAGATTATGCATGTATTGTGTTTGGGTTTTGCTTGTTCCTTCAGTTTTGTGAAACAGGGTCTTGCTATGTAATCCTGACTGGCCTCAAACTTACCATATAGACCAAATGGCTTTGAACTTGTGGCAACCCTCCTAGCTTTCTCAGTGCTAGGATTCCTTTTTTACAGTTTGCTTCTTATCACTTTACTGACATATTAGCATATGTTGTCAGTGTCCGTGTATATGAGGCTCTGTCAGGCTTGACAGCGCTGTGGTACATTGGATAGGAGGGCTATAATTTACTAAACCTCTCCCCTGAGAGACCTGTGATATAGCTCTGAATTTTAGCCTTTGGTTTACTTCGTTTTGTTGTGTTTTGCTTATGTGTTTTGCTGTGTTGAGTCAGGATCTCATATAGCCCAGGATGGCATCAAATTCATTGTGTAGCCAAGGATGACCTTAAACTTTTGGTCCTCCTCATGGTCAGCGCTGGAATTACTGTCTTGCACCACCATGCCTGGTTTAGTTATAATGAAGATGGAACCCAGGCTTTGTGCATTCTGGGATCTCACTCTACCATCTGAGCTACATCCTTGGCTTGACTCTGCACTTCAAAGAATTCTCAGTGGACATGGTGGCACATGCCTGTAATCCCAGTACTAGGGAGGCAGAAGCAAAAGGATCGAGAGTCAAGTTCAAAGACAGCTCCGACTACAAAAGCCAAACAAGTGAATAAATAAAGTCTAACTACTATACAGTGAATAACTGGTTACATAGAGCATTTGGGAAATACGGAGATTTTTTTTCTTCTATTTTAACTTCCTGGTGGAGGCAGTTTTTTGAGTGAATCTGAATTGGCTAGAATCACACAGCCCTCGCTGGCTAACAGCTGATGTGAATCCACATACGGGAAGCTCTGAGCCTGACAGGAATGTCTGCTGCTGAGCCTGGCCAGACCCAGTTTCCTGATGCTGACCTCGTCCTCCCTTTCTTCTGTGTAAAACAACAATCCAGACATGATAATGGCAAAATTGCATTTTATAAAATTTAAGTTGCCTCTGGGTCTCACAAATGGCGTAACAATTCATTCTTTCACCAAATCAGTTCTAGAAATACATTTCAGATAAATATTTAAAAGAACAACAAATAGGGGCTAATTTTATGTGTTATAGATTGTTTTAAATGCTTGCAACATTGCTCAATAGACGTTAATTTTTTTATCAGAACAAAATACAGATCTTGCCAGGTACAGTGGAACAGTGAGGCTGAGGTTTAAAGATGCCTGGTTTCAAGCCAGCCTGAGCCACATAACAACTACCAGGCCAGCCTGAGCTACATGACAACTGCCAGGCTAACCTGGGTTTCATTAGATCTGATCTCAAAATCCAATTATTAGAGGCTTTCTGGGGTGCTTTTTTAAAGACATAAAATGTTGAAAGAAAAATACATACAATCACTTTTTTGTTTGTATTTTTATTACATTTATTTGTTTTTTGTTTACAATCACTTTTAACACCCCCTATTGACAGTTTACTATGCTTCCCTATAGGATTTTTCTACACAGTTTGATGCCTAACTTTTAAAATTTATTTTGTGTGTCTGTTCATACGTGCATGCATAGGAGGTGGGCTGCGCTTGCCACAGTGTGTATGTAGAGATTAAAGAACTTACAGGCAGTGATTCATTCGTTACACATTATATGGGGCCTGGCAATTGAGCTCAGATCATCAGCCTTGGCAGCAAGCAACCTGCTAAGCCTTATAGCCCACCCAGTAGCCTAGTTTTAATAGGTAGGATTATTGTATAAAGACAGTCCTATATCAGCTTGTTTTAATCATAGTAATTTCCCATTCATAAACTTTGCATACACATTTTGAATAGTTATATAATATTCCGTTTCTCAGTATGGTTATACCGAGGTTAATGGTTATTAACCTCATGTTTCCTCACGTTCACACAGTTCAGATTGTTCGACGTATTCATCTACTAAACACCGATTTTTTTTTTTATCCCTGCGCAGGAATCCAGCTCTTCACTTTGAATTATTTCCTTATGAGAGATTCCCAGCAATGGAATGACTAGCTCAAAGGAAATGAACATTTTTCAGGCCTGGAATACACATTGCCAAATTCCTGTCCTCCAAAGGACTGTGCCATTTCACACTCCTACTAACTCTGCTCATTCCGGTTTTACTGGCATCACTGGCTGAAGTAGCCAATAGCAAGGTCTGAATAAACTATAATACACCCAGTCAGCTAGTTATGCAGCCTATGAACTTGACCGCCGGCCTGTGGAAAGCACAGAAAAGCAGTTAGGATGCATGAAGCAAAAAAGAACAGCCAACAGGGTAGAATGTAACTACCACATGAAAAAGACATAACTACGTAAGACTGTCTAGGGATGAAGTCTTGGGAGGTGGGTAGAGAAGACACTGACACCAAAAGGTAAGTGTGGTACAGCAGGGCTGTAGATCCATTGGTAGTGCTTGCCTACAGTGCACAAAGCCCTGGGATCAGTTCCAGCACTACACCATAATGCATGCCTGAAGTCCCAGCCTTGGAAGAAGCAGAAAGGATCATCACAACTACAAAGGTCTTCCTTGGCTACACAGTGTATTTGAGGCCAGCCTGAGTTACATGAGACCGTGACTCAAAATTTAAATGAGAAGCAAAAATATTGTGCTAAGTCCCCACTACTCCGAACTATGTTCACTCTGAGCTAACGTCACCTTACACGGCTATTGCAAAAATTCGCTAGTTATTTTTGTTTGATTGTTTTGTTGTTTTGTTTTGTGTTATGAGATAGGCTGTGAAACAGGCTGGCCTCAAATCTGACAAGTATCTGAGGATGACCTTGAACTTTTGATCCTCCTGCCATCTCCTGAGTTCTGGGGTTACAGGTAGGCATTGGCACACCTGGCTTATGTGGCACTGGGAAAGAAACGCAGAGCCCAGAGCCTGCCCGGGGAGTACTCCCAGCAGAGCTCGCTCCGAAGCCTCTCAACCGTCTAGTACCATAGCGCTATTTAAAGTTTCCAAAATATCACATACAAAAGAAAACTATTCAGACTAAAAACTTGCATAGCCCAGGGTTTCTCAAAAGCTGCTGCTGCAAGATTCTGGGACTTTCAAGGCCAGCCCTAGCATTTTCGTGGCTGGAGAATCATGGTGGTCTTTTCTGAATTCCCAGAAATAATTAAGTCAATGAATGGAATTTTCTCAAATGTAAATTCTCCCATGATCCCCCTCACCCCACCCCCCAACCTCTGGCAACTGCCACCACGCTTCTGCTTGCAGATGACAAGAATGAAGGCTTCACCAACAGTAACAGAAACCCGCCGGGGCAGCTGGTCACAGTCTAGGAGACCGTGTTTGTGGTTTTCAGCATTTACCACAGCAAGGAAGGCAGACGTAGTTCCTCCTCTCAGAACCATTCCATGTCCTGTGATGGAACAAACAACAATAGGTTTTGAGCATCTCCCATGGGCTGCCCTCTGCAGAAACTAAGTTCATTCCTCCCTGACCTGTGGTGGGTTTTCTTGTGGGTGAGAGAGTCCCAAAGGGCGACATTCGCTGCGCCCCACAGGGCCTGCTCTGAAAGCTAGCAGAAGCTACAGTCTTCTTAGAAAGTCAACACCTAACCTGTGACTTGTCTGAAAGTTTTCCTGCCACCAGACACTGGACTCCCAACCCCAAGCCCACCGTCCACACTGGCTTGAAGAACTACTTTAAACCCTCCTAGGCTGGGGACTCAGTCCTCACTTTTGCAAGTGTGAGGATCTGAGTTAAATCCTCAGAACCCACCAAAACTGCTAGCGGCGTGGCGGTGTTTGTAATCCAGGAGTCAGGGAGTTAGATACCGGCAGCTTTCTGGAGCTAGCTGGCTAGCCAGCCCAGCCTAACTGGTGAGTTCTAAGCCAGGGAAAGACAACATGTCAAAAAGAAAGGAGGTGTATAGTACCTCAGAATTAGATTCAAGATTGCCCTCCTGCCTTCACACACATGCACAACATGTACATACTTATATGTTCATATGCATTTTAAAACATTTTTCATTAAAAAAATATTTTCTACTCCTATCCCACCCCCAATGTGTTTGGCAAGCAGAGTGCCAAGCCATCCCACCCCATGGAACTTCAACCTGCCCTTTTACAAGCTGCCCAAGCGGCCTGCAGCACTCCTGCTGGAAAAAGGCGTCTGACCGATGCGATGTCATCTTCTGTAGCCTTTCCTGTTTTCAGAGAACCATCCCAACACAGTCATCTGGTCCAGCCTACCTAGCTAGCCTCTTTCGCATGAATCCTTACATATTTGCTGTTCCCTGAAAGGACCAGTCCACAAAGCCTGGCCGTGTCTATATCCTTCTCCCTGTCTGAATGCCTTTCCATAAAGGGTGAAACCATTCAAGCCTTGTCAATCCTCCTCCAGGAAGCCCTCTGGGACTGCTTTCCACACGCTCTCCACTTCTCCCTTTCACTAATTTGTGTGTGTGTGTGTGTGTGTGTGTGTGTGCCCCCCGCACGCACATGCGTGTTGTATCCTTCTAAGCACCAGTACTCTCATGAATACTCTGGTAGATATCTATTCTATGTTAGCTAAGTAGCTATGAATGAATGAATGAATGAATCCCTGCTTGGGATTTTTTTAATTTCCTACACCCCTACCTTCTATAGATTTGTGTGGAATTCAAATGTTTTCAGGATGTATTGGCTTGGGTTGGGAGTTCTGGTAGTTGAACCTGGGGCCTCACACTCTTTTTCCATTTTTTATTTTTATTTGTTTTGGCTTGAGGTGATTGCCGTTTGTTTGTTTGGAGACAAGGTCTCACTGTGTAGTCCTGGCCTAGAACTTCCTGTGTAGACATGCCTTTAACAACTACCCTCGTGCTCAGTGCTAGGGTTATGGTATACACCCTCCCACCCCCAGCCGCAATTTTTATTTTGAGACAGGGTCATGAGAAAGTACCCAGGCTGGCTTTGAACTTCCTCTGTAGCCCAGATGGGACTTGAACTTGTGATCTTTCCCTGCAGTGGGATTATGGACCCGAGATACCAGGCCTAGCTCTCCCCTAGATTTAGATAAGCCCATACCCCTGTATCTGCTTGGGTTTGGCCCATCCATCATGACTGGAAGAGAAACTGGCTCATAAAGATTGCAAGGCTCTGTCCACAAACATGAAGATTCTGAAGGGAGTCAGTAGTTTTTACAAGCTTCTAGGATGCTGCCAAAATAAGGCTAAATCTGGTAGCGGCTTCCTTGGGCTTATCTCCTCCCAAGACCATGGCAAGTATTGGTATGAGGTAGGAGAAGCAGCTGGCACAGGGCTTAAAGAATGCCCTCCCTCTCCAGGCTGCACAGAGCAGGACAGGCTTCTTGAGAGAAAGGTCTTTCTTAAACAGCATACACTGCAGAGTTCCTCTTATCGTAACCTTCTACACAGCAGGCCTTTGCATGCCCTGCTCAGCCACTATGAGCAGACATATGTATCTGGCACACCATGCTCACCCACCAAATGAACCCAGCATGGACCATTCATGACATAAGAAGCTCCAGGGCTGACCCAGGTGAGCTGAGGACAAGGTACCCACAGGACCTTGGAATTTCAGGCCAGGCCACAACAGCCCAGTAGCCATCTGTTTTCTCTTCGTGGGGAAGAGGCAGACTGATCCTAACCTCATGCCCCTGGATGTCTGACCACCTCAGGGTACCAGAAGCCTTTGAAAAGCCCAAGACTTGGCATCTAAGTGAGCAAGATTTTCCTCAGTCCCTTAGAGCCTGGTAGCCATCCCATCACAGTCCACATAACTGGAGTCATTGCCAGCTCAGCTCACAGTAACTGTCCCAGCTGCCCAGCATGAGTGTGGGGCAGCTGCTTCCACAGCTGTCCCTCCCAAGAGAGCCCCAGCTACATACTCTGTGACCCACTCTGGTCATAGGCTCACTCTGGCTGTGGTCCCACTCTGTGAGGCCAGCTCAGCAGAAAGCCATTGGCTTAGCCAGTTTTTTCTCACCTCCACGAGGCCCCAGGAGAGCTGTTACCAACAGCTCATGGGGAAGGGAAAGAGGTGGAGAATCCACCTCCTTGCTCCTTCCTGGTCCCTGAATTACTTTTTAAATACTGAATATTCTGAGTTACATTCTTTATTATTAATAGCAGTACTACTACTAATACTGCTAGTAGTAGTATACTGTGTGCCTTCGTTAGGGTTTCTATTGCTGTGATAAACCACCGTGACCAAAAGCAGCTTAGGGATATGGCTTACGTATCCCACCCAGGTCACAGTCCATTGGAAAAAGCCATGGTAGGAACCTGGAGGGCAGGACCTGAGTGGAAGCTATAGAAGAATGTTTTTTTTACTGGCTTTCTTCCCATATCTTGCTCAGTTTGCTTTCTTAGATGCTGCAGAACCACCTGCCCATAGATGGCACCTCTCCCAGTAGGCTAGGCCCTCTGACACCCATCCTTAGAAAATTAAAAGCCCCACAGACTTGCCTACAAGCCAATCTTATGGGTGGGTCTACAATGAAAAAGAGCAAGTGCGACAGAAAATATATATATATATACACACATATATATACATGTGTGTGTGTGTATATATATATATACAAAACACACCATTTGAAAGAAAATGAAGCACCAGAAATTTGGTGTTAGAGCCAAGGTTTGTGCTGAAAAGATAAAGAAATTAAGAAGAGAGCCATGTGACCTCTGCCAAGGAGAGCTGCAGACTGGGCGTGGAGCCAGCTCTAGGGAGAGAAGTGTGTTTCAGTCAGGAGAGTTGGAAGGGCTTGAGTTCTCACAGATTTGGAGCTACAGGATTTGGAGTTTTCCCTGCTGGGTTTTAGTATTTCTTTGGTCCCGTATCTCCTCACTATGTCCCATTTCCTCCCTTTTGGAACGGTAATGTATATTTTGTGCCATTGTGTGTTGGAAAGGTATAATTTGCTCTTGGATTTTACAGAGGGAGACAATTAAGAGATTTGCTTTGAGTATCAGAAGAGATTTGGGACTTTAAAACAGTGTGGAGACTGTGAAAGACTCTGGGGACTTTTGAAGTTGGGCTAAATGCATTTCGTGTTGTGATATAGCCACGCTATTATTGGAGCAAAGGAGTGGAATGCAGGTGGTATGAATGAGACTTCCCTCATAAGTCTCAGGCATGTGAATACTTGATCCCCAGTTGGTGGATGTTTGGAGAGAATTAGGAGGCATGGCTTCGATGGGGGAAGTATGTCTCTAGGGGTGGGCTTTGAGGTTTCAAAAGACCCATGCCATTCCTAGTGTGCTCTGGGATTCCTGACATAAAAATTTTCTTAGGTGGGGGAGGAATAGGAATATTACCCCATGAATGCCCAGTACTTCACCATTAACAAATCCCTTTCACAGAATTCGTAGCCGGCAACTGCCTCACTGGCATCAGGCCCAGCAGAGGCCATCCACTGTGTTTCCAGATCCACATCAGTGACTCCAGAAGCAAATGGAGGCTTAACTATAGGGCTTTCAAGAGGACAGCCAGGGCCTGAAAGTTAGTGTTTAAAGTGGCTAATCTAGTCCAATTCCACCAGTACAAATGCACACAGCCTACAATACTGAAAGAAATTCTAGAGGGCTCTCAGGTACACTCACACCTTTGCTGGGCACGTGATTCATTCAACAAACATTTATTGAGCTCTAACTGGGTTTACAGACATGTATTAAAAACAGAAAGATGAGACAGATTAGATATAGGGAGGAGAATGTGTCAGGAGAAAGGTTGGCAACACAGGGAGATTTTGTGTTTGAAGAAAGAACTGTCACTAATAAATCATGGCATAAAAAAATATCAAACATTTAAGAAAGTAGGAATTCACCACATTCATTTTATCTGTGTGCCTGTGTGCACCGTAGTGAACATGCAGAGGTCAGAGGACAAGCTGCAGGAGTTAGTTCTTTCCTTCTGACAAGTGGGTTCTAGGGATGAAACCCAGGTCACCCATCTCGAAAGCAAGCATCTTCATCCACTGATCTAGTTTACCAGCCCAAAATAGGGATTTAAATGTGCTCAAAGAGTGAGTGAATGAATAGATGAGTGGATGGCTGGATGAAAAGTTTAGTTCATCAAGGCTGGGGGAGTGATAGTCAGTAAATGGATGGAGAATTGAATCAGTGGGTGGTTTCACGGATAGATGGAATAATTTGACTTGATCAAACCATTATTGGGCACATGGTAGCAGATGCGTGGTATCCTAGCACCCAAATGGAAGAGATCCTGAGGTTTGTTTGTTTGTTTGTTTGTTTGTTTGTTTTTAATCGAGTTGGGCTATCCAACAAGACCCTGTCACAAAAGGTAGGAGCTAAGTGGCAAGGGGTTAGTAACCCAGTCTCATGGCAGTGACTAAGATAAGGGCTGTGAAGCTTGGTCTTAAAGGGACATTAGGAATCTCACTGGTAAATGTAAAAATCTATAAGCTGACAGCACAGTTTACTGGCAGAGCAGTTCCTACCATGTACACAGCTCTAGTTCTACTCCCATCATCGCAGAGTTATATAGACAAGATGAATAGATATATGATAGACAGATAGACAGAAAGATAGACGATGGATGGATGGATAGATAGATAGATAGATAGATAGATAGATAGATAGATAGATAGATAGAGATAATTGTAGACAAGTGTCTCAGTGTAATTTGTGCTGCTGCCTAAAAAGAAAAGAAATTAATTGATGCATGCTTCTGGCCTCTAAGTCCAGCCTCTGGGGAAGGCCTTTCAGAATTATTTTGTAACAGAAGAGCAAACAGTGAGTATGAAAGAAAGCAGGAAGACACCAGCCCATCTTTTCATAAG
Organism: Pachyuromys duprasi; assembly: GCA_028658305.1. NCBI lineage: Eukaryota > Metazoa > Chordata > Mammalia > Rodentia > Muridae > Pachyuromys > Pachyuromys duprasi. The sequence continues at coordinate 81,734,878 of CM053763.1, forward strand.
GATTGGGCTGGATTTCTTAGAAGACAAAATGAAACATCAGCAAGAGTGTCTTTCTGAGGCAGCTGTGGTGGTTCATGTTTATGCTCCCAGCACTTAGGAAGCTAAGGCAAGACGGATGATTGAAAACTGAAGGCCAGCCTTAGCTATAAAGTGAGTTCACGGCCAGCCTATGCTACTTTTTAAAATTTATTTGTTTATTTTTTAATATAATTTTTATTACAATTTATTCACTTTGTATCCCAGCTGTAACCCCACTGTTGTCCCTTCCCAATCCCGCCTCCCTCCCTCCCTCATGTCCTCCCCATGCCCCTCCCCCAGTCCAATGATAAAGTAGAACCTCCTCCCCTTCCATCTGACCCTAGCCTATTTATTGGATCTCATCAGGACTGTCATCATAGTCTCTCTCTCTGTGGCCTGGTCAGCAGCCTGTGCTACTTAATTCGATCTCCTCTCAAAAAGAAAAAAGAAAAAGAAATGAAAAAAAAGGAAGGGAAAGAAGAAAAGACTTTCTTCTCTGTGCTAGGGTACATCAAAACATGGTTCTTTTTTAAATATGAGATTTTCTAAGCCAAGCTTGCTGGTCTATGACTGTGGTCCCAGCCCTAGAGAGACTACAGCAAGATGATTGCTCGCTTGAAAGTTTGAGCTTCACAGTGAGTCCCAGGCCAGTCTGAGCTCTAAAGTAGGACTTTGTTTCAAACAAAAAGATTTTAAAGAGTATAAGCTAGTTTTTAAAAAGTTAATAGATGGCCAGGCATGAGGCCACAGACACACCTGTATTCTCAATACTCAGAAAGGTGAGGCAGGAAGATGGCAGTTAGAGACTACCCTGGCCTCTGTAGCAAGGACTTTTTCAAAACAAAGGAACTAATAAAATGATGATGATGATGATGGTGGTGGTGGTGGTGGTGATATAGGTTAATCAGAGAGAATTTAGAAATAGCACAAGAAAAACGAAGAAGAGATGAGAAGTTATCAGCACTGAGTAGGCCCATTCACATGGTATTCATCTTGACCTCACAAGATTATTTGGAGGAGTTCTTTTCTTATTTTAATTGTTTTCATTTATTTGTGCATGCACACACACACTACACACGTATGTGAGACAGCCAAGAGTGTTCGTGCTTGTATATGTGCATGCCAGTGTCACTGTGAGCCCGAGGAGGTCAGAAGACAACTTCTGAAGTTGATCCACCATGAAGTCCTGAGCTGGGTCAAACTCAGATGGCCAGGCTTGACAGCAAGCGTCGAGTGTCTTTACTTGCTGAGGCATCTTACAAGCCCTAAGGATTTCTTTTCTTTCACTTCACAAGAGCATCAGCTGGAGAGTCTTTAGAAGCCCTGGTGTCCGTGTTGGGCTTATAATACTTCCCTAAGTGGCTCAGGCATAGAGTGAGATATGGTGGTGTAGGGCTGCAATTCTAAGCCTCAGGAGGTTGAGGCAAGAGGCCAGATCTTGTCTCAAAAAGCGAAAACAAAACGAGGGCTAGCAAGAAGTAGGATGGATGGTGTGTACCACAGTTACCTGGGAGCCAAGACAGGAAGTTCACATAAGCCCAGGAGTTTGGGACCAGCACAAGCAACATAAAAATGGAACCTTATTTTAGGCTTATTGGTTGGTTGGTTACTTCATGACATTGTCTCAAGAAGACTAGGCTGGCCTCAAACTCACTCACTATGTAGTGGAGGTTGGCCTTGAACTCAGAATCCTCCTGCTTCCTATTTCTAAGTGTTCCGATTACAGGAATGTTCCACTAGGTGAGAACTTAGTTCTTTTTTTCCCAACATATTTTTATTGTTTATTTGGGAGTTTTTATAATACACCCTGACCACACTCGTTTCCCATGTCTCCCAAGGCCACCCTCCCACTCTTGTGCCCTCTCCCAAAAGATAAAAGGACACCAAGTCCCATTTCTTAAATAAAAGAAAACCCCAATACCACAGCATGAAATCTAGCCATTTCGGTATTAAAGAAGCCGAAATTCTTGGGGCTGGAGTGATGGCTCAGCAGTTAAGAGTACGTACTGCCCTTGCAGAGGGTCAGAGTTCAGTGTCCAGCACCGTCATCAGGAAGATCACAACCACTAGTAACTTCAGCTTCAGGAAATCTGATGCACTCGCCCTGCTCAGGCAGCTGCACTCATGTGTATATATAGCTCCCACAAACGTACACATATACATGTTACACATAATAAAAGCAAAAAAGGAAGGGCTGAGTGTGCAGGTACGGTTGTATATATCTTCAGATAGAGAAGAGGAGAAAGCAGAGAAAAATAAAGAGAGGAGGAGAAAGAGAAGGAGGGAGAAGAGGAAGAGGAAGGAGGAGGAGAACAACAACAATGACTTTGAAGGAGAAGAAGAAAGGAGGAGGAAGAAGGAGGAAAGGGAGGAGGAGGAGAAGAAACACAAGAAGAAGAAGAAAAGAAAGGAGGTTGCAGTTGTGGTGATCAGCAACTGTCACCAGGCTGATCGTGGCAAGGATCGTGTCACCAAGGATCGTGGCAGCTACATACAGTGTGGAATTACTGGGGGAGATGGTCAGTCTCGACTGCCAGTGTGGTAAGATTTAGGATCATTGTTGAAACCTTCAGCATGACTGTGAGAGATCAGATCAGGTTAGCTGAAAGAACGCCCACTCCAGCATTAGGACTCTGCTCCTCCTAAAGCTGCAGTTGTGCTTTCCACCATCTTGATGTGGCTTTGCAAATATCTTGATATCACATCCGTTGCTTGGCCTGTGTTTAAGCTATGAAGTACAGATTTAAATATGATTTCTTTTATCACCTTGCTGGTGTCTTAAACTAATTCTTCCATCTGGAACTAGTGGAAAGGAAGTGTGTGTGTGTTTGTGTGTGTGTGTGTGTTCATGCGTGCACGCATGAGCATGCGAACACACACACGCAAGCATGTGTGTACATGTACATCACATACAGATAGATAGATAGACAGATGCATACATATATTTAATATGATTTGACTGTCATATATATAATATATGCACTGAATTTAATCACTGATAAATTGTTTCTTCCTCTCCTAGCATGCCAAGTGACTTCTCATCATTCTGGTTAACTATTGTCTAATCTTGGTTGTCATCTTGGTTCCATCTGTACCTGGAACCAACTAAAGCCCAAGCTGAAGGGCACAACCGTGAGGGAATTTTCTTGACTAGATAATTGGAGGTCAGAAAACCCACCCTAAAATCTGGGCCACACCTTCTGCCATCAGTCCACATTAAAGGACATAGGACAGAGGTTCTCAACCTGTGGTTCTTGATCTCTTTGGGGGTTGAACAACCTTTTCACAAGGGTCGCATGTTAGATATCCTGCAGACCAAATATTTACATTATGACTCATACAAGAAGAAAAACTAAAGTTATAAAGTAACAACAAAAAATCATATTATTATTGGGGGGGTCACCACAACATGAGGAATATTATTAAAAGAGCACAGTGTTAAGAAGGTTGATACCACTGACATAGAAGAAGGAAGTTTTAATTTTTGCCTCCCTGCTCTCATTCTCACTGAAACTTCCTTTATCATGCTGCTAAGTCATTCCATCGCTGGTATTAGATCTATTTCTTTGGTTCTCCATCATAGGCCAAAGAACTGCTGAGACATCTAGCCTACTGAACCTTAAGCTTTCTTTGTAGATGAGGATGACCTTGAACTTCTGATCCCCCACCTCTGTCTCCCAAATGTACCATCATACCACCTTAACGCAGCGATGGTGATAGGGTACAGGGCTGATGTATGCTGAGCAAGCACTCCACCAACAAAGGAAAAGTGTGTGTGTGTGTGTGTGTGTGTGTGTGAGAGAGAGAGAGAGAGAGAGAGAGAGTCTGTTTGGGGGGGGTTGGGTAGAAAAAAAGGATTTAATGGTACAAAAATAAATGATATTTTTGCCACAATAGAGATTAATCAAAAGAGAGCGGTATGGAAAAGGCCCTAAAATAGTTACCCAACAAAACAAAAATAAACAACTAAATGTTAGCGGGAAAATATCAAAAGGGGTTGGATCTTGTACGTTAGCTGAAGATAGCTGAATGCTGAGCTTAAGGAGATGTAGGAAAAGAAAGATATCTAATGTCAATCATGTTTGAATTTCAGAAAAAGGAACTATTACAGAGAGTTGTTTTGTTTTTTATTATATTTTGTGGGTTTTCTTTTAATATTCGTATACATTTGTCTTTTTATGTAGCCTAGGCTACCCTGGAACTCACTGAGTAGCCCAGGCTACCAACAAATTTGCAGAAATCCTCCTGCCTCAGCCTCCCAAGTGCTGAAATTCCAGGTGTGAGTCACCACACCTAGCTTAACTGAGTGTTTTTCTCAGCAAGTACAGCTATGTATGGGAAGTCATATTGGCAATGGGTACCTTGATTCACACATGACTGCAGATTATGCCAGCGCTTGTGGCCCTCAGAGCAGCCCTGAGACCTAGTATCCTGGTCACCATTCTCATAAGGAAACCAATCCATGAACAAAGGGATAGCCCTCATTCTAAGGCCAGAGACGCAGAAGCAGGACTGTGCCCTTTTGGCCCTTCCCTCCCTCTTGCATAGCAGACACACAAAGTAGCTCATACTAATCTACATCTCTGTATTATTTTCTGCAGGCCATCATGCTCATCACAAGTCCAGATTAGACAAAACACACAGAGTCTTACTACAACAGCCTTGCTCTCCAGCTGATTGAAGTTTCTAACTTTCTGTTACTAGGACTGTATTTAAGCTGTTATCGTAAGCCAGGACACCCAAAACATCTGTTCTCTTTCCACCCAAGCCCACAGCAAGTCCTGTAAGGAGCAGATCACAAATCCACTTGTAGAAAAGTTCAGAAAAAAGTCCACATTCCTCTGGAAGCCCAGTCTTACCACTAAGCCAGTACATCCCTAGCTCCTGGTTTTGTGAGGCAGTGTCTGTAGGCATAGGGTTGTTGTGTAATTCAAATGCTGATTCCCACCCCCCATATCTTAAAATCCTTGTTCTTAGAATCTCCTGCCTCTATGTCATATAAGCACTGCTCCCCAATTGTCCCCTGATATGCCAATAACGCAGCTTGCAGCCAATGGCTGAACTAGAGAAAGAATAGGGCTGGACTCTCTGCCAGCAGGGGAGGAGTTAAAGGAGAAACTAAGGGATTCTGCTATGGCAGAGGTCCAGGAGACATCATGAGAGGAACAGGAGCAAGGAAAGCTGCAAAGTTTGAATATCTCTGGAATGTAACCAGATTTGTTGGGAAGAAACCAGATTAACTTAGAGGGTTAAAAATAAAGTAATAACTGCTCAGTTGTTGTGTTCTGAAGCTTATTACTAAACAAATTTAAAAGAATCTCAGTTATTTGTGTGGTAGCTCCATTAAGAGAGAAACTGACACCCATCAGAATGACTAAGATCAAAAACTCAAGTGACAACACATGCTGGAAAGGTTGTGGAGAAAGGGGAACTATGCTCCATTGCAGGTGGGAATGCAAACTTGTACAACCGCCTTGGAAATCAATTTGGCACTTCCTTAGACAATTAGGAATAGTGATTCCTCAAGATCCAGCTATACCACTCTTAGGCATGTATCAAAAGATGCTCAAGTACACAACAAGGACATTTGCTTAACCATGTTTGTAGCAGCTTTATTTGTAATAGTCAGAACCTGGAAACAACGAAGATGTCCCTCAGTCGAGGATTGGATACAGAAATTATGGTACTTTTACACAATGGAATACTATTCAGCAATTAAAAATGAGGAAATCATGAAATGTGCAGGCAAATGGTGGGACCTGGAAGCGATCATCCTGAGTGAGGTATCCTAAAAGCAGAAAGACACACATGGTATATACTCATTTATATAGACCTATAAGATAGGATAAACATACTAAAATCTACACACCTAAAGAAGATAAACAAGAAGGAGGACCCGTGGTAAGATGGTCAATCCTCACTTAGATAGACAAATGGAATGGACATTGAATGTAGTAGAAAACAAGCAACAGGACAGGAGCCTACCACAGGGAGCCTCTGAAAGACTCGACCTAGCAATGTATCAAAGCAGATATTAAGACTCACAACCAAACCTTCTGAAGAGTGCAGGGAATCATATGAAAGAAGGGGGAGTTAGTAAGACTTGGGGAGGACAAGAGCTCCACAAAGACCAAATAGATCAGGGCACAGGGGTCTTTTATGAAACTGTTTTTCCAACCAAGGACCATGTATGGATATAACCTAGAACCCCTGCTTGGATATAGCCCATGGTAGCTCAGTATCCAAGTGGGTACCCTAGTAAGGGGAACAGGGACTATTTCTGTATGAACTCAATGGCTGGCTCTTCGACACTCACCCCTTGAGGGAGGAGCAGCCTTGCTAGACCCCAGAAAAGGACATTGCAGCCAGCCCTGAAGAGACCTGATAAACTAGGGTCAGATGGAAGGGGAGGAGATCCTCCCCTATCAGTGGACTTGGAAAGGGGCAGGGAGGAGATAAGGGAGGGATGGGGAGAATGGGAGGGAATGAAGGAGGGGGCTACAGCTGGGATACAAAGTAAATAACCTGTGATTAATATAAAAATAAATTAAAAAAAAAAGAAATGAGAGAGAGAGAGACTGAGAAACACAGTTTTGTAAAAGAAACCTAAATATTTTGGTGCCCAACACAGGGCACCACCTGTAGGCTCTAATCTTTTTAAACCTATTTTATTTGGGGTTCCTTGATCCTGCTACCTCCCTTTTAACCCACTGACCATAGAAAGGAGAGAAAGGAGGTTATGAGGGACAGGGAAGGTTCATCTTTTTAGACTCGGTTCCTTGGGGATATTCTACTCTTCATCGTCAGCATTCCAGCAATCCAGCTAAAAAGCAAACCAGAAATCCAGCAAATACAACAGCAACCTCAGTAGCAACCTCGAAGTGTTCTTTGGAGTGTTTCTTTCTAGGAGTGTATCAAAGCAATATGAATCAAAGAAGCCAAATGATGTGAAGTGATGCAAAGCGGTCTTTCTTTATTTTGTGTCTATTTCATACCCTCCAAAAGTCTGTTTTTCAACTCACAAAACACACCTCCTCACATGAGACAGTTCCCAGCTGACAAACATCATGCACATTTTCGCAAGGCTGGGGTTGGGGGCAGGGGATATACCAAACATTTCCACATCTCACACTTGGTATCAAAACAAAAACACGTTTACATCCAAGTAACCCAGGTTGACCTGGAACATGCAATTCTCCTGCCTCAGCCTTCTGAGCATGTGCCATCATACCAGACCTAGAACTTTGTTCTAATCTCGAGTAGAATCTCAAGAGAAGCAATTTATCCAAATGACTCCTATTCTTCATGTCCAGAAGACTCCTGAAATTGCCTTTGTAAATGTTTAAATCCTAATTCAAATGTTCTGGAAAGTTAACACTGGCAGGAGGATTGTCAACTTAACACTAAGCTGTACTAGTCACCATAAACTCTAGGCTAGCCTGAGCTACGTGGTAAAACCATCTTGAGCTCAGTATTATGTTTGCCTAACATGCACAAGGCATGGTGGTACATGCCTGCGGGGTGGACGCAGAAGGATTAGAACTCCAATGTCCATTGGCTACACAGGGAACATGTAAGAGGAGGAACATGCCAGAGGAGAGGGAGGAGAGTCCGGGGACAACCTACCAGATCCTATTTGCAGGCCTGGAATTCTTAGAAGTGCATTTCTGGGCTCCCAGTGCTTGCCATCGCGCTCATTTCTGCTTCCCGCACCCTTTTCCTCCCAACACTGCAGACTTGGAGTTCCAACTTCTGAGTAGAAGGGAGACCTTGATCCTAAAGGATAAAATTAAGACAAGAGGTCGCAAAGCCATGCAGTGAATGGTAAACAAAAAAGAAAAAGACATCTGGACCACATCGCGATTCGCTGTAATATCACTGTCATTGACAATTATGACAGGATTCAACTGACTCTTACTTGTGGCTGCATCCGTGAGGACAGGGGGGCCGCAGTCCTTGGAGAAGATTAGTCTTCACAGATATATTGGAGATTTGTCCTGGACCTGAAGGTAATTCTGATCTACCCTTGCCGAAGAAACACCTCCCTTACCTCCCTCAGCAGCTGATAGCATCTCTTCCTAAAACCAACATGGAGTACCCACCCAAAACTGGCCCTCAAGTTTTAATAAAGACATCAAGTCCTCCCTCTCAGTGTTTCACATTTCCTGCCCTGCGAGAGAAATTCTGTTGGAATCAATCTACTTTATTCTCACCACCCTTCTGCTCAGAGTACCTCCCTGCCAGTAATCACCCCTCCAGTTCTTTCGTGTTTGGTTGGTGGGTTGATTTGTTTTGTTTTCAACACAGGGTTTCTCTGTGTAGCTTTGGATGTCCTAGACTCAATTTGTAGACCAGGCTAGCCTTGAACTCACAGACATCAGCCTGCCTCTGCCTCTCAGAGTGCTGGGATTAAAGGCTTGCCTCACTGATAACTTTATTCAGCTTTTTCTCTTCTTTTGATCCTCCAGTAGCATACACACACACACATACATACATACACACACATACATACATATATACATTAAATATAAAAATAAATGAATAAATAAATAATCCTTTTACATCCATTCTCTCAGGCTATGGCCTTATCTGTTATTACAGTTGCCAAAGCTCTCCCTTACTCTTCCTGCATCACTCCTGTTCTGCTAACCAAAACAGTCCTACCAAAGTTACTGTAATCTGTCATTGGCCAACCCCACTTGTTGAACAGCCATCTTCCTTATACCTGGAGGATCCTGAACACTTACCACTCTCAGAATAGCAGGTCTCAGTAGTACCCCAGGCCCTTGAAGTTGGCCAGCTGATGTCTTCCATACTGACACTCCTGCCCATGGAAGCCACATCATCATCACAGGTCCTGAGTCATGGTGACCTGACAATTATTAGCATATTGGATCTAACCTGTCCTGCACCACTTCTCATATGCCCAGTAGAGAACTCTCAGTGCTGTGTATTTTTCAAGGTTCCAGGAATGATTTGGCCTCCTTTGGGTTAACCTAGTTCTTCCTCCTGAAGGCCTTGATCCACTCATCCGTCCACTCAGTTTTGCATATGACTGGCCTCACCCACAGTGAGGCTTCATTTGCAAGAGGTTATGCTGTGTCCTAGCTTCTGGGTTCCACCAAAAAGGAGTCCTTTGACTGACTTGAGATCACTCGCCTAGAGCTCACCTAGATCACTCACAAGCCTACCCACTAAGTCCCTGGCTGTTCTCACTCCTACTCTAGCCACCTCCTCCAGGTTCTCCCCCAAAATCTCCTGAACTGCTCCCATCTCCATCACAGTAAGGTAGAACCCATGACTTTCCTGTGGACTGCCTCCCATGGCCATAAACCTATCATAACTACATATTGATCATTCTTAACATTCTATTAGGGTCATTTGGGACTTACTGACACATTTATTTTCATTTCAAAACAGTGTTTAAAGGCAATCTACAACTACCTGATACCTAAACAAACACCCGGACCCATTATGTCAATAACCTGGTAAATGTTTTACACGCTGGTCTCCAGCTGCCATGAGGAGACAGCCGACCATCTGCCAGATGCTCAGATGATGCCCAAAGAGCAATCTAAAAGGGAATTATCATGAGATGACACACTGGCAATTTCAGGGCTGTTAAATGTTTCGTGTCTATTGGAGGGGGCATGGTTTCATGATAAAAGCATACACTGAATGTGGATTCATCTTGGACAAAATTGACTCTAGTTCTCACTCTGCCTGTGCAATTTACCAGCTCTGCTTAGAGCTGGAACTCAGAACTTGGTTTCCTAACATGCATCTTGATCGTGCAAGGAGTCTAGCTGGTGGCTGGGGTTGGTGGAAGAGAAGATGGGGACGCCTTTTCTGTGCTTTCAAACCTTGAAAGCCCTTTATAATTTCTGCTGTCACTGCTAACTTGGGCAATGGAATCCTGTGAGGCTGGTACTGTGGGTGTTGTGTGGCTAGAAAGCAAGAGAACCAACTCTGAAAGTACAACCAAGCAGCCTACCTCCCCGAAACCTGGTGGGCTCGCTGCTGCACATGTACTGTGCTTTTGATGTTTTACACAATTCATTGGAAGATAGTGATACTGAGAATGGCAAATGACTTCCAAAAGTTGAGTCAGGAGCAAGTCTTAGAGTATTCAATAGCAAAAATTTCTAGGGTGTCTCTCTGTACATATGTACATGTTTTAGGATGTCATGTGTACATACATGTCTGAGTATGTGTGTGTGTTTGTATGTGTGTGTGAGAGAATTTGGTTTATTTTGTTTTGTGTTTTATTATTTAGGTCTTATTTAGTGTAGGGTGCCCTCTAACTCCCTGTGTATTCAGTATGACCTTGAACTTCTGATCCTCCCATTGGGTTCCCAGAGCCATGCTGCTATGCTTCCTTAATGCAATACTGGAAATGAAACCAGGAGGGCTTGTTTGTGCTAGGTAGGAACTATACCAACTGAGCTGCATTCCCCAAAATTCATTGGTTTCACTGGGACAGAGTATGACTCTTTAGCATAGGCTATCTTGAAGTCATTATGTAGTACAGGCTGACCTTAAACCTAAGACAAACCTCCTGCCTCAGGCAATCCTTCTGCCTTGGGATTATGGGTATGTGCCAACATAAGCAGGAACAGTGTATACTCTTTCTGCAGGAGTACACTGAAAACATTTCTTTTTCTGCTAATATCAGCCACAGCTGGGTTTACTAATAAGAAGTTCAAAACCTGCCTACAATGCAGTTCACCCGCCCAGCAAATACTGGTCTATCTGCCTACTCTGGCAGCTACAAACTCCTTAAAGTTAAGATGGCTTTGAGCTGAGGACTGTAGTCTCCACCGCCCCTCTTTCTATGACATCTGAGGACACTACATGACGCTTCCTACTTGGCTATTGAATGAGCATCAAATGAGGTCATATACTTGAAAGCTTTTGGTAAACAGTAGCTGTTTGCAAAGCTGTCTGCATATAAACAATCCAAAGTACTTATGGTAAGTCTGTAAGATAAGTAAGGGAAAACCAAGGATAGCCCATCTCTTTGCCTCACCAGGCAGAGGCAGAAAAACACCCAGCCTTCTAAGAATTGATGGAGCCAGAGGGGGGGCTCTAGATCGCAGTCTAGCTTGGGGGTTTTGCATAACTGCTTTAAGATTTTACAGTTGAAGATCGCCTGCTTCACTGCTGGTGACAACTTGTATAATCTTAGGGATGTATCCAATCTTTCCAGATCTCTTAGCTGGTAGAGTATTTGCCTGGCATGCATGAAGCCCTGGGTTCGATTTTTGGTGCTACATTAAAATAGGCCTGAGAATCCTGACGCTTAAGAGATGGAGTCAAGAGCCCCAGAAGTTCAAGGTCACAGCAAGTTGCAGGCCGGCTTAGGCTACACAAGATGCTCTCAATAATAGTAATAATAATAACAACCACGCCTACCCATTAAAGTCATGTTAATGTCAATATACTTAACACAATTTATCCAATGTGTGTCTCAGAGCATGGACAACAAAGTTAACTGTGCTTTAAGTAGGGAGGTCAACTGGAGGACAGATATGAGTGAATGTATTAACTAGTAAATCACTTCTATTTTGTCATGGCTCATTCTCGCCAAAGGGACTACATCAAATGTATACATCTGGACAAGAACTGGAACACTGAAAGAAGGATGAATGTGCTAGCTCTGGTGGATGGATCCGGAGCAGTTGCTTCTCCTTTGCCTCCTATCAGATGTTGTTGTCACATGTCTATCAGTTTTATTTTCTCACTTGAAGAAGGAAAAGATCTGGTAATTGAGATGGGTCATCAGGTAAAAGCACTTGCTGCCAAGCCTGACAACCTGCATTTAGTCCCCTGCGATCCACAGAGTGGAGGGAGAGAACTGATTCCTTACAGATTGTCCTCTGAACTCTATTCAAGACTCACAGCAAGTACGCACTATTGTGCGTGCACACAAATAAATAAATAAGCAAACAAGTAAAATGTAGGTTGTTTTTTTTTTTTAAAGCTGCCATTGATGTGGTACATGCTTCTAGTCTCAGCACTTGGGAGAATGAGCCTTGTGAGTTCAAGGCTAGTCTGGGGTAGAGACACCTGGTCTCAAACAAGAGAAAAGAAAGATAAGATCAAAGTTGAGGATGAGGAGAAGCAAGCAATTAATGGTGGCTCACACCTTTAATTCTATAGTTCTAGCACTTTCGAATCAGGGGCAACAATACATCAAATTTGTTATCAGCCTAGACTTTAGATTTGACATAGTGAAATATGTATATATCTCACTGGGATACACAGTGAGACCCTGTGTCAAAAGAAAACAAAAAACTGAGCCTGGAAAGATGGTCCAGCAGGTAAGAGCACTGGCTGCTCTTTCAGAGGACCCAGATTCAGTTCCCAGCACCCACATGGCATCTCACAACCACCCATAATTCTCATTCCAGAGGATCTGATACCCTCACACACACATACATGGAGGCAAAATAACAACATACATGAAATTTTTCAATTATTTTTTTTTTGAAAAACAAAAAAGCAGATTTGGTCTGAAATGTAGCATCAATTGGTCATTTGTTTGTTTTTGAGACTGGATTTCTGTCCTGGACTCACTTAGTAGAGCAGGCTGGCCTCAAACCCACAGCTATCCACCAGCCTCTTGAACCTAATTTAAACCGTGCACAGTCACACTCAGCTGCTTCAGTTGATTAAAGGCCCAGCAATCCTAGGCAGGTAGACAGAGGCAGACATCATAGTTTACAGAATGACCAAAACAGATGTTCAAATGGCTGGCTCCCATTGCGTTTAGGGAGAAACAAAAATAATCAAATCTATGCTCATTTCTAGGCCTGAAAACACCTCTATGAGTGTGGAAGATGTTCCAGGCAGCAAGGCTCTCAACTCTCCAGAAGCTACTTGTACTGCCTCCTGGGCAGGCACGTGCTGACCGGTGGCTCCCAGTGTCCTGTCAGTTACATCCCCAGCCCGTGCTGCCTTCTTCCAGAGCCCTTATCAACCCACCACGTCTTCCCTTCAGTGTCTCCCCAGCATGCTCCCTAAGACAGTCACATTGATTCACACGCTTGCTGTGTGAAGATAATTCAACAAGAAGCCCAGTCTGTCCCAGGGGCCACTCCATCTCCAGCCACAACTGGAGGAAAAGGGACAAAAGTCATTCAAAAAGGACTCTGGTGAAACAGGAACATGAATATATGCACACAGACCACACTTGTCCCAGCTCCCAGCTGCTGGACATAGGCATGATCTCTTACCTCGTGAGGTAAACTTAACCAGAATGGGAACAGCAAACACAAAGCAGAATGGATCTTAGAGAAATAACTAGCTTGCCTGAGCACAGCGTGGACAGTTCAGAGACAGCCTGGTCAAGACAAAAGACTTCTGCCTGCAGCTGGCGTGGTTGAACTCTGGGGAAGGGCTAACACCCCTGCTCCTTAGCAATGGGCCTGCTCTTAAAATAGTTGTCACTTGAAAGCCTGCTTAGGGGTGACACTTTACCCAGGAATAAAGCTTTACGTAGAGCAGTGGTTTCTAGAAACAGCAGCAGCTGTGAGACACCACAGCTGGGGTCATTCTTTGCTACCATCCCTTCTCTTTAATGACACATACTCTCTGATGTCACTCACCTCAGTTTCTTCATTTGCAACCTGGGGGACTCCACAGAAGCTAGCCTTTCTCTGTGCAAATTCTGATCCTTTGAGTGGTCAAAAGCCAGGTGTGGTGGTAGGCCCCTGCTCTGTCAGCACTTGGGAAGCCGAAGCTGGAAGATTTCCACAAGTTAGTTCAAATCCGACTTGATCTACAAAGTGAGTTCAAGGTCAACCAGGTCTACAAACTCTGTCTCAAAATTAATAATAATAATAATAAACAAACACGCAGGTTCTAGCCTGTGTTCTTGAAAATGAAATAGGAAAGTGTAAAATATAGTCTCAGAGCACTTGACACTGTATTGGGAAACTTACTTTATCTGTAGGACAAGCCGCAAACTTCCGAATTACATAGGGTTTTCCAGGCTCCAAAGCCAGATAGCCCAATCAATAGGTCAGTAGTACTTGCCCGATTGCCTGTTTCCCATTGTTTGCCTGAGGACCAATGCCGGTTCCAAGTGAACAGCAGTTTGGCTCAGCTCACTAACTGTGGACATAGTGACCTAGAAAAATGAGCCACTCAATGCTGCATTTTATTGTCCAGCATGACATCAGCCAGAAAGCATTGCAAAATAATAATATTATGATCGTTGAGGGAAGGCCTGCTACATGCCAGATTCTGTGCTTCGTGTCTTGGGCACACTCGTATCTCTTCTCATCAGGTGAACGTCATTCGAGGTGTATGACATCATTGCATTTAAACAGGAAAAGGAAACTAGAATGGGGAAAGGAGTCGGGGGGGGGGGGAGGGCGCTGGAGTCACTACTGGTCTGTCTTTTGGAGTCCTTTCCGTGACGTGCTTTTTCCACCAGGCAGAGACACTTTACAACAAAGTGGCTTTGAACTAGCAGTTCATCCCATCTGCAGGGAACCCAGTGGGAGATGTGTAAGTCAGCCAAACATCTCTCCCTGACTCTGACCCACACTGGGTAAAACCCAGTTGGTTTATATTCCTAAGGAAGTGATCAAACTACCCTTCTCGAAGCCAGTGGGGGAGGGGATGTTCCAGAAGGCCTGAATTAAGCTGAGAGGTCTAATTTGGGGACATTCTTAATACATAAAATTTCTTCCAGAACATTTGGTCCTTTGAGATTTCCCCCAAATTGCCAGCGATTAGACAGAAAATTCCATCTCCCGCTCCCTAGTTGCCTCACAGTACCCATTGCTCACTCCCCCATACGTTTGCTCACTCTAGTTTATTTTCTTAGACAGCTTAAGTCTTCCTCATTTGCATACTGACTGACTGTCACTGATTCGCTGGTGAAGCTACATCTGGACGGTTAGGGACCTGCTCCTTGTCCCCAGGAATAGAGGAGAAAGAGGCCTGGGCAGCGCCTCTCCTCCTGTTAGAAACATTCTCAGTTTTAAACTCAACATCCAGATTACAACATACCGACTTCCCCACAGTTCCACGGAAATTAGTCAGGGCTTAAATTAAACTTTAACCTTGTTTCAAATTAAAAATACAATTTAGCACATTAGTTTCATATGCTCCTGCTTCCTAGTCTTAAAAATAAAAAAAAAGTCTCTAATAGCTCCTTGAGCCTGGAACTTCAAATCCTGCTTAACATTCTTGCATTCTCTTACTTGCTTTCAGAATTATATTTATTTTCTCTGTGTGTAGCACGCGTGTGGAAGTCAAAGGACAACTTATGGGGACGCTGTTGTCTCCTTCCACCATGGGGTAGAAGGGACCAAACTCAGGTCTTCAGGCTTGACAGCAAGTGCCTTTACCCATGCTGAGCCATCTCAGCAGCCCCATCCATTCTTTTCTCTAATTTCAGCCCGGACCTTTGCCCAGAGCAGCACCCACTTATAGTTTCATTTGCCTCCAATGCAGGTGCAGGTCACATTAGACTCCTTCCAATAAAGGTGTCATGGAGTTTTGTTTTGTTTTCTGAGACAGTGTTTTTGCAGCCAGAATAGCCTAGGAATTGCTAAGTAGATCAGGCTAGCCTTGAACTTGCAGAGGTCACCCTGCATTTATCGCCTTAGTTCTAGTATTGCATGCCTGGACCATGTCACCCAGCTTCTGACTTTTATTTTATTTTATTATCTTATTTGTCTGAGATGGGCTCTCTTGTAATCCAGGCTGGCCTTGAACTCACTGTGTACCTGAAGATGACTTTCAACTTCTTATTCTTTTGTCTTCACCTCTTGAATCCTGAAACCAGAAGTATAAGCCACCAAATACAGCCTATGGGATGCTGGACATTGAACCCAGGACTTCATGCCTATGAGGCAGGGATGCTACCAACTGACCTACAGCTCCAGCCCTGCATTAGTTAACAGATTATTTTTTCCAAACTCTAGAATTCAGGGCCAGCACATACTAGACCAGTGCCCTGCCACTGAGCAATACTCCAACCCCAGTGATGCTTTTTACTGCAGCACACTACTCATCTGCACATCTGTGTGCGTATGTTGGAGTATCCACATCAACAGCTAAGTCTTGGTTTGCTCTCAAACTCAGGTTGGCCTTCCTGCGTCAGGGTCTTAATACCTGGCTTACGCCCTTGAAAAAAATACATCTAGCTGTTTATCTGGTTTCATTTTCTTCTTACGTGTATATGGGACCAGGGATATGTGCACGTGAGTACAGAGCCTGTGTGAGCCACGTGATGTGGGGCCTGCCTGGGAACCAAACTCTGAGCCGCTGCAAGAAGATGTGTTCTTAATCACTGAGCTCCAGCCCCCAACCAGGCAGATTCGGAGGTGTTTGTACATACTGACAAGTTGATGCTAAATTATGTATGAACATGAAGGACCAAGAGAGCCAAGCTGGAGCTCTGGCAATACCCCACATCCCAGAGTGGGAGAATGACAGCAGGGTGGATCTGAAGACCGGAAGAGAATCCACTGATTCACAGGCGTACCCCATTGATTTCAGCCCAGAGATAACAGTGGCTGCTTTTGATAAGTCAGGCCAGATCAACTGGTAAACACACTTTAAAAAAAAAAAAAAAAGGAAGAGAACACATTAAAATAAATTCCAGATAAATTTATGTTAAAATATTTGAATCAAAACAAAAAAGTTTACAATATACATTTACATATATACATATATACATACAGTGTGTATGCACATCCATGGTATACACAAAACAGAATAAGACACATTATGAGAAAAGTTTCTTGATGAGGACAAGAATGACTAGCCACTATGCATTAAACAGATAAATTGGACAACATCGAAACCAAGATCTGATGGTCCAGCCAGATGGTTCAGTGCATAAAGGCGCTTGCCATCAAGGCTGATGACCTGAGTTCTATCCCTAGGACTCACGTGCTAAAAGCAGAGAAATGACTTCTGAAGCTGCCCTCTGACCTCCTCTTGCACACCTGGCACAAGAACAGATACATTTATACACATGCGCTTTCTCATATACAAGCATTAAGTAAATGTAATTCAAAAGAAAAACTGCCTATTGACCTAGCACGGTGGCACAAGCCTGTAAACCCAGCATTTAGGAGGTAGGAGAGTTAGGAGTTCAAGATCAGCCTTGCCTGCACAAGACCCTGTCTCAAAACAAAATATAACAAAACAAGATTCCTCATCAAAAGACTCCATTAACGAATTAGAAGCACAGGGCACAGATTGAGAAAATATATTTGCAAAAGTGTATCTGGCAAAGTGCCAGCAAATCAAGCTCCTGCAAATCAATGCAGTCATCAGCTGGGCATGGTGGTGCACGCCTATAATCCCAGCATCTAAGAGACAGAAGCAGGTGGATCTCTGTGAGCTCAAGGCCAGCCTGGTCTACAAAGCGAGTCCAGGACAGCCAACGCTACACAGAGAAACCCTGTCTCATAAAAATGTAGTCATCTATATAAAGTAGGAAAACAATGGCCAAGCATAGTCTGAGTCTCTCTCTTTCCCCTCCACTCTCTCTCTCCCTCTCTCTTTCACACACACGCACACTTGGCCAACCATATCAGTAGATTACCAATACATGAATCATAGATTAAAAACAGCCCAGCAATTTGTTTTCTCAGACATCTCATGTAGCTCTGGTTGGCCTTGAACTCCTGCTCTTCTAGCATTTAAACATATGTATATATTATGGTGTGTGTGTGAGAGAGAGAGAGAGCGCTGTGTGGGGCACGTCTGAGCCACAAGATGTGTGGCTCTTTTACTTGATGCAAGGACTAACTCAAGCTGCCAACGTTGCACTGCAAGTGCTTTTGCCTGCCCAGCCCTCTCATGGGCCAAGTGATTGTTTTAAAGGGTGCCTCTGAGCTAATAAAATACAGACTTTTTCTCACTGCGACTTCCTAATGTATCTAGTGTAATAACTACTTATCTAACATTTACACTGTACAGAGTATATTGTAGGTAAGCTATTGGGAGACAGAAAGTACAGAAAAATGACTGGAAATGTGCAAAATCTGCACATTTTCTGCAAGGGAGTGAAGCATCCACAGATTTCTGGCGTTGCCGGGTCTTGAGTCTAATCTCCAACAGATAGTTAGGCAGAACTCTATATTTGAAAGGCCAAAAGAAGTCTGAATGGGGGCAAAGAGAAATTCAAGTTTATCCCACCCTCAGACTGTGCACACTGAAGGTCTGAAATAGAAAAGCCTGGAAGCCTCAGGATTGGCTCACTCAGATTACCGAGTGAGTCGAGCCCTGATTCCTGCAGGACAGTGAGTGTTCCTCCGCTCGAATTTTTGTTGCTGTTGTTTTTGTTGGTTGGATTTTGCTTTTGTTTTGTTTGGGGGGGGTATTTGTTTGTTTTTTGAGGTATTTCTGGCTGTCCTGGAATTCTCTTCTTAGACCAGGCTAGCCTCGAGTTCACAGATATCTGCCTCTACCTCCCCAGTGCTTGGACTAAAGCATTGAACCACTATGCTGGGTTTATCCAGTTTTTGTATGTATTAGGAGTTGTTCTGGTTTGGTTTGGTTTGGTTTGGTTTGGTTTGGTTTGGTTTGGTTTGGTTTGGTTTGGTTTGGTTTGGTTTGGTTTGGTTTGGTTTGGTTTGGTTGATTGTTGCTTTTGCTGTTTTGAGACAGGGTCTCATGGAGTCAGGCTAGGATTCACTAGGATTGACCTTGAATTTCTAATCTTCCTGCCTCCACCTCCCAATGAGTGCTGGGATTCCAAGCATGCGCTACCACACCCCGTTTATGTGGCCCTGGGAATCGAACCCAGGGCTTGGGGCATGTTTCAAATGTATCCACAGCCCCAGGTTTTCCTTTCAATGTTAGGTTTACTGGAGTCCAGAAAGTGATCTGCTCACATTTTTGTCTGTGCCCAGGTCCAAGGAGGCCAGATCTGTCAGCTGCTTGTGAGCTGTACGCAGCATCTGCTCTCTCCATCTACAACAGAAACCTCTCTTCGTTTCTTTGTCTTCCGTCTTTTCCTTTACCCAGACATGAAACACTCCCATTTCTCTGCTTGGCATTTTGCTAAAGTCTGAATACACCCCTGGGAATAAGGCTTAGCTCTGACCAGGCTGGAGAAACAAACAGACGCATACAGCAAACAACATGTGTTTCCAATCGCATCCAAAGACCCAAAGCTTTCTGCCTATTCTGAAATGTGTCCCCAGAGTGCATTCCTAGCACTCAAGGTTAAGGTCATTTTAATTTCTCTGCAGGTTCAAATTGCAAAATCACCCTCCCGAGAGATTGCACTAAAATACACTAGAGGCATCTACTTTTTTTCTTTCTTTCTTTTCTCCTTCTCCAACTTTCATCAGTATTACTGGTGAAATAGACTATGTGGCATTCCATATCTCTTCACAACTAGTAAAAATGCATTAAACAGGGTGAACAACGGTCTCCTTGCCTCTGCCTTCCAAGTGCCAGGATTTCAAGAATGTGTCACTATTCCCAGCTGTTTGGGTAGGTTTGGGGCTATGGTTTGGTTTGGGTTGGGTTTGGGTTGTATTGCTTTTGTATTGGTTTGTATTGGTTTCATTTTTTTTTAATTTCCTGAGATAGAATCTTGCTCTGTAGCCCAAGCTCCGGCCTGGACCCCACTGTATAGCTCAGGCTAGACCCAAGTTCATAGTGGTGTTATTTAAGCCTCGGTCTGGGATTGTAGACATGAGCCTCTCCTCTAACTCTTTTTTATTGCTATGATAAACACACTCTGAACAAAAGCACCTTAGGGAAGAAACACTATTTCAGCTTACAAGTCCAGGCCACAGGTCATCACTGAGGGACACAAAACTTGCTATTCTGCACAGTATTATCGTTGACCAAAGAAGGAACTCCACAGGCAAGAAGTACAGCAGAGACCATAGAGGGCATGGCTTGCTAGCTGACTTTTGCACCTGCTTACACTCAGCCAGCATTGCTTAGTGATCGTGCTGGCTGCACACAGCAGATTGGCTCTGCCTACATCAACTGGCAATCAAGACAGTCCCCCAAGGATATGCCCACAGGCCAGTCCTGAGGTAACCCCAGTCGGGCTCTCTCAAATTCCTCTAGCCGCCGATTGACAGTTAAAGCTAATCAGGACAGACACTATGTCTGGCACAAAGACCATACCTTAAAAATGCTGTTGGCCTTCCTTCCTTCCTTCCTTCCTTCTTTCCTTCCTTCCTTCCTTCCTTCCTTCCTTCTGTCCTTCCTTCCTTCTTTTGGTAATTGGCAGTTCATATATCCTTACCACTTTAATATTAAATTTTTCTTGACATTTTAAAGCGAAGAAGTTTTCATCAATCATACTGCTAGTATTTTTCCCATGTTTGGTTTCTTCCTTTAATTTATGGTAGATTTTTTTTCCATATATATCAACTTTAAATGATTTATAGTAAAATCTGTTTATTAAAACTTTCTATTTTTACAAAATATTCAAGAAAGAACTTTCTATCTCAAACTATAAAGTGATTATATAGTTATTCCTAATATGGTTTTATTTGTTACATTTGAGTATTTCTGTAAATGAGTGTGTGTATGAGAGAAAGAGACTCACTATGATTTCTGCTTGGATTATAGGCCAGCTTAGAATACACAGCAAGACTTGGTCTCAAAAATACAAAGAAAGAAAGAAAAAGAAAGAAAGAAAGAGGAAAAGAAAAGAAAAAGGGAAAGAGATAGGAATAGAAAGGGGAGAGAAAGGGAAGGGACAGAGCAGGAAACTCAAAGAGAAAGATGTAATGGTTTGAATAGGAATGACCCCATAGACTCATGAGTTTGAATGCTTGGCCCACAAAGAGTGGCACTATTAGGAGGTGTGGCCCTGCTGACGTAGGCATGGCCTTGTTGGAGGAAGTGTGGCCTTGTGGGGATGGGCTTTGAGATCTCATATGCTCAAACTACACCCAGTGTGGTATACAGCCTCTATCCTGTTGCCTGTAGATCAAAACATAAAACTCTTAGCTCCTTCTCTATCACCATGTCTGCCTGCACACTGCTGCCCCATAATAATGGACTAGTCCATAATGATAATGGACTAAATCTCTGAAACTGTAAGGCAGCCCCAAATAAAATTCTTTTTCTTTCATAAGAGTTGCCTTGGTCATGATGACCCTTCACAGCAATAGGAACCCTAAGATAGAAGTGTAGTCATGTTGTATAAAGAACCAAACACTTAAATACATAAGAAGGCTTCGAACAGGGAAGTGGTACGCAACTGTCAGTTCCTGGCGGGACAGCACTGTTATTGAGTAATGGCAAAATCTTCTACTCCAGTGGTTCTCAACCTTCGTAATGCTTCAACCCTTTAATACACTTCCTTGTGTTACGGTGACCCCAAACCATATAATTATTTTCATTGCTACTTCATAACTGTAATTTTGCTGCTGTTATGAGTCATAATGTAAATATCTGATAGGCAGCCTCTGTGAAAGGGTCATTTGACACTCACAGGGTGAGAACCACTGTTCTACTCCTTCTTTCTGCACTTGGTTGGTGTGGGGACAAAGAGTTCGTTACCGGAGACTCTCCCTAATAGTCAGCGTAGGGGGTTGCCCTTCTGGTACCCAGAATGCAGATGTAGGCTACAGTGAGGGAGGCTCAGATATTGCAACCATGTGAATGATGGACTTCTAACCAGAAAATGGAGAGTAGAACTGCCCTTACCTCTGCTTCCCTACAGTCAACTACTCATCAGTAGCCTGGCCTTCACCCTGTTAACCTTGCCTTTAAATGTTGTCTGTAATTCTTTCCTTTCCTTCTGTTCTCCTCCCTACCCCCCTCTGGTATGTATCCAAGCAGTTTTTGAGATCACGGTATAGCCTTAAGCTTCTGATCCTTTTGCCCTCACCTCCTGAGTTCTGGGATTACAGATGTACACCACAACATCTCGTTTATGCTGCGGGGTTCAAGCCAAGGGATTCATGAATGCTAGGCAAGTGTCCATCCCTAGTCCTATATGCGCTTCTTTATTGGACCAATATGCAGCCTCACAGTTCTCGTCTCCATGCCATTTACCACACTACAGGCTGATACCATCCTACCACACAGGCCTGAACATATCCCTCCCCAAAGCAGAACCAGACTTTTCAATATGTATCCAAGAACATATGGCTCTCTATCAATGGCCTGAGAGCAAGGCAGGCATCTTCTTGCCTGTGTGTCTCGCTCTCTAGCTAGAAGGGCTATCTTCTCACATATCCTGGTTTCAAATGCCACCTCCCTTATGGTTTCCCAGGCTCCATCTTCTCAGGTGTCATATCTCACCAAATGTTTTCAACGAGAATGGTCCCTCCCCGGTTAGTAGAAGTGTTTGGGAAGGATTAGGAGATGGGGACTTTTTAAAGGAGGTGTGTCACTGAGGACAGGTTTTAAGATTACAAAAACCCACACCACTCCCAGTTCTGTCTTGCGCTTGTGGATCAAGATGAGAGCTCTCAGCTACTGCTTCAGCACCGTGCCTACCTTCCTACTGTCCTGCTCCCCCATGACGATCCTGGATTCTAACCCTCTGAAACTGTAAGCCCCTAAATTAAACACCTTATAAATTGCCTTAGTCATGGTGTTTTATCACCACACTGTAAAAGCAACTAAGTCGTTTTCTTTCTTTCTTCTCTTTCTCTCTTTTTCTTTCTTTCTTAATTTTATTTCTTTTTTGAGACAGGGTCTCATGTACCACAGACAGGCCTCAAACTCAATCTGTAACCAAGGATGAGCATGAACTTCCTATTCTCCTGCCAGGGTTTACAGGCATGCTGAGGATTGAGCCCCCAGATTTCTGAGTGTTAGGCAAGCACTCAACCAAGTTGCAGCCTCTTCTATTTTTTGAAGCTTATTTAGTAATTTTATCTTATAATTTTGCCTTTTTTTTCTTTAAATGGGGTTTCACTATGTAGTCAGGCTGGCCTTGACCTCATTGTAATCCCTGACATGACCATGAAATTTCTTATTTTACTTGACAAATAATTATACATTTTCATCCAGGTACAATGGGTACAATGGTGCATACCAGTAACTCTCGCACTCAAGAAGCTGAGGCAGGAAGATTACTACAAGTCTAAGGCCAGACTGGGTTACGAAGTGAGTTCTAGGCCCACTCTGGTTATATAGTTATGACTCGTCTCAAAAACAAAACTGGACATGAGATATGTAGACATCGGAGAATAGCTCAAATGAGATAATTAACATATGCATTACCTCACATCCTTAATCATTTCTGTGGTGTGAGTATCTGCTCCCCTGGCAATTTCAGAACACAATGCAGTGCTATTAGCTGTGCTCACTGCGTCGTACATCACCCCGGCACATTTTGAGAGTCATCATTATTTTACCTAAGCAAGAAAAAGTGCTTCCAATTACACCACAACACAGTGCCTTCCTAACCCTTGCGATGGCATGAGCCTGTTGTCCAGCTACTCAGAAGACTGAGACAGGAAGGTGGACTTAGCCCAGATGTTCTCAGTCAGCCTGGGTGACTCCGTGGGACATCCCTCCCCTATGGAAACAGAAAACCGTTCTTCAAAACTTAGAATTTGCCATCACTCACCCTTCTTGTGTGCTTTGTATGTGTGTACTTACATGCGAAATCAAATGATCAAGGCACTGACATATTGATAGTCCTGTCTGTCTACAACTGTCAGAGCCATTGTTTATAATGCCTACTCCTGTTCTGCCAGTTTTTCTTTTGTTTTCACTCATTTTTAATGTAGTTTGATTTTTTTTCTGAAGGGTGGAGGCAGTTGAGACACAATCTTATGTAGCCCAGGCTAGCCTGAACTCACAATGCACCGGACATTGATCTTGGTCTTCTGGTTACCTCCTGAGTCCTGGAATTAGTTGTGTGGGTCATCATACCCTATTACTCTCACTTTGAAGATGTTAAAAGGCTCTGAGGCTGCAGCATGGCAGCACATCACTCATCCAGCATGTGCAAGACCCTGTTGACTACTAGAATGGAAATCAATGAATCAGTACTAGGGGAGGGAGTGTGCACTAAACTTAAAATACAGATAATCCCTTCCTCCTGGATTAGCATCTGGCATACAGTGGGTATTCAATAACTGTGGGCTTGCTATTAGATTGTGACACATCACAGGCCAATCGAAAGGAGAGAAAGGTGGGTGTGGTAATGTATCCCTATAATCCCAGCACATGTGAGTTAGAGAGGCAAGAGAATCAGGAGTTCGAAACTAGCCTCTTCCACATGGTGAGTTTAAGGCCAGCCTGGGCTATAGAGACCCTGTGCTAATAAAACAAAAATGATAGCTACCATTTCCCTAGACTTGTGTTCAAAGCTTCCAGAATGGTAGTTTGGTGACACATCTGGGCTACTACAGGCCTTTTTGATGGAGCTGGACGTGCAGAAACAGTTCCGGGCCCAGAGCACATCCTGGTTCCCTGCTGGCAGAGAAGACTGGTACCGCCTCTGTGCAGCATATTGGCAGATGTGGAGTCCATCAGGTCTGCTGCTGTTGGCAGACCTGGGAGGAGACAGTGAGCTTTAGCATATGAGCTGTTGGCCTTTGGAAGCGAGTTTTTGTTTGTAAGTATATTTTTGGACCTTATGTCCAAAACCAGCACTAATATCATGCTCTGTACTCTGCCTGTACCATGCCATTCTGCCTCAGTGAGGTGCAAGCAGGAAAAAAGGACTCCATTTGTGGAG
The DNA here is from genome assembly GCA_028658305.1 of Pachyuromys duprasi. Taxonomy (NCBI): domain Eukaryota; kingdom Metazoa; phylum Chordata; class Mammalia; order Rodentia; family Muridae; genus Pachyuromys; species Pachyuromys duprasi. The sequence continues at coordinate 81,759,560 of CM053763.1, forward strand.
AAGGGGAGACTTCTAACCAAAGGAAAGCAGCTACATGTCTAAGACAAGAATAATACTCCACTATGCCTCCGTGCAGACGAAATTTTGTTTAAACAAGTTAAATTTGCAGCATACACACACACATTCTTACCAGGAGAAGAAGAAAGAGCCCATTGCTTGGGGTTGTATTTTAAGCTGAGGTAAATATGACACCATTCTCAAGCTCTTGGCTACTCTAAGTCTCACCTTGAGCACAAAGGAATCTGTCAAAACTGGGTCAGGTTCTAGTAAACCAAGATGCTTGGAAGAACACCAAATAGATGAGACAGGCGGAGGCCTGACCAAGGCCTGGGAGGAACCCTGGATTCTGAAGCAGGGAAACCATGAGCCTGCTGAGTGACCCTGGAAATGTGCTTAATCCAAGATCCATCTATAAAATAGACCCTTTCACATACATACACAGACACACACAGGCAGTAGTGACAGTGAACACACTTAATAATCCATGTGACAGGACATTTGCAATAGGTAGAGAACAAAAGATGCCTGTCCCTTTCCCCATGTCCAGAGATAACCCCTTTGTTGTTGGGTTATAAAGAAGGGCCACAGCTGCCCAATCTGTGGGGTTTGTAATCCCAACACTCAGGAGACTGCAGCAGGAAGATGCCAAGAGTTCAAAGTTGGAAAAAGGTAGACATCAAGATAAACTAAAACAAACTAAAATAAAGCCTAATGTGGAACCATACTAACTCCAGCACTTGAGAGGTAGAAGCAGGAGGATCAGAAGTTCAAGGTCATCCTTGACTACAAAGCATATCTAATCCCAGCCTGAGTTACATATATAGAGGGACTCAGTCTCAAAAAAAGATGGGTGTGAGTTCAACAATTGTTTGCTTAGAGGCCTGATGATTTAGGTTCAATACCCTAGAACCTATGTACAAGTGGAAGAAAAGAACAGACTCCACAAAGTTGTCTTTTGTGTTGTGACTTATACCCCACAAATAAACTTTTTTAAAAAATTTAAATTCCCTACTAAAAAATAAATAAAGTAAAAATAAAAAGGGATCAAGGCTTCTCAGGTAAGGAAATATTCTTGGGAAGGAGTCACAGTAGTCTAGGGACAGTGGCTATTTATTTACCAACTATAGCAATATTGATAGCACATGACATCAGCAGCACATCTTGTACCCATATATACCATGTGCCAGGCAACCTTCCCACGGGCCTCCCAGAGTAAATGAGGTTACGAAACTGAAAGAACAAATGAGTGAGTGAATGGCCTCTTGGACCATGCTCACATATCAAGAATTCTTCCAGCTTGTCACGGAGGTACACACCAATAATTTCAGCACTTGGAAGGCAGAGACAGGAGGATCTGGAGTTCACAGCCAATAGCCGGAACTACAATAGAAACAAACAAAACAATGTTCTCATTTTGTGGCTGTGTTAGTGCTGCTGCTGCTGTCAGTGATAAGCAATCTGTAGTCTATAGAACCACAGAGGTTAAATAAGGGACCAAGGAGGAACAGATAGATCTCCCTTAAAAAAAAGAGAAGAGTTATGAATGGAAGGGGTGAACAGAGGCTGGAACAGGAGGATCAAAAGAGGAGAGGGAGGGAAGAGGACAATGATGTAGGGAATATGGACAGAGACAGCTAAAACTAAGGGTTATCGGAGGGGTAGTGTGGAAACTCAATACAGTAGAAACTTCCTAAAATACATACATAGATGAAGGTAATCTAAATAAAATTGCCAAATAGGAGGAAAGACAGAACTCCACATCTGTTGTAACCAAATGAAGCTTCTAATACCAGGAATGAGATATAATTAGTTAAGTTGTTGGCCACAGGGATCCTATAGGAACCCCAAACAACTCAGGCTGTTGCCAAAGCTATAGGTTGCTCTGCACAAACTGACTAAAGACAATGCCTACACAACTCACTGAACACAGAGTGGAGTTGGTGCCTGCATAGACCCTTCTCAGCCCTGTGGGCTAGTGTTCTTGGTAACAGAATATACTCTGTATACTACAGAAGTAGAAACCCAGCTACAAGCCACTTGATCTATAATAGTGTCCTAACTGCAAGTTATAATACTGCAACGGTGGTACAGAGCTTTTGGGAATAATAAACAGACTTAAGGCCCACTCCATGAGTTGGAACCCATACCTGAATGCTTGGGTGACCAAGAACCAGATATTAGGCCCATGGACCTGGGGGAAAACCAAATACTGTGCTTCTAAAGGAACATAGCAACAAACTGACTCCTAATGACATTCTACTATACTCATAGATCAGTGCCTTGCTCGGCCATCATCAGAGAAGCTTCCTCTGCTCCAGATGGGAACAAATACAGGGACCCACAGCCAGACAATATGCGGAGTGAGAGAGCTTGAAACACTCAGCCCTGAATAGGATATCTCTATTAAATCCCTCCCCTCAGGGCTGAGAACACCACAGAAGAGGAGGCAGAAAGAGCGTAGGAAGCACAGAGGATAGAGGACACCAAGGAAACAAGGGCATCTAAACACAGCAGGACAGATGTGCGTAAGCACTCACAGAGACTGAGGCAGCATGTACAGGGCCTGCACCGGGCTGCACCAGATGGAGTCCTAGAGCTGAAAAAAAGTGGACACTTGTCCACATACCTAACCCAGAAGCTCTCTCCAACTGAAAACCACTTGAAAATAAAAACTTAGTTCTCTCCAAGGGAGTCTTACTGGGGAAACTGCTATTAAGGTCAGGCTGCATGCCCACAGTAGATGCCAGCAGAGAATAAACTCAGTGGCATGTTTGGAGGTTCCTTGTCTCATATTTTGTCAGGGATTTTCCTTTTTTTAATTGTATCTTTTTATTTGTTTATTTGTATTTTTCTTTTCTTTTTCTCTACAGGTCTTATGCATATATAATATAGCTTCTAGTTTTGTGTTACTAAGAGATTCCTGAGAGTGTGAACAATTGGATCTTTGTGTCTATATCTGGGGTTTTTTTGTGCCTTTCCTCGAGCTCTTTTTCTTATGTTTGCTTTGTCCTCTGTGTTAGTTTTTGTTTTATCTTTTTTATTTTATTACTATCCTTTAGGAGCCTGTTTGTTTTTTTAAAGAGAGAGAGAAAGGGGATGGATCAAAATGGGAGGGGAGGGGAGAAGCACTGGGAGGAGTAAAGGAAGGGAAAACCATAATTGTATATAATTTTTGAAAAAATATCTATTTTCAATTGCAGAAAAATAAAAAAGCTACCAGGTTATCTGAGCTACTACCTATGCTTGCCTACTTCAAGAGGACCTGATAAAAAGAAGCAAAAGGATCAAGCATTCAAGAGCATCTTTGACTATATAGAATACATAATAGAATATTCACAGAATAGTCAAGCCAGCCCAGGCCACCTGAGAGCCTGCCAAGAAATAATAATGAAAGAATGACTTGAAGTAAGGTTCATCAGACTAGAAGAAGGTCGACATTGTTGTCAAGATCAGGTGTGGTAAATCATGCCTATAATCCCAACAGATCAGCCTGGGATACAGGGTGAGATCCTACTCCAAACAGGCAAAATGGCAGGGGAAAGGAAGCAGAAACTGAGGAACAGATATGAAAGGATGACCTTGGGCATGTTGACAGGGTCTGTGTACCTCAGGCAGAAGTGCTTGGTAGGCATGTTCTCCTCAGAGTGTGAATGAGTGGTGCCTGGCAGGCATGTCTCTAGTTTTCCCAGTGTTGGCTTCGGGCCATAAGTCTATGTAGCCTCATTATGTTGCCATGGTCTGTGTTGACTCCTCCTAGTTCCAGAGCTGCTAAAGACTCTCCTCATCAGGCACATTCTCCTGATTATTGTGGGAGAGTGGACATACAAAAATGAACATGATTCTGAAACCTGCAGTTCAATGACTGTTTCACATTGGCTGTATTAAATATGGAATATTCACATGTGTCAGGTATAAAGGAAATACTGGTATGAAAACAGACACAAAGCTTCACCTGCACTCTACAGTTTTCAATATGGGCATAGTGGACCAGGCCGGTAAACACGGAAGAAGCAGAGGAAGGAAGATGGCTGCAAGTTAGAAGCTAGACTAGTGTATATGGTGAGTTCCAGGCCAGCCAGGGTTACATTACCAGACCATGTCTCAGAAAATAAAGGAGGGCCCATTTACCGATTGTTGCTCTTAGAGCCTGTGCTGTTGGTGTTGTGTTCAGGAAATTGTCTCCTGTGCCAATGAGTTCAAGGCTCTTTCCCACTTTTTCTTCTAACAGACCTAATGTGTCTGGTATTATGTTGAGATCTTTGATCCACTTGGACTTTAGTTTTGTGCAGGGTGATAAATATGGAACTATTTGCATTTTTCTACATGTAGATATCCAGTTAGACCAGAATCATTTATTGAAGATGCTGTCTTTTTTCCATTGTATGGTTTTGGCTTCTTTGTCAAAAATCAAGTATCCACAGGTATGTGGGTTTATTTCTGGATCTTCTATTCAATTCCATTGATCTGCCATTCTGTTTCTAAGCCAATACCATGCAATTATTATTACTATTGCTCTGTAGTACAGCTTGAGATCAGGGATAGAGATACCTCCAGACAATCTGTGATTGTTGTACAGGATCTTTTGGCAATTCTGGGTTTTTTTGTTTTTCCATATGAAGTAGAGAATTGTTCTTTCAAGGTCTGTAAAGAATTGTGTTGGTAGCTTGATGGGAAATGTATTGAATCTGTAGATTGCTTTTGGCAGGATGGCCATTTTCACTATGTTAATCCTACCTATCCATGAGCATGGTAGATCTTTTGATCTTCTGATATCTTCTTCAATTTAGTTTTTCAAAGACAGTTTCACGAGGGGTCCCATTCAATCAATAAATGGGACCTCGTGAAACTGAAAAGCTTCTGTAAAGCAAAGGACACTGCCATCAGAACAAAATGATAGCCTACAGACTGGGAAAGGATCTTCACCAACCCTATATCTGACAGAGGGCTAATATCCACAATATAAAAAGAACTCAAGAAGTTAAAAAGCAACCAATTAAGTAATCCAATTAAAAAACTGGGTACAGAGCTAAACAGAGAATTCTCTATAGAGGAATATTGAATGGCAGGGAAACACTTAAAGAAATGCTCAACATCCTTAGTCATCAAGGAAATGCAAATCAAAATGACCCTAAGATTTCATTCACCCATCAGAATGGCTAAGATTAAAAACTCAAGTGACAATGCATGCTGGAGAGGATGTGGAGAAGGGGGAACCCTCCTCCATTGCTGGTGGGAATATAAACTTGTACAACCACTTTGGAAATCAATCTGTCCCTTTCTCAGACAATTAGGAATAGTGCTTCCTCAATATCCAGCTATATCACTCCTGGGCATATATCCAAAATATGCTCAAGTACACAGCAAAGACATTTGCTCAACCATGTTCATAGCAGCTTTATTCATAATAGCCAGAACCTGGAAAAAAGTCAGATATTCCTCAACTGAGGAATGGATACAGAAATTGTGGTACATTTACACAATAGAATGCTACTCAGCAATTAAAAACAAGGAAATCATTAAATTTGCAGGCAAATGGTGGGATCTAGAAAAGATCATCCTGAGTGAGTACCCCAGAAGTAGAAAGACACACATGGTATACACTCACTTATAAGTGGATATTAGACATATAATACAGGATAAACATATCAAAATCTGTACGTCTAAAGAAGCTAAGCAAGAAGGAAGATCCTGGGTAAGATGATCAATTCTCACTCAGAAAGACAAATGGGATGGACATTGGAAGTGAGAGAAAACAAGTAACAGGACAGGAGCCTACCGCAGAGGGCCTCTGAAAGCCTCTACCTAGCAGTGTTTCAAGGCATATGCTGAGACTCATAACCAAACTGGGCAGAGTGCAGGGAATCATAGGAAAGAAGGGGGAGTTAGTATGACCTGGAGAGGACAGGATCTCCACAAGGACCTAATATATCTGGGTCTTTTACGAGACCAAGGACCATGTATGGATATAACTTAGAACCCCTGCTTGGATGTAGACCATAGAAGCTCAGTATCCAAGTGGGTTTCCTATTAAGGGTAACAGGGACTATTTCTGACATGAACTCAGTGGTTGGCTCTTTGACCTTCCCCCTCCCCTGAGGAAGGAGCAGCCTTGCTAGGCCACAGAGGTGGATATTGCAGCCAGTCCTGAAGAAACCTGATAAGCTAGGGTCAGATGGAAGGGGAGGAGACCTCCCCTATCTGTGGACTTGGAAAGGGGCAGGGAGGAGATGAGGGAGGGAGGGTGAGATTGGGACAGAAAGAGGGAGCCGGCTACAGATGGGATACAAAGTTAATAAACTGTAATTAATATTTAAAAAATAAAATTAAAACAGGGAAAATATTTTTTAAAAAAGGAACAAACAAAATAAAGGAGCAGTGGGGAATTGGTGGGGAGATTTTCATTTCAGAACAATGGGCTTTCACAGCCATGGATACGTTAAGACCATCAAGCTCAAACAGCCTTCATGTGGGGACCCTGACATATCGGCCACTCGTTCACTTCTCCCTCAACCATTCCACCATCTCGTGCTTCCTCCAAAGGCAAGCTTCTGTTAAAGTATCTTTCATTCTCCTGATTTAATTGTTGTCTCTGAGGCTTGCTGCCCCTGTCTGCTAACCTAGCCCTAGTCGTGGAAGCTTCTAGCCTCTGTACAATCTTATCTAGACCTCCAATACTTACTGTTGAATAAGCTCACCCTTTCTAGTTCTTTATGAACCCTGGCTGGCTGGTTCAACTCAGCTGTTGAACCAAACTCCTCTCCTGTCTTCTCTCAGTTTCTCATTGACAGCTCTGCTTGGCCTCAGTCTAACTCTAGCAATCTGTTCTAATCTCGTGCTCCTTCTCATTCTGTGACTCACTCTGTCTTCACTTGTGTCTAGATTGTTCTCTCTTCAGCTTGTCTCTGTAAAACTCTCTCAGTAAAAACTGCCTCTGAATTCCACAAATTGAACTGCCACAAACTCACCTCCACTGCACTGCCTCTCAACTCACTGACTCTGCTGAACTGCCTGAAACTCAGAGATCTGCATCTCTTGCCTCGTGAATGTTGGGATTAAAGGTATGTACCACCATACCTGGACCTAAGCTTTTCTTTACCTGAAATTTGAACAATACCAGGCTGACACTGAACTCAGAGATCTACTTGCCTCTGTCTCCTGGGATTAAAGGCGTGTCTGTATTACAGCCCGATCACACAGACCTAGAAGGTCTTTGGATGTGATCTCTTGCCAGAAAAGCCATGTTCTGGGTCAAAATTCTTCTACAATCTCCAGGCTCACTGTCCCATTCCAACTGCCTATTTATAGGTCATGTTTCTTTTGCCTTCCAGCTGCAGATCTATGCAGCCAACCACCTTTTAAGGTTCAGTCGCTCTCAATGTCTCCCCTTAAGTGAAGCCCTCCTCTATTCTGCTGCCCCCCATCTCTGTCCAGCCACTGCTCCTCTTTTGGCTTCTAAGCATAGTTACTGCACATGCAGTCTTTCCTAAACATGTCTGAGTAGACTTTTGAGGTGTTCAAGCCTGTTGTCACCACTGAAAACTCCCTAAATGTCTACTTACAAAGAATACTGGTAGGGTAGCACAACACTGAAATTCCAGCATTGGAAAGACAAGAGACAGGAGGATGGTAAGCCGCAGACAAGTCTAGGCTGAATAGTGAAACACACACACACACACACACACACACACACACAGACACGGTGATGTACACCTGTAATACCAGCACTTGAGGCCAGGAGGATCAAGTGGTCTCAGCGAGTTAGAGACCAGCTTGGGCATCATGAGTCCATGTCTTTAACAATGTTTTTTCATTTTTATTTTTAGTTCCTGAGTATAACTAAGAGGAAAATATGCATTCTATGAAGAACAAGGTGGGGGAGGGGTAACCAGCTCAGTAGAGTACTTGCTTAGAATGCACACAGCCCTGGGTTTTGTCCTCAAACCACATAAACCAAGAAAAGTGGTGCAAGCCTGGGATCCCAGCACTCAGGAGGTAGAGGCAGAAGATTAGAAGAACTATGCAGCAAGTCTGAAGCCAGCCTGTGCTACATGAGACACCTTCTTACAAAAGAAAAACAACAGAACCAGAGCTTCAGTTCTGAGTTCCCACTCTACAGCTGATCAGTTGTGTGTGGTCCAGTGACAAATCAGTTCACTTCTTTGGGTCTCAAGTTCCTTCTAGCTTTCAAATACCCGTAAGCTTCTAGCCAAGAGTTGAGAATTCGAAAACACAGTACATTAGAGTCTTGCTCTCTTTCCCTGACCATCTCCCATTGGGTACCCATTTGGGTGAATAGACCCCGAGGCAAAGCATACTTCTTCCCTTTTGTATACTCCTGAATGTAGGAAACAAGAGAAGCTGAATTCTTTCCACACACGACACAATGAAGTTAAATAACAGATTTTAATTGTTCTCTACAAGAGAGCTGAATTCAATAGCTTGTTTAAGAAAATGCACATTGGCCCACTCTCATCCCTGCAAGGCAATGAACTGGTTCCTGGAGGGTGAAGCCAGATAATCGCCCTACGGCAGTCATTCTCTTTCACATGGCCCCTCCATTCAGACCCCACTTTTTCCTGGGCACACTTCATTGTATTAACTGGCTGCAGCTGCAATTAGGAGTTGGAGAATCCAGGCATGTGTTTGGGTTCGAGCTGCGTCCTGTGTGATTCCTCAAATACTTTGGGTTTGGCAGAAGCCGGGACACATTCTGTCAAGTTCTTTCTCCCCCTTCATTGTTAAGCCCGTGTGTATTCAAGAGAAATGTGGTCCATCTGATTCTCATTCATTTTCGCTTAACTCGACAAAAAAGTTGTCTTGGAGGAACCAGAAAATGTCCAAGTGGCAACCCAACTTCTTTTATGGAAGTCTTATTAGAATCCCTTCTCTCAACTCTAGACAGTTTGATATGGTCTGAACAGGCCAAGCGTTTTCGTTTTATAAGGCTTTTGCACTTGTGCACCAAGCCTAGATTGCCCCTCACCCCAATTCCTGAGTGGTGTCTCCTAGCCATGGAGTCCCAAGGCTGCCTCCTTTCATGGAGCCCGCTTCGGGCCCCACTGCACAGGAAACTGCATGATCATGAGCTGCCGTTCCACCTTGCTTGTAGTGCTAACCGGCCCTTTATTCCAAGCCTGCTTTGTGTTGCAGTCAGTTGTTGAACTAGGTTAGCCAAGCCCTCACCGATGTCTGCTTCAGTGTTAAGCCCTTGACCTTAATTAAAGGCCTGCACAAGAAATGGCAGACAAAAATTGGCATTTGCGGTAAAGCTCTTGCCAAAAACATTAATTATTGTGTCTATCAATGTCCTTATGTGGGCTTCCAGGTGAGAACTGAGCATGGGGTTTAAAGAACCAAAATAACCATGGGCTTCTTCCCCTGAGGAGAGGTGTAGGCAGGATTTGTTCCTTTTCTGTCCTGGCTGCCAGGAAAAAGGGAGACAGATTTGACAATCATGGTAACCTTGTCCTGTGCCAGCTCCATTTCTTCTTTTCTTCTTTCTTTTTCTTTTATTTTTGGTTTAAAGGCCTTGGTTTTCTATTTCTACACTGTTAAGTTTAGAGAGAAAAAGAAAATATGTTCTCTTTATGAGTCATTAGAAGCAATAACAGAACGTCACCCATACGTTGTCCATGACTGCTCCTGGACATCAGGTCTAGTAGTGTTTTTTTCTTATATAGAGAACCTAAATTTAAAATTATATACAGCAGGTGTGTGTGTGTGTGTGTGTGGTGACGGGTTACTTTGGTTTTAGTGTTTTGTTTTGAGATAGGGTCTCAATGTGTGGGTCAGACTGATCTGAACCTCACACTGTAGCCCAATCTGGCCTTGAACTTCTGCCTCAGCCTCCTAAGAACTAAGATTACGCACTGAACCACTGTGCCCAGGTCTAAGCCTACTGCACCATACAGAGGACAACCTATGGGAGTCAGCTGTCTCCTTCTGCTCAGTGGGTTCAGTGGATTGAAGTCAGGTCATCAGCCTTGGTGGCAAGGTAACCTACCTGTTTTATATGTGTTTTATGTACATATATATATAAAGTTAGGATACAAAGCACTGTTCCGTTGTATCCTCACATTTAATTATGTCCTTCCCCACTCTGCACCCCTCAGAGCCTCCCCTCTTCCCACAGGTCTTTTATGCAGTCGGTCTCTCCATCGACTTTTCAATTACACACACTCCGTCACCCTCCCCATTCACAATCCTCTTTCTAGTCTCATGACCTACACACACACATATATAAACACACACAAACGCCTGCTGTATATAATTTTAAATTTAGCTTCTCTATGTAAGAAAAAAACACACTTGTCTTTCTGAAACTGGTTTTTACTTTACATCAATTCCCAGTTCCACCCTTCTTCCTGCTGTCGTGATTTTAACTTTCCTTTATAGTAAATAAAATTCCAGTATTCACTCATCTGTCGATGGGCTTCTTGGCTGGTTCTACCTCCTGGCTAGAACAGCAGCTGCAGACATGAGCATACAAGTACTTGCAGTATGTTGACTTAAGAATTTTTAAGGTATAAGCCCAAGTAAATAGCTGTGGCATATGATCATTCTGTTTTCAGTTTTTTGAAGCCCCTCCATACTGATTTCCATAGTGGCTGCTCAACTTTACTTTCCCACCAGTAATGAATAAGAGTTCTTCTTTTCCCATGTCCTCCCCAGAATTTGTGGTCTTCCATCTTCTTGATAGCCATTGTGATTGGGTGAGAAGAATTCTCAAATACTCTTTTGCATATCCCTGATGTAGACAGCACAATTTATACCATTCATGTTCTTCTCTGTACTTCTCACCATATATTAGAGTCCTTTCTATTCATTCTAGGCATTCGGGAGTTGTCTACTAAGTGAATAAGGAAGCAGAAATAAAATCCAAGGCTCCAGGCCTAGACACACTAGACAACCCCAGACTCAAAGCTGGAAATACAGTGCTGTGCCTTGGCCACTTACTCGGATCTGGGATGTGGTATCTCAAGCTATCATCCTAGTACATGAAGGATGAGGCAGGAGCATCATAGTACACTTGAGGGCAAACTGAGCTACATACTGATTTTGAGGTCAGCCTGTACTATAGAACAAGATCCTATAGTACAGATCCTATCTTTTAAAAAAAAAACAAGGTGTCTAAGATCACTGAGAACATGACCTTTGAGGTACTGTGGTGCCTAGCCTTTCAACTTTCCCTGTTTCTTTGTTTCCATGAGGTGAGCAGTTTCCACTACTGTGAGTTTCTTCCCTGATATGCTGCCTCAACAGGCCCAAGAGCAAGTTGGCCAAATCAGCATGGAATGAGACCTCTAAATCCACAAGCCGAAATGCAGCTTTTGTCTTCTTACTTTGTTATACTAACAGAAATATGTCAAGCACTGCGTCCTCGAGTCTAGCAGTTATTTTATTACAGTTTGTTTGCATGTTTGTGATTATTTGATGATACTTTCAGCTCCCTGTAGGTTAGGATTACATCTTCATTTATGCTGATATTCCTTCTCAATGTCCGGCTCTGGGCCACACACATGGATGGTGTTTCCTAAACCAACTTCATAAGCGAAGGAATAGATTTGTTTTACACACACATGTGCACTCGGTCTCTTAGCTCTTAGACTGCTGTATACAGTTCATTGAGGGGGTGGATGCTTGGCACAGGACTGTTGTAAACTCTCCTGTTTGTTTGTTCAGGCACATTATAATGGAAATGCAAGGTTTGCCAACAAGCAGAGGAAAAATTCAGAATGGTAAAGAGAGCACCCTCATTTTCAAGACCTGGTAAAGGTTTGACAAGCAACATATAGCCAAAATAAAATTTTTAAAGACTATACTCCAGGCAAGAGTTGACCCCGTCCTTTCAAGAAACTCTCCAGCCAGGGAAACAAACTATGTTTGTTGGATGACACAGAAACCTGTTACAACTTCTCAGAACTTCGAAAACACAGAGACCACAAAAAGGAAGAAGACGTGAGTAACGCTATATTAAAATGAAGGCAAAGCTACTCTGCGCCATGTCTGTCTAGGCAGACAACCACGTTTTTTAAAGGATCACACAGATTTTGTTGGACTTGTTTCATTGTCTTGTTTCTAAGATGAGGTCTCACTCTACTGCAGGCTAGCTTCAAACTCATGATGGTCTTCCTGCCATCATCCAGCCTCAGTGCTGGGACTTCAGGTCAAGCCACCATGTCAATCTTAAAGATACTTTCTGACTTGGTCTTCAGCACAAGTGTAAAGAGCAGACAGGCTGGGGGTCTAGTTGAGCTGGTTCAGTGTGTGCCACACATGCACAAAGCCCTGGGTTCTATCCCCGGGATCTCATAAACCTGGCATGGTTCTACATGTCTGCAATCACAGCACTGGGCAGGGGGAGGAGGGGAGCCAAAAGGACCAGAGGTCAAGGTCAACCTTGAAACAGAGAGTTTGAGACATGCCTATGTCAAAAACAAACAAAACAAAAATAAAAATAGCCAAGGACTTTGGAGGCTAAGAAAGAAGGTGTTCAACCTCGTCTACACAGTAAGACCCTGGTGAGAAAAGAGGAGGAAAGAGAGAACATGGAGGCAACAGCATGCTGCAATCCTGAGAAGCAGCAGGTCCACTGCTCTTTTCATTTCTTGCCTTGGGACTACCTCAGCTGGAGCTAGCCAGACCAATGGTCAACAACTCATCTATCCATCCATACCAATCTGCAGCCTTGGACTTGCTCTAGCTCCGTCTTCAGTGCAAACGGAGGACTCATCATACCAAGGGATCACAGCACTGACCCAAGCTCACATTTGTAGCAGCCGAGTCCAGACTGGAGTCTAGGCCTTCCCACTCAGCAGTCTGGCCCCAGCCCTGCACGTATCAACTCTGTGATGAGACAAAAGCAAACATTAAGCTTCTCCCTGCTGCCCAGGGTGTGCAACAACTGAGTGACTGAAGCTTTGCTCTCAGGTCAGTGGTTTCTGCCCCCTATACACTGCTCAGTGTTCATTATCTCCTTGTGGTTTTTCTATCCCCACAGGCACCCCTGAGACATCTGCAAATAAGCGGCTAGCCTCTTGGTACTACTTTTCTTTCATCAGAACTGACTTTCCTGCAATCTATCTTAAATTCCAAGAGTATTTTGACTGGTCCTTGAGCTCCTTGAAGGCAGGAGGTATGTCTTACTTTGGAAGGGACACACAAGTACCTAAGCCAGTGTTTGGCACACATAGGTCAGCAAAACAAGATATTGATATCCCAGAGAAAGCTAGGCTTGGTGCCACATATCTATGGTCTCAGCACTCAGGGAGGGGAAGAAAGAGCTCAAGACCAATCTGGGCTCTAGGAAACTCTATTAAAATACAAATGGCAAAAAAAAGATATAACACAGTAGATATTGAAGCCAGACATAGATGTATTGGAATTATGATGTAGAAGCTTGAAAAGTTACCTAGTATCTTTGGGCCTCAATATTCTTACCTATAGAATAACACAAAGGGCTAGGGATGTCATTCAGTAATAGGGCACTAGCCTGGCAGACATGAGGCCCTAGGTTCAATTCTTAGCACCACAAAAGATAAAATTAAGGCTCTGAGTTATAGCTCAGTTGGCAGAATACTTGGCGAGCATATAAAGGCCCTGAATTCTATTCTCAGAATGACATAAACAAGATACAAATGGTACACACCTGTACAGTCCCAGAACTCAGAAGATAGAGGTAGGAAGACCAGGAGTTCAAGGTCATACTGGGCTACAAATGAGTTTTAAGGCTAGTCTGGGCTGCATGAGACCCTGTCTGAAAATGCAAATTAGCAAAAACAATAAAATAAAAATATCTCTACTTCCTAGGATTACTGTGAAGACAGAAGTGGACATCATGTGTAGCGTTCAGGAAAAAACAAAAAGAGATGCTCCATTAGTAGTAGGCCAGGTGAGGACCACAGCCTCTGAGCTTAAAGCAAAAAAGGATGAAGTAAATTTTTGTTTTGTTTTTGCTTTTTATTTTTTATAATTTATTCCCGATTGTAGCCCCATATGAAGTCAAATTTAAATTAGTTATTTCCTAGGAGACAAGCAAGAAATAAACAGGGACAACGGATGCGATTGCCCAGTGTTCAGTGTTTCCTTAGCTATTTATTGTCAGAGCTCAGAGCCTGTTTAAAGCTGGCCCTGCTTCATCTCAATTTCTGCTTCATCCCCCAGTTAAGTCATAATGCTGGGCTCGCTCATCTGTCTATTGACACAGAGAGCCTGTGAGTCACAAATTCAACAGGATGACTTGCTGCAGTGTGATTGACTGGAAAATGTTCCCTCATCTAATTTTTTTTTTTTACAAGCTAAGAAACACGCTTAGTTTTGCAGCACAGTGTGCAGGCTTTTTATTTATTTGACGTTGGTCTTTTCAACACATTGGCAGAGGGAGGGCCCACCATGTTCGTGTTTTGCTCTACAAAATGACATACATTCTCTCCCTGCCTCTCCTTCTCCCCTTCCTGCTAACTATTGTATCTAAAGCAAACAGCTCCAGGACAATGGTTTAGATTGCACTTGAATTTGATGTTTACTTGACATTTACGCACTGGCCATGCTGGACAGCTCAGCCATTCCAGAACAGGGGCTCACCCAGCATACGACTGTGTTCAGTTGTACAGCCCTCTCCAGGGTAGCCAAAATCCCAAGTCAAAGGGACACAGCCTCAACATGTTGCTTATGCTGATTCTTATGACTGAACAAGGGTATGGAGGGAGAGAGGGCCATCAGAATGACTTCAGTGCTCCCAGGAAATCTTCCCCTTACCTCTGGAGGGAAGACTAGTGAGACCAATGAGACTCTTCCTGCCCCAGACGCTAATCTGCATGGTCATGGGTGTGTGAGCCTCCTACTACTAGATTTGTCTCAGATGAGCTGGAAGTGACTGATTTCATCTCATTTCCAATGTCTTCACTTCTTCAGCAAATCTGGATAATATCCACTGTGTGGGGTTGTTGTGGGTATGAATGCCAAGTGCCTGGGAAGATTTGGACTCTGAAAAGGCCCTCTGGGAAGGCTTGCTTGCCCAGGTATGTGCTGACTTGGGACAGAGACTTACAGAAGCACTTGCTACATGCTTCCTCAATCACTGCTGTCTGATGCCTGAGCTTGGTCAGGAGGAAAGATACCTGCTTTCCAATCCCAGTGCCCTCTGCTCATCAGGCCTCTGACTCTGTCTGCACAGGCTAGGGCAGTGCAACACTAGTTCCATTCCAACTTGGCACAGCTTCCGTCTTTTCAGAGCTGAAGAGAAGTCCAATGTTACTGCTATCAAGGCCTGAGTAAACCAAATGTTTATCTGTGCAGATGCTGGTGCCTAACAACAGAAGAGGATACTGATTAGATCTGTGTTGCTGCGACCAAACTGCCAGATAGAAGGTAAAGAAGAAGTTGATTTCGGCTCATAGTTTTGGAGATTTCAGTATCTACAGTGAGGATGGTGAGGCAGCAGCCCAGTCCAGAGTTTGAGGATCTTGTGCGGACGGCTCCTCACTGGCCAGAGGACAGTGCAATCTGCACAGGCCCACCCCTAAATGACCTATTTCTGCCAGCCAGGCTCTGCCTCCTCAGGCCTCCACAGCCTCCAAAACAGTATCATAAGATGGGAACCAAGTACTCAAAACTTTCACCTGTTGCTGACAGTTTAAATTTAAACCATAATATACAGCAAGCTTATAACATGTAGTTCTGGGAAGCATGCAGGGAAAATAATAGAAGGGGCAGGTGGGAGGAAGCAGCTCATCTGGGTATGTGATAGAGCAGAGCACTTGCCTAGCATAAGTAGATCCTTGGCCAAAAAGGAGGAAACGGAAAGGTAGGAGGTGGGGGGAGAAAGGGAGGAGAGAGAACAATCTGGGTTTGGTGGTGCACGCCACTAATCTCAGCATTTGGCAGGCATTAGCAGGAGAGTCTCTACATGTTCAAGGCCATCTAGGGGTACACAGGAAGACCCTGTTTCAAAACAAAACGGAAGCCAAGAGTTAGGTGTGTTGATATGCCTGCCTGTGATCTCGTCATTATGATCTCTGTACTCAGGAGGATAAGAAAAAGGATCTTGACTTTGAAACCAGCCTAAGCTACACACTGAATTTCAGCCAGCCTAGGCTATGTAATAATGCCTTGTTTCAAAACAAAATTTAATGATTTCCATATATTTTAATATAAGAACTCTGAAAATTTATATGTAAAGCTATTCATTGGAACTATGTCTAAATAGGTAATAGGTGGAAATTGTTTTAATTAAAACACATACATTGATTGCTTTTTAAATAAATAAATAATAAGCAGGTACTACTTTTTAAAATCAGACCCCCCCACACACACACAAAAAGCTACCCTGAAGAACTAAAAGAAACAAAGGACTTTTATTAAGCATGGTATAACCCGTAAACACTTTCTGGGGTTCTGGGTCTCTTTTGAAATGACTAGGAAGGGATCAAAGGTCAAGAGCTATCAGAATAAGAAGGAGCTTTACACATGAAGGGATGAACACAGATTTAGACCAGAGAAATCTGGAAAATAGACTGAAAGAAGGACCCCTGAAGGGTGCATCAAGTACAGTCAACAGCAATATGCAAAGTGAGAAGCAGGTCAGGGATGAAAACTTAACTACTGATTAAAACCTTACATAAATGGCTAGTGGTGTAGCTCAGTGATAGACTGCTTGCCTGGTGTGTGTGAGGGTCTGAGTTCAATTCCAACACACACACACACACACACACACACACACACTGTCCAGGCTGGGAGCTACTTGAAGAATTTGAGAGTAGAGGATAAAAAGTTTAAAACCTGCCAGAACAACAGTATGAGTCAACTTGGGCAACTTGGTGATATCTAAGCACAATGGTGCATATCTGGGATCTCAGCACCTGGGAGGTAGAAGCAGGAAGATCAGGAGTTCAAGGACATCCTCAGAGACACGCTAGACAAGTGCTCTACCAACTGAGCTATAGCCCCAGTAGCCGTCCCTCACACGTGTTCTCTTGCAGCCTAGGCTGGCCTTCAACTTGCTATGTAGCAGAAGATGAACTTAATCTCCTGATCTTCCTGCTCCACCTCTGGAGTTCTGGGATTACAAAAGTACAGGAACATGCCTAGCTGGCTCTTAACTAGCTTGTATAGCTTGGTGCCACTATCTTCTGGATTTAACAAAACCAAGACAAGTATAAGCACAAGCCTTTGCAGTTATGACACGAACCCACTTAGTATATATTTAGTCTCAATTAGCAACTAGCCCAATATTTTAAAAAAAGATCTGTGAATTTTAAGCAAACCTAGTCCTAGATTGCTTCATCATGTGCAGTGATGCCAACTGAAGGACTACAATCAGGAGACAATGCATTCCAATCTCCGAACCAAGAGATGGCCCCGTGTTGGGGACTGAGGAACTAACTGTGTCAAGCCTTATTGACTGAGGGGTAAAACTAATATTACTAGCACATTTATGTCTACTCTTTCACTCAATGTCCACAATAGCATATAAAACAGAAATATTCATGACCTATCTCACAGTCTAATGCACTGCTACTATATAATCAATGTACTAAAGGTCATCAGGGCCTCAAGCTAATTACTTGTATAGGTAGCAACATTCATGAATTTCCCCAACAGTTTTGGCATGCTTTCATTTTCTACCAATTCTTCCATCTTCCATAGTCCAGTGAATTCTAGCAAGTGCCCGCCCCCAACACACACACACCTCCTTAAATGAGTTACACCTAAATGGCTCAGAGAATCGAACTCAGATAACAATAACATGCACTTGCATAAACCAAAGATGCTGCCTTGTCTTGAAAGGCACCCAAATGAGTTTCTGTTCCAGGCCATTGAGCTTGTTGAATGAAACATCTGAACACTGAATTCAACATTTCACTGTTTCCCACAACACTTGGCACTGAGACCTATGTTGGTTAAATTTAGCAACCAGAAAAATGCATCAGTAACTAACTCCATAGACTAGTTTACTTGGAATGGATTACCTCCTTGAATATCTACCATGATTTTGTGAATTTCTAAAGATTAGGTAACACTGCCAAGGGTTTTCTATTCAAAGATGATTCTGGTCTTTCCATATATGTATATGGGTGTATCTAGGTTCAAGTTATTGGCTCAAATGCATCAAATACACAATCCATCATGCAAAAGTGCTGCTAGAAAGTTCTCTTGGCTTTTTTTTTCCTTTCTGAACATTGGCTCTAATCATCTTTCCTGCAGTCTTCCACAGGCCAGGCCATTAAAATTGATTAACAAATACAATGTGAAAGGAAAGAACAATCAGAGTAATCAAATGCATTGTTAATTTAAAAAAAAATCATTTCCCTGGCTCAAAGTACATAAAGTCATATTGGCAAAAATGACCTATCCTCCGGCCCACAAACTGAGAAGAAAATTAAACACAGAATGGCTTGGTTCTTGTTTGCATTTCCCAGGGTGTGAAGCTTTCATTTTCAACTCATTCCTAAATCCTACACTTTCCTAATGCAAAAATAAAAATCTCCAATATGATAGACACCATGAAACTGTTTTCCTCTGAAGGATGAGTGTCCCTACCAAATAATCCATGCACCAAAGCTCTCAGCTATAAAAAGTATAAATTTGGACAGTAGGTCATCAGTTCTATTTGGGGGAGTCTCTGCTATGCCCAGAGGAAGAAAATTACAACTTTGTTTTTAATCTTCTGTGGCCCCTAAATATACATGCATGCATATATTCATACAGTCATGCGCAATTCATTTTTTTTCTTTAGTCTACTTGGGTTTTTATTTTAATTTTTTTAGAAACACTCTCCTCTTACTTAGGCTAGGTTTGAACTTCTGATCCTCCTGCCTCTACCTCCCAGCTGTTGGGATTAGGGGATTGTACCACTACACCTGTTCAGCTCATCAACTTTCAAATGTTTCAAATGACCATTGTATCCAGTGGGATTCTTCTTGTGTGCTTAAAAAGAAATCATGCAGTTAATGATGCCTTAGAAAGCCCTTGATTTCTTTAGAGAATTATTACTGTAATATATTACTCTTTAGAGATAGCCCTGTTTATGTTGACGCTAAGAGTAAACAAACAAAAACAGCACAGTAGGGAAGATCTACAGTGTGAGCACTGGGGAGGGAGGCAGGAGGCTCTGATAAGTTTGGGGTCACCCCGGTCTACCTACTGAGCCCCAGGCCAGCCAAGGCTACACAGTGAGACCCTATCTCAAAGACCAGAGTAAGGTAAAAATGAGAAACCTAAACAGGACATAGAAGCTCATCCTGTGATCTCAACACTGTCACCCAGGCTGAGGCAGGAGGATTGCAATGAGTTTGAGGGCAACCTGGGCTCTAGAATAAGAACTTGTATCAAGAATAAAACAAAACAATAAAACAAAACATCAAAAGTTTTTAAAAATAATTGGTAATCTCATTAATTTTAGATTTCCTCTGTAAATAGCTTAAAGGATGTATTGGGCCTGTTTTGGTTTGGTTTTGTTTTTTGGGTTTTTGTGTGTGTGTGTGTGTGTGTGTGTGCTAAGAATGCAACTTAAGTGATCAAACCTAAGAGTTCACGAAAAAGATTTTAATTAAATTTCTGAGAATTGATTCTTAAATGTCTGTGATTCATTTTCTGCTCTAAAAACTTCAATACCCAAAGTTCTGGGTTTTGAAAGGCAACGAATTTGGCTGCAGAAGAGAGTCGACTCTCTCCATTTGGTTTTGGTTTGGGTTTCGGTTATTTTTGTTTGTGTTTTCAAGTTTGCTTTAGTACAATGGCTGGGCCTGGTCTGTTCACTCACTTTGTCCAGCTGCTTTGAGAAGACGAAAGTCAAGGATTTTATTTTATTTTTGTCTCAATCAGAGAATTTTACAAAAGAAAAAAAAAATAAGAGTGGGTGGAAGAATAAAGGGATGAAACATTAAGTCCTGCCCCGCCAACACTGGACTTAGAGAAAGATGCGAATAAAAGAACTAGAGGCCAGTGACAGTTTAGAAGACAAGGACAAGCCAGGCACCCTGAGTTCAATCCCGGAGACCTAAATGGTAGAAGGAAAGTGTCAAACTCGAAAATTGTTTTCTGACCTCTCATGTACCACACACACACATACACACACACACATATTAATTAACTAATTAAAAATAAATAAAATA
Source organism: Pachyuromys duprasi (assembly GCA_028658305.1). Lineage (NCBI taxonomy): Eukaryota > Metazoa > Chordata > Mammalia > Rodentia > Muridae > Pachyuromys > Pachyuromys duprasi. Next base: position 81,779,674 of record CM053763.1, read on the forward strand.
TTTTTAAAAGAACAATTTTGGGCTTTGCCTATGATTGGAACCCAGCAAAGGATATTTCAGACAGGAAAAACAACTGATGAAAACATCACGTATTCATGGGTTTGAGAGTTAAGAGTTTAAGGATCTTGGACTGGTCTCTAGAAAGAATTCTGGGAAGTTTATCTAGGGCCAAAGCAGGAGGCATTTGGTCTTGCCAAGGAAAAGCAGTTAGATTTTGCTTCTCCAGGCAGAGGTCTGTCTGTTGACAGGGCTTAGGGTGTAGCTAAGTTGGTAGAGTGCTGGCCTAGTATGCAAGAGGGGTTCAATTATCAACACCAAATAAGTACAAAGCAGCAACCTAGTGGTGTACCCCTAGAATACCAGCACTCAGGTGTGAGCAGAAGGGTCTGAAGTTCAAGGTCACCCTTTTCTACCTCTGCTACCTAGAAAGTTCCAGGAAGACAACCTGGGATGCATAACCCTTGCCTCAAAAAGGAAAAGGATGCCAATCTAGAGACTACAGCTATGACCAAAAGCAAGGAAAGAGGGGGAAAAAATAAAAACAGTGGAGCAACTTAGGAATCAAATTTGTCAACTTCTGTGAACGTCTATATGCCTAGGACAAAGTAAGCAAAAACCCGAAGGAAATCCAGGTTTCAATGTAGGAAGCTGGGGAAGAGAGATGAAGTTTTAAGAGTCTGAGAGCGCTAACTTAAAGAACGGGCAGCTGATGAGTCTATAGTTAGAGAGCTGAAAGACCAGCTTCCTGGTAACAAAGAGGGAAAGTGCGCTACTCACTCAGAGCACAAGGTGTGTCAGGAAGGGCCTAAATGAAGAGCTGGAGATACCGGAGTAGATAACACAATGGTCCCCATCTCTCTGAAGTGTAGAGTGCCTGGAGAAAACTGGTGATGTTAAAACCTATTAAGTCTTGAGTGTCAAGACTTGAGCTCATGTCTTTAGATGATCTAATTAGATCCTCATTACTCTAAAAAGCGGCAACTAGCAATACCCCTATTTTATGGAAGAGGAAACAGGCAAAGTGAGGTCCTTGCCAAGCTACACACCAGCAAAGTTAAATTAGAAAATTTAGCGTTAACGCCACCTTCCTACCTTATTTTCTTACCCAGAGAGGGTTTTCACTATGTAGCCCAGCCTGGCCTTGAATTTTGGATACTCCTGCCTCAGTCTTCCAATACTGGATTTCAGGCAAGTACCCTGTCACCCAACTTTTGAAACCTACTTTTGTAACCTCTGCAGAAGTCTGAAAGTACACCAGGCATGATGGGCACGGTGCTTCATGCCTGTGACTCCAGGCACTCAAGAGCTAAGGCAGGAGGGATGCTTGATCCCAGCAGTTCAAGGCCTGCCTGGAAAACACAGCAAGGCCAAGTCTCAGAAATAAAAGAAAAATGACACTAGAATGAGGGCGCCCTTTACCGATGGCGGTAGAAACTGAGAAAGACTGTGGAACCTTACCTTTCAGGGGCTCAGGCCCTCACAGTTGGGATTTTACAGCAGTCACTAGGACCTTGAAAGTCACCCTTTTTGCCTTTAGGTACAGCTGTCAAGCCAGCGATATAGCTCAGCAGCAGAGTGCTCACCTTGCTCACGTTTGGCCCTGTATTCAACTCAATAAAGTAAAATAAAATAAAGCAGATTTTGTTGGGCCTGACTGGTGCTTATAACCCCAGCACTTATGAGGCCAAGGCAGAACTGTGGTGAGTTCAAGGCCTGAATGGGCTAGCTAGTAAGTTCCAAATAAGACTGGGCAACTGTGAGACTACAACAATTTTTTAAAAATTAAAAATACCTTTCTTGAGTCCTATTGGCAGCTACATACAGAAAACCCAGGAAAGAGGCAGGTGCCCAAACACTCTATGTGCCCAGACCTGTGCCTAGCTATGGTATAGATTCCTGTACCTAAGACACTCACAATCTCCTCCATAGCTGGGCATTCATCCCCCTAGCACTGGCCATTCCCATCACACCCACCAACTACTGCAGTTTGTGCTGGAAAAAAAAAAAAAAAAACAGTACTTTAAAACTCCAAGGACATCAATAATTAACTTCCATACCACAAAACTTGTAATATGAGTTTGCCGAAATAAAGTCACCAGTATTTAATTCTTCTTTAAAGGGTGTCTTCTATTATTATTTTAGAGTGCAATTTAGTCATCAAAGGTTTACACAGCCTCATGTTTATAAATTACACAGGGCAGGGATTTAACTCTTCTGGCCCTACCTGTTCTGATGAGAGGGAGGGTCATAACCCTGTTGTCACACCCGGCACCTGCCTTGAAAGGAGATGAGTTGTGAGCTGAACCTCATAGCTCTTAGAAATCTGGGGTGAATCTACAGATTTCCTCTTATGATGCAATCACAAGAATAACCCGAGAGTTGCCTGCGGGCTTCTCTCTCCAGAAGGCTGTTGGGAAACTTCATCTTTTTCAGTTGCGTTTCAGAATCTTGCCTTGATTATATGACATAACAACAGCGGCTTTCCAATTCTTCTGTGAAACAGCCTCACTGTGGTGGTTCCTGGTTAGATGTGGGGCTACTGTCCTAGGTAAATACAAACGGAGCTCAAAGAATCCAGTGCCCCGGCTGACTACCCCAGTCGTAAATTCCAAGCCCTGACTTACTTGTTTACATCTTAAGGGTGGTGGCTGTCAAGCACTGGCTCTTCCAAGTTCATCAAGGGTTTGGGACCTTGGCCTTGAAGCGGCTCACTTTCCAAGGAGTGCTCAATCCTATCTTTCCAAGTAAAGCTGTTTTTATTTTGTTTTTTCCATCACAATGTGAGGTAGGAACAGGTGTTTTGTTGTTTGAAAGAGTAGCATTTTCAGAGTTAACCTGATTTAGTCCCAGGAGAGTAGGGTTGAACCCCTCGAGATCACATAAGGAAGGGGCTCCACTTTCAGGGGGAGCCCTGCTCTCCCCGAGCCCTTATCCCGAACCACCACCACCACCAACCTCCCTCCCCAGGCCTCTGTCAAAACCAAGAGAAAGGATGAAAACTCGCTCCTCAAAGGCGCCCTGCTCTGGAAGTGCCTTTGACAGACTGGACAGCCCCATTTCATTGGGACGAGAGGCATTCCAAGATCGCTTCTGTGGTCAGCCAGAAGTGGAAAATTCAGGATGACAAATATTCCGAAGAAAACGAATATAGGTCCCAGGATTCCAGGACTCAAACAGGTGAAACGACAGAGGACGTGGCACCGACGTCACAAGAGGAGCTAGAGCATTCGCTGCCCGTGCTGGGTCACCGACCCCTTTCGGGTGTTCCGTTTTCTCTCCCCACCCACATCTCCGCCCTCAGTCGTCTCTGCCTGGAGTGAGGGGGTTCAACCGTGAGGGCGGCGGAGCCCAACTCTGTGCTCCCCGATCCAGATCCAAAGTAAACACCTAGTCTGCGTTTAGCGAATGATACTGAACACCACACTCACGGGTTTTTGGTTGTTGTTTTGTTTTCTTTTGTTTGGTCTTTTAAGTACTGTTTGTAGAGATGAGGGCGAAAACATTTCCCGGCTGGAAAATTACTGATCACGCACTAAGAGTAGTGGGTAATGGGAAAGTTGTCTTAAGACTGAAGTAAAGACCGATTGCCTTTTCTCCTCCCGGTGGGCAAGGCCTTGCCTGAGGTGCCACTTTGCAAAACTAAGGTCCCACCGCAGCACTCCGCTTCCCAGGACACGGTCACCTCCCAGTGAAGTCCTTCTGAGTGGGCGGGCCAGCTGAGACCTAAGCTAAGAGAGCGAGTTGTCCGATGACCTTTACCTCGCCGCTTCACCTCTTTATGACTCACTTCTCATCTTCAAACTGGAGAGTGCGAGTGCACAGCTTGTAAAGAGCTTTGAGATCCCTGGTGAAAGGTATCTCCGCACCTCGGTTCCTCTCCGCGGTCCCACTCCCTCCCCCGCCCCGCAAAGCAAGCCTGGAACGCGTTCACTCCCTTACTTGCACCTTCCATTATCAAGACCGAAACTACGTGCCCGATCGCGGCCTTTTTTCCACCACAGCAGGCGCGGAACCCTCCTCCGAGCTCCGGAGACTCCTAGCCCCCCCATCCCCCGGGCCCCACCCCCACCTCGCAGGAGGCCCCACCAGCTACCGCGCCAGGCCAGGCCCAGCGCCGACGGAGCCCGGCCTCTGCCTGCGTATGCGAGGGAGGGCGGGCTGGATGAGTCACGCGGATAATCGCGCTCCCGAGTACGCACAAGACTCGACCAGCGCAAACGCGAGCAGAGGCAGGGGCGCGCCGCGGCCTCTCCTCCCACCCTCTCGACCCCGCCAGGGTTCCCGTGGCAAGACTTTCGAGCCCAGGGAACCCACCGTGGCCGCGCAGAGGTCCCTGAGCCGCGCGACCACTGGAGCCTCGCCGGGCTCCCCGCGCCGAAGCCGCCGTCGCCGCCACCGCCGCCGGCGTCAGCGCGGCTCCAGCCCGCCAGCTGCCCGGCTGGCGTCACGGCTCGGCCCCGCCCCGCCCGCGCCCCTCCCTCGCCCCCGCCCCCACGTGCGCGGAGTTTGTTTATTTAGCTGCCATGGCAACGCGCGGGGGGGCAGCGGGGAGGCGGGGAGAAGAAAGGCAGGGGGCGGGGCCTGGCGGCGGAGCCTCGCGCGCCACGGGGAGGAGGCGGGGGGAAGCGAGGGACCGAGAAGTTATAAGTAAGAAGCGCGCGGCGGCCGCCGGCAGTTCCCCGGCCGAGAGAGCGAGCGCGGCTCCGGGCGCGCGGGGAGCAGAGGCGGTGGCGGGCGGCGGCGGCACCCGGAGCCGCCGAGTGCCCCTCCCCGCCCCTCCGGCCCCCCACCCAGCCACCCGCCCGTGACCCGCGCCCATGGCCGCGCGCACCCGGCGCAGCCCCCAGGACTCCGCACCCCGCGCCACCGCCCAGCTCGCAGTTCCGCGCCACCGCGGCCATTCTCACCTGGCGGCGCCGCCCGCCCACCGCCCGGACCACAGCCACCGCGCCGCCGACAGCCACAGTGGCCGCGACAACGGTGAGGGACACTGCTGAGTCCAAGAGCGTGCAGCCTGGCCATCGGACCTACTTAATTTGCCTTGCTGATTGTCTATTTTTATAAGAGTTTACAACTTTTCTAAGAATTTTTGTATACAAAGGAACTTTTTTTTTTTTAAGACATCTCCGATTTATACTGAATCCAAAGAAGAAGGATCTCGGGCAATTTGGGGTTTTGGTTTGGGGTTTCGTTTCTAAAGTTGCTTTTAATCCTCGTTGACTTTGGGTTCGGGTACCCCTCTCTCCTCTTCGGACTCCGGAGGACCTTCTGGGCCCCCACATTAATGAGGTAGGTGAGACACTGGGCTTGGGGAACGGGGCGGGGGGAGGACTCTTGGGAAACCTTGGAGCTGTGGCCAGGGTGGCCCCTGACTCCTGGTCCCTGTGCGCCCCGCCCGGCCCGCAGGCAGCCACCTGGCGAGTCTGACATGGCTGTCAGCGACGCTCTGCTCCCGTCCTTCTCCACGTTCGCGTCTGGTCCGGCGGGAAGGGAGAAGACACTGCGTCCAGCAGGTGCCCCGACTAACGTGAGTGTCGCGTCAGTGGCCGGTAGATTTCTGCAGAAGGAGAGGGGTGGGGGGGGGCCGGATCCAGGGGACACCGAGAGCCCCTAGCTAGGACAAGGATTGCCCTCCCCTGGGACGCTACAGCGTTCCCGGGGTGGCTCCTCGGCCCTTGAGTCGGTCTTAGTGCGTGTGGTCCCCGCACTACGGTACCTCCAGGGGCGCACCGCGGGTCCTCACAGGTCTCAGGGCGTCCGGCCCGTGGGGTGGATACACGCAGGCCACTGGATTGTAGGTGCAAGTCTTGAGACCCTTTTGGGCCCGCGTGATTTTAGCGCGTAGGCGACCGGGTGGCTATAGTGCATGGGGAGAAAGCCACAGTGTCCTAGTGTCCCAGTTCTGTGGGCGGCTGGAGCGTCCCGGGGAACTGGCGGGGAAGAGAACTGGGCTGGCGGAGTTGTGGCGCTAGCTTCCAGTGGAACGGACGCGCCACCTCTTACCCTGGTGTTGGCTGAGATTGCAGCGCTGGCACCTCGAGTCCCCGGGGCTGCCTTCCTGTCCTGTCCAGTTCCTATGGAAGGGGCGCTGGTGTGCTTCACCCCCCAAGTCAATACTAGGGGTGGCAACAGAGGCGACAACCTAACAGCTTCTCTCTCCTTCCCTGTTCTTGCAGCGCTGGCGAGAGGAGCTCTCTCACATGAAGCGAATTCCCCCACTTCCCAGCCGCCCGTATGACCTGGCGGCGACTGTGGCCCCAGACCTGGAGAGCGGTGGAGCTGGCGCAGCTTGCAGCAGTAACAACCCGGCCCTCCTGCCCCGGAGGGAGACCGAGGAGTTCAACGATCTCCTGGACCTAGACTTTATCCTCTCCAACTCGCTATCCCACCAGGAATCGGTGGCCGCCACTGTAACCTCCTCCGCGTCGGCTTCATCCTCGTCCTCCCCGGCGAGCAGCGGCCCTGCCAGCGCGCCCTCCACCTGCAGCTTCAGCTACCCGATCCGGGCCGGGGGTGACCCGGGCGTGGCTGCCGGCAGCACAGGTGGAGGTCTCCTCTACAGCCGAGAATCGGCGCCACCTCCCACGGCCCCCTTCAACCTGGCGGACATCAGTGACGTGAGCCCCTCGGGCGGCTTCGTGGCTGAGCTCCTGCGGCCGGAGTTGGACCCAGTATACATTCCGCCACAGCAGCCTCAGCCGCCAGGTGGCGGGCTGATGGGCAAGTTTGTGCTGAAGGCGGCTCTGAGCACCCCTGGCAGCGAGTACAGCAGCCCGTCGGTCATCAGTGTTAGCAAAGGCAGCCCGGACGGCAGCCACCCTGTGGTGGTGGCGCCCTACAGTGGTGGCCCGCCGCGTATGTGTCCCAAGATTAAGCAAGAGGCGGTCCCCTCCTGCACGGTCAGCCGGTCCCTAGAGGCCCACTTGAGCGCTGGACCCCAGCTCAGCAACGGGCACCGGCCCAGCACACACGACTTCCCCTTGGGGCGGCAGCTCCCCACCAGGACTACCCCTACACTGGGTCCAGAGGAACTGCTCAATAGCAGGGACTGTCACCCTGGCCTGCCACTTCCCCCAGGATACCATCCCCATCCGGGGCCCAACTACCCTCCTTTCCTGCCAGACCAGATGCAGTCGCAAGTCTCATCTCTCCATTACCAAGGTGAGTGAGGGGAAGGGTTGGTGGAGCCGGAGCTGGGAGGCTTTGCTTCTGGGAGTTCTCTGAGGCCCTCACAGAATGAGGCTGACCCCACTTTCTTTATTCCTAGAGCTCATGCCACCGGGTTCCTGCCTGCCAGAGGAGCCCAAACCAAAGAGGGGAAGAAGGTCGTGGCCCCGGAAAAGAACGGCCACCCACACCTGTGACTATGCAGGCTGCGGCAAAACCTATACGAAGAGTTCTCATCTCAAGGCCCATCTGCGAACCCACACAGGTAAGGGAAGCAGCGCTGTGGAGGAGGGCTGGTGTCTGTCTGCTCATAGGCTGGCTGTGGGCTCCTTAGGGCTTTCTTGGGTGCTGGGGTGTATCTCTTCTCCATCTCCCGGATCACAGAGGAGGGCAGCAAACAGGCGCCTATGTTTTTGCCCAGAAGCCTTTTGCTTGATGGATGCTATCTGCTGCCTGAATGAGCAGTTTCTCCCTGGGCCTTTAAAAGATAGGGAGTTTCCTGTGTGTGCCTGCCCCTCCTCGCTTGGTAATCAAGAAGTAGTTTGCAATGCAAAAATATGATATCTTTAAAAGAAAAGTTTTGAATTTTCTAGATTGTTTTCGTAGTTGTTCCCTGCTCTCCTCACATCTACCTACCCTTAGCTCTGTTCTGGTTTTTTAGAATAATTAGATTGGATTTACATTTCAAGAATTTAAATAGTTATGATTGCTGGGGGTTCTGGTTTAAAACTGTCACTATGAGCGGGATATTGTTTAAAATTGTCCCTTCAATTGGGTATGGTGACACTCGATTTTATAGTTACAAAACCAAAGAGACAGAAAGGATCAGTTGATCTTAAGACCAGCCTAGTCAAGAACCCCAGTCACAGAATAACAAAAAAAAAAAAAAAGGAAAGGTAGTCATTATGTGTGTAAGATAGTCCAGATGTGATTATTAAAACAGCTAGAATGACACTGCAGAAAAAATTAGCTGTTGGTATCATTTCGGACCCAGCGTAATGGAATGGGATACTTTTGGTTTCAGCGGAGATAACTCCCAATCATTTCCTAGACTGTTCCCAACACTGGTTAGGCTCAAAAGAAAGAAAACATCAGTTCTATGAACATGGAGTGGATGTTTGTATTTTTTGGTTGCCAGCTACTGTTTCTGGATGAGTTTAAACTCATACATGTCATTCCTTTTTATCATCTGGAATTCAGTATGCCCTTCAGTGTCATAAAGACATTCCTGGATTTCTTTTTTTTTTTTTATTGAAAGAGAGGGTGGGGTGTTGCTCTCTGGCTTCTGGTTTTTAAAGGGCTGATTCTTAATTCTAGCAGTGGCTTCAACAGCCTGTCTTCCCTTCCCTTTCCAGGTGAGAAGCCTTACCACTGTGACTGGGATGGCTGTGGGTGGAAATTTGCCCGCTCTGATGAACTGACCAGGCACTACCGAAAACACACAGGGCACCGCCCCTTTCAGTGCCAGAAGTGCGACAGGGCCTTTTCCAGGTCGGACCACCTTGCCTTACACATGAAGAGGCACTTTTAAATCCCACATAGTGGATATGACCCACACTGCCAGGAGAGAGTTCAGTATTTTTTTTTAACCTTTCACACTGTCTTCCCATGAGGGGAGGAGCCCAGCTGGCAAGCGCTACAATCATGGTCAAGTTCCCAGCAAGTCAGCTTGTGAATGGATAATCAGGAGAAAGGAAGAGTCCAAGAGACAAAAAACAAAACAAAAATACCAAAAAACAAACAAAAAACAAAAGAAAAAAAATCACAGAACAGATGGGGTATGAGACTGGATCTTCTATCATTCCAATATCAAATCCAACTTGAACATGCCTGGACTAAGAAAACGCCAAGGGGCGACTGGAAGTTTGTGGATATCAGGGTATACGTTAGATCAGTGAGTTGGGGGGAGGGAAGACCAGAATTCCCTTGACTTGTGTTTCCATGATGCAATATACATGTAAAGATCACCTTGTATGCTCTTTGCCTTCTAAAAAGCCATTATTATGTCAGAGGAAGAGGAAGCAATTCAGGTACAGAACATGTTCTAATAGCCTAAATGATGGTGCTTGGTGAGTTGTGGTTCTAAAGGTACCAAATGAGGGAGCCAAAGTTCTCCAACTGCTGCATACTTTGACAAGGAAAATCTATTTTTGTCTTCCGATCTACATTTATGACCTAAGTCAGGTAAATGTACCTGGTTTATTTCTGTAACATTTTTATGCAGACAGTCTGTTATGCACTGTGCTTTCAGATGTGCAATAATTTGTACAATGGTTTATTCCCAAGTATGCCTTTAAGCAGAACAAATGTGTTTTTCTATATAGTTCCTTGCCTTAATAAATATGTAATATAAATTTAAGCAAACTTCTATTTTGTATATTTGTAAACTACAAAGTAAAAAAATGAACATTTTGTGGAGTTTGTATTTTGCATACCCAAGGTGAGAAATAAGTTTTAAATAAACCTATAATATTTTATCTGAACAGCAGTCTCTTTGTTTTGTCGGCGGTGGAGGGAGGGCATGTGAGAGCCACGCTATAAAGCCAGTTTTACCTCGACAGAGAATATAGACAACTTGTTTTTTTTTTAAGTTACTAGGTTTTACATTAAGTAGAGTTGCAGTCAAGAGCTGTACGGATGGGACATTATAAAACATCTGGTTCATGTTTGTATCGTACAAATACAAAAGTATGCTTCCTTGCCCAAATGCACATGTCCAGGTACACGAGTCTCAGTAATTCTTCGATTTGCTCAGTTTTAGCAGGGAACACTCAACAGTAAGCCTGGACACTAGTTGAATGCATACGCACACACACATCTATAATTAGATTTTGTCTTTTAAAGTAAATGAAATTATGAAGCCTTCTCTCTGGAGGCCTGGCCTTGTAGTCCCCACCGAATCTGAGTAACAAAAGAACCTTCCCTATGCAAACAACCCTAGAAAGGGAATGTAGTTCCACAGCGCCCTCCTGAGGATTGAGGGCTTCATTTATGCTGCATATGTTAACCCTAAAGAGACCCAAAGTATGCCCTCTTCGGGGTATTGTAAAGCTTCCTCAATCTTTCTGAAGACATGAAAACAATGAAAAATTACTCAAACCCTGGGGGACGAGAACGTGTAGCTCAGTGGTGGGGTGCACCTCAGCAAAACCCTGGAGGTAGAAGCCATTCCCAGGACTCAACTTTGTGTAACTCATAAATTAAAACTTTTAAGTGGTGTCCTTGTAAATTTGTAAGCATTTCTACTTCTGAGGCTATTTAAGCTTAAAACTGCACTAATTATTATCTCGGGAGGTTGAAGTAAAACTATTTTTAGCTGTCACAAAATGGAAAAGTACTTGTGATACTTGTAGACACTTTAATGGTGTTGTCTGGTGACTCAGAAGATCAAGGGAGCAGAAGCTGACTGGCATATTCTTTAGAGTGCTTATTAACCATCCATTGTATCTAATTAACCATCCATTGTATCTAGGGCCTGGAGTTGTACACCATAATACACTTTATAAATGGAATTTAAGAACTTAAATTCACAAGGAGCTCATAGGAGATCGACAAGTATTTTCCTTGACTTTTAAGAGGCCTGTGTGATTAAAAAAACACAGCATGTGCCTTTGCTTAAAAGAAAGCAGGTGCATCAATACGATGGAATTTTATGTGGCCAAGAACATATTCAAAGAAGCAAACCTAATGACGTGGAAAAAATGCACATGGTATGTTAAGTGGAAAAGGCAGGATATAACACAGTAAACAGCATGATTCCAATTGTATGTGCATGCCCTTGAGTTTGGGTTTATCTCATGTAACCAGCGATGGCCTCAAACCTAGCTATGTAGCTGAGAATGGCCTCAAACTGATCATCTTGCCTCTCCCTCCCAAGTGCTCAAATTATGGACATGTTGCCGCGGCTGTGTTTCTCTTTCTGTTTTGTTTTGTGCTTGCTTTTTTTTTTTTTCTTAATAGGGTTTCATATCGTAGCCCAAGCACATGTGGAGCCTGTCCTTTAACACAGTGACCCTCTTGCCTCACTACCCGAGTGCTGGGACTATAGATGCTCATCATCACATGTGGCTCAGCTGTGTGTGTTGAGGAGCAGAAAGAACAATAGCAAATAAAAAGACTGGAAAGAAACACAGAAAAGTGAGTAGTAGTTTTCTCAGTTTAAAATTTCAGTCTAAATGGGTTTGAGGACCAAATACTTCCCCTCCCCACCAATTTGCAAACATTCAGAAATCAGAATAAATGTGGGAAAACTGCTTTTCTAAGAATAAAAGCAGCAAACTCCTGGAATTTATTACTTTTTTTAAAAAAAATTAAAGTTATGTAAAAGAAAATGGCTGTATGCCTAATGACCTTTTCTTTGTATTAAATAGTGATTGGTTGCTTCTGTAACCCACCTGCCTTATAGCACAAAGCTGCTTTGGGGGAATAGTTTATTCCAGCTGGGATGTAACTCAGTTGGCAGAGAGAGCTTGCCTGGCATGCAATGAGACCTTGGGTTTGAGCCCCAGCACTATGTAAAACTAAGCATGATTACATACCTGTAATCCCAATACTTGGAAGTTAGAAGCAGGAGGATCAGAAGTTCAAGGCCATCCTCAAGTGTACAAACAGTTCAGGGCCAGCCTGGGATTCGGGAGGCTCTGTCTCAAACAAAAAAGGGAAAGGGGGAAGAAACATCCCTCTGAATGATGTCACCATCTTACACATAAACTATCAAGACATTTCAAATTTGTTCAAAGATCTCTGAGATCACTGGGAAACATCAGTACACATTAGCTTTTCCTAATCTGCAAAAGTAAGTTCAGTATCTCAAATGCATAAGAAAGACGAGCCCTCTCAGTGTAAGAGGAGAAAACATAATTCAGCTCACAGCGCTGAACTATTTCCTCTCAAGCTCGGTAGCTCTGGGCTGCTGGGCACACTGTCATTGCAGAGTTACGGAACCACTCACCGGAGAGTACCTAATAATTGAGGTGCCTGCTTATTATATTTTCCTTATGACATTTAATTTTATATGTCCTAGAATTTAACTGGCATGCTTACACAAGGGGATTAACTGTAGTGTTTCCTACCTGCCAGCAGACATGAAGGCTAACTTTTATTCTGTCAAAACATGGTTTCTACCGGAAGTGATTTGCAATTCTGTTAATTTTGTTTGTTTGTTTGTTGTTTGGTTGGTTTTGTCTGTTCTGTCTCTTGTGTTGAGACAGTGTCTCATATATCCCAGTCTGGCCTGGAAATCCCTATAGAGCCTT
>CM053763.1:81792595-81836809 GCA_028658305.1 Pachyuromys duprasi
TCTTGTGTTGAGACAGTGTCTCATATATCCCAGTCTGGCCTGGAAATCCCTATAGAGCCTTGAACTTCTGATCTTCCTGCCTTTACCTCTTAAGTGCTGGGTGTGCAGGCACCACCACTCCTGGCTTATGCGATGCTGAAAACGTGGGGCTTCATACGTGCTGGATAAGCACTCCACCATTTGAGCTGTATTCTCAAACTTTGTTTTTAGGGGGGGGCGGTGGGAAGCAATCTTAATATGTAGCCTAGGCTGGTCTCAAACTCACTCTGTAGATACTGCCTCCGAAAAATTGTTTGGTTTTTAAGAACAGTATAGAATAATATTTTAAACTAGATATTAACATTTTACATACTATATGAATAGATATGTATGCACACTCACCTACTCAGAGAGAGGAGAGAAAAAGAGAAAAAGAGAATGTGCTTTGCAGCAGAGGCTGGCCTTGAACTCCTGATTCTCCAGGCTCTACCTCCAGAGTGCTAGGATTATGAGTATCTGCCACTATACCCAACTATATGAGTCTTCATAAGGGAAGCCAGGTAATTCAGTGTGAGAAGCTGTTCCACAGGAAAAATATCACTGTAAGTACTTACACCTTGTTCTTTGACAACACAGGGGGTCTCAATTCAGCAATGAGTGCCAGCGCCTTCTCCATTCCAAGCTCTGGCCTCTGAGGCTCTCTATAGTGCAATACAGACCAGATCATCCCATATACACCCCCCCTTTCAGATAAAGGTAGCACCCAGTCCTACAAAAACACATGTATTTATTGTCTTGTCATTTTATTATTATGTATTATGCTTTTTCTATTTGTTTTAGTCCTTTGTATTTTCTTAGCACCTTCTACGGGCTATTGTATACTGTCATGTTTTTATAGTGCTAAACTGAAGCCATGTCTGCCTCCTAAAGGTCACTTATGAAACTGTCTTCCATTGTTCAGATGTACAGTCATTCAAAGATATTTACATAAAACCACCATGATCTGTCTTTATAAGGAAGACTATGGAATGTGCTACCTGTGAAATTCAGGGTGGAGAGGAAGCCTATCAGAATCTGAACACTGTACAAAATTAGTCTTTTTAAATTTTGCATAAAACAAAACTAAAATGAGAGCTGGAAATGACCAAGTTTTTGGAAGGCTTTGTCTTAAACACAAATGAAAATCTTAAGGAACTTTCTCACCATGTCCTGAAAAATTGTTTAATTCTCCATTTTAAATTATATAGTGTGTGTGGACCCAGATTACAATCAAAACAGAGGGAAAATGACTTCAAAGTGTATGCTAAAACCGATTTCCCAGGCTGGTATGAAGCCTCCTGTAGTCAGTTAACTTGGTTGGTGAAGGGGATGCAAGCCTGTCAGTCATATTACTGTACCATTACATACCTGAAGCCCTTCTTTTTAATTGCTTTGACCGTGCTCTTGATAGAGTATCACTTAAAGTACTTCATTTCTCTCACACCTAAGTGAGTCAACATGTTGCAAACAGGTCCGCCCGTAAGTCTTCCAGTTGTTCTTAAAGGAAAAGAAAGGAAATAAATAGAAGTCTAATTTAAGAAGAGCAAAAGAGAAAACCCACATGTGCTGGCCCCTCTGTGGTCCCCTCTGCATTCACCTGACAGAACATGTGCTTCATGGATGCATCATGATTGTAAAGATACCCCAGAATGTTAGGGTCATTTGCTTTGCTTTTAGATCTGTTCTCATGTTTATATTACCATTTAAGCAAAGCAGAAAACAAGTCGTTTGTTACTATAGGTCAATGAGTGATTATTGGTAGACGGGCAGACAGACAGAGGACCGCTGCTAGAGGTTGGACGATTATCTACTTAAATAAACTACAGCAAATAGTCAAATATGTCCAGTCCACTGTGTCTGAGGCCAGAAGTTCCTATACTATTTTATCTGTATTTGTTCTGTTTGAGACAGGTTCTCAAGTTCCCCAGTTGGGGCTTGAGCTTCTAGTCTCCCTGCCTCTGCTTCCTGAATACTAGGATTACATCATGTCCAGTTTATGCAGTGCTGAGGATCAAACTCAGAGTTTGGAACATGCTAGGCAGGCCCTTTCCCAACTGAGCTAAATCCCTAGCAGTTCTTATGCCACCGGCACTGACACAGGATCAATGGGTTGCTGCATGGCCAAATCGCCATGGCACAAACCCAGTGCACTCTGGTGCTATATCTGCATACTCGCTCAGCAGCCTTTAAGGTAAGTAATTGCTTCAACAGAGATATTTAGGGAAGCTTCGACACATTTGCTGAAAGCCTGAGAAGTAAGGTAAGGCAGTATACACCATGAAAGAAGATTGCACCCAGCACAATCGGAAAGGACTCTCTCCACAGGGGTAGACACACCTCATTCTGATCCGGGCTCCTTTTGGCTAGTGTATACTAAATCTGTTAGTTCTACACAGCTCTTTAAGCTTTTCCTCACAACAGGAGGCAAGGGGTGGGATTTCCCCCTCCCAGCCCCATTACATAAATGAAGATGCCAAGTTCCCTTTTTATAAAGGTAGCATTTTTGTTCTCCTTTCTCATTCTTGCTGTCACACACGAGTACTTCTCGTTTGTTTATGTTTTTGTGCTTTGGCATTTTTAGGTGGGGTCTCATGCAGCACAGGCTAGCCTTCGCTCCATTCTTCATGCCTCCAGCTTGTGCTGAGATTATAGGCATGAGCCACCACGCCCGGTCTTACTTGAAGCATTTCTAATACTTTTGTCCTCAGTCTGTTGGACAAGTAGGACAGCAGGCCAAACAGATACATCCAGTTCAGGAGGATTTGCTAACACCCAGGTTCTTCCAGTAATGCTGCTCAGAATCGAAAGCTCTGCAGAGACTTTCTGTCTTCCAACCAGTGTGCTCTCCTCCTCATCAAACGAGGGAGGTTCCAGCTTCCTGTGGCTGCTTGCCTCTCTGTCTCCCTCTGCTCCTCTGTTCCTCCCTCCTTTCTTTTGCTTTCTTATTTGTTTATTTATTTTCCATCCTTTCTTTTTTTCTCTCTCTTCCCTCAGTTTTTATGAGACAGGATTTTACTCTGTAGCTCAGGCTGGCCTCAAACTCACAGCAATCCTCCTGTGTCAGCCTCTTGAGTGATGGGATTACAAGCATGTGCCACCACACTAGGCTTCAAAGCTGAATTCTTGAAAAGACTCCTTTGTGCTACTCCCTCAACACTGAGCTTTCTATACTGCAAGGTTTGATGGTCTGGCTCTCTAGGCAGTCATGAGCTTCTGGAACCCACAGGGAGCATTTCTTGTTTGCTGCAGGACTATCATCATCCTCAGCTGAATGGATGAACAAATGGATAGGTGGGTGGACATCTAAGTGGAAGGATGGATGGATAGATGGATGAATGAATAAATGAATGAATGAATGAAATGAAATGAAATCAATGACTGATGACCATTTAGCCCCCAAACTTGTAGTCTCTTTTCAATGAATTATTCTCTGCTGGTTGATGATGCCATTGACTATGAAGTCTGACATGTTTCACAAATGTGCCAGACGATGAAGGAGGACACCTGGCACTGTCAGGTGGTCAGCAGACCAAGAGCATGTTTGCTATGAAGCAAAACTTGGAAGAAAGGTGCTATTTTACCCTTTTCCTTGCATGGCCTGCTGTGCTTCCTCTCATGGAAAAATGTATGGGAAAGGAGCTCTGAGGAAGTCACACAACAATAATAAGGGGGGGAAAATGACACCGTTTGGCTCCTGAGATGGTGAATGAGGTGAAAGGAAGAGATGCAACTCTCTTCATCTGATGCCCTCCTTAGTGTTTGTAGGCATTTCCTGACCTGATAATATGCTTAGATAAAGTGACATGTGTAAGGGTCAGAGGAGCAACATGTGTGAGTCACTTCTCTCCTTCCATCACAGATTCTAGGGCTCAAACTCAAGTCATCCAGCTTCACTTCAAGAGCTTTTACGTGCTGACCTTGACCCACGTTGCTGTCACTAGTTTGGAGTATTTTATTTTGAGACAAGGTCTCTTGTAGTCTCATTCCAAATTCCCTATGGGTGAAGATGAACCTGACCTAGAACTACTGATCTTCCTGCCTTTGTCTTCCTCTACCATCCTTCTACTGAGCTCATCTGCTGAGTTTCAGGCCAGTCTGGAATGCACAACACCTTGTCTCAACAAAGGAAATCAGCAGCCCAGCCCCCACCAGTTCTGTTTGTTTGGTTGGTTGGTTTGGTTTGGTTTGGTTTTAACCTTTCTTGGGAATGTGATTAGATTTTTCTTTTTTTTATAAACCTACTCATTTTACATTCTGATCACAACCCCTCCCTTGTCTCCTCCCCTTCCCACCCACCCTCCCTCTTCCCCCTATCCTAGTCCCCTAGTCCTCAGAAGGGGGGAGCCCTCCTCTCTTACCAACTGGCCGGCAGATTATCAAATCTCTTCAGGACTCCTTGCATCCTCTTCCTCTTTGGCCTACCAAAGCTGCCTCACCCACGGGAGGTGATCCAAAGACTCAGCCACATTCTCTGCAACCCCACATGGTGCCTCTTCCAGTTTTCTTGATTGCTTATTATTTTATATATATTCAACCTGTTATTCGGGTGCATGTTAAAACATGCTATTCAGGCTGAGCACAAAGATTTTAGTGTTATTCAACAAAATAGTTTAAACTTCTTTTGGGATTAATGGTTCAAGCAGAACAGAACACTCTGCGAGGAGGACGTTAACCCATAAAATACCTCGAGCTTCTATGGTACAGAGACCTGTGTCTTAGCCATGGAAGAAAATTATTTTAAGTGCATTGAAGTTTATGGCATGAGAATAACTGACTTCATACGAGCCCAGTGCCAAAGTCTGAAGAGACAGAGCAGGCTTTGCCTGGGGGACTCTTTGCATTAAGAACTTTGTTAGGCAAAGCCATCCTGGCTTAGGAGTCTGATTTGCAATTTGTGCCTTTGTCAAAGGATTAGATGATCCCTACTGTTTACTGTTCAGGTCTCAATTTGCATATGGAAACACGGCCTCTTCCAGGTTTAGCTTTCTTTTATCCCGAGTTTCTCGTCCTACTCTGCAGCAGATACTCTGTGTAATACTTGATAAGTGTCTGCCGTGATTCCAGACGTGCGACGGGTTGATATTAGGGTGAACTTTACCTGGACTACAAAAATACCGAGCTAGGAATCATTTTGGCAACTGATAAAGAATCATATCGAGAGGTGTACAGGTTTCATTGGCTTCCTGCATTAGAACACACCACACACTGTTAACAAAACAACTCTGAGGAGACTCAGCCAGTGGCAGAAGCTGAAGAAGGAGAGCCTTTACCTGCTTCAGTACACCTCTGCTCAGTGTCTCCCTTTATACATAAAGGTTTGAGAAGACTTATTTTACATTTGCCCTTAACAATACTCTCATCTCAACACGACATTTAACAACCTATCCTTTGGCAAACAGTTTTTAACTAATATGACCCTGCTCCCAAATGGGTAGCCTAAAACCTGGAATAGAAACTTCTCAGGAAGACACAATTTCACAGTTGTAGGTTTAGAAAGAATTGTTTGTTTGTTTTCTTTTGAACTCTGTTTCTCTGACCTTTGGCTTTGTCGCTAGCCACAGGGAAGTGTTTCCTCTGTGTCAGCAGGAATGCAGTGGGGAACGTGAACTTGGAGATGCTGGTTGAGTAAGGTGGAGGTGGATGGGGAGGAAAGGCAGGCTTCACAGTCACTTAGTATCCCTGTGATGTTGAGAGCTTTGCTAGGGACTGAAGATACTGCTACTAGTGTTTTATTTATTTATTTTTTTATTTTTATTTTTTATTTTTCTATTCTAAGACAAGGTCTCATGTAGCCCTGCCTAGAGTCAAATTCTATGTGGAGGATGATCTTGAACTCCTGACTCTACCTCCCCACCATCTTCTGGGATTTCAAGGGCATGCCACTGTGCCACTTTGGTATAGCCCCTTTAAGCCAGCTGTTCTCAAGCTGTGGGTCACAACTCCCAAAAGACCATCCCAAACAGATATTTACATTACAATTCAAACAGTAGCAAAATTACAGTTATGAAAAAGCAACACAAATAATTTTATGGTTAGGGGTCACCACAACATGAAGAACTGTATCAAGGGTCACAGCATTAAGAAAGTTAAGAAGCACTGCTCTAGGTTAAAAACAGAGCCTGTAGGAGTGTGGCTTGTCTAAGGCCAAACAGGTACAAATGATATCCATGTCTGTCTGTCTTGGAAGTCCACTCTTTAGTGGAATAATATATTCTCAGAAAAACTAAAGCTCCCCACTCCGTAAGAATGTGTGCTGCCATTTTGAATCTAAACAGAATGATAGTTGGTGCATGCAAAAACACATAGGCAGGATTGGCCTAACTGTCTCTTCTTCTAATAGAGACAAGTAATCTTATCTGTCATTCTATTAAGGATACACCAGGTTCCTCTAGATTCCAGCTTGAACAATGACCTCAGAAAGGACAAACCTCTCCTGCATTGTAGCGACCCACAGCCTCTACCAAAGCACCACGGATAAGTAAGTCATAACCTTCCTTCCAGGGTGATTCCCACATGATCTCAAAACATTTTATGCATGTGTTCAATTGCTGAAGACAAAGACCAGCATCTCTATTTATAGTTGAATCCACAGAAGGTGAGTTTAACAAAAAATCTCAGAAGGGCAGGCATGCAGGAAAATGCATGCAATCCTAGCGCTCTGGAGGTAGAAGGAGAAAATCAAGGCTGACCTCTGCCACATGGGTAGAAGGGGTGTGTGTGTGTGTGTGTGTGTGTGTGTGTGTGTGTGAGGCTGGGGGGAGCCAGGGGGCGGGGAGCATCTCAAAGCCTCTTCAATGCACAATGCAACAGGGGAACCTGACCACTCTGAACTACACGCTGAGCCTGCTTCTCAGCCATGGCCATGGGAAACACTCCTAGTCCTTGCCCATCTTCCAAAACCCTTTGCCAACATTCTTCTAATGCTCCCAATATCTAAAGATAATCCCTTTTCCCCTAACCAGGATCTCAACCGAAAATAGAGCAGGGCATGTGGCTCCAGGCATGAACAAATGACTCAGAAGCCATTTCAGATCTCAGCAGCCTGGAAGGCACTGCTGAGAGCAGGATCAGAGTCTGGGAGCCCTTGGATGACAGACTGGAAGGCATTCCAAAGACTGGCTAGCTCAAAATCTCCTTCTCACAAATGGGGAAGCAGGGACCACTCTTCCTCCTCAAAGTCATGTTCCTGTAAAACTTCATATTAGCCTCAGACTCCCAAATACTGGATTCAGCTTGTAAAAAAAAAAAAATGGTCTTGGGGTAAAAGACTAAAGAGGTCCCAGAGGTATCATAGCAGAGACTCAGGGGCTAAACAAGTAGACAGGTCTTTGTGAGCAGGAGTGCTCATCTTCAGGAGCCAGCCTGTGCTGATGTGGGTTATTGGCTCCATTCAGGGGATGCACTGAGTCTGGTTAGTTGGGCTGTGCTACCGCTTTACCTTTCTCCTTCAGCTCATGGGTGTATGTCCTCTCTCTGTCCACCAGCAGGGCACTGGCTATGAAGGACCTAACGTAACCGAAGAACCAACTGCTACACACCGTACAAGTAATCGGCAATGAAGATGGACCAGCATGTGTCAAAGCTTCCTTCCTCCCATTCCAACGCTCAGAATTTTATGCATTTTTCTCATTCAGTCCCCATGATAACCCTGGGAGGCTGCTATTCATTCTGAGGACTGGAGACTGGAGAACCTAGAGAGGCCTGGATAACCTAAACAGCATGAAAACTCAACGTGTGTGTGTGTGTGTGTGTGTGTGTGTGTGTGTGTGTGTGTGTGTGTGTTGGCTCTCTCTTTCCGCTATAGGTTCTGGGGACTGAACTCAGGTTCTCAGGCTCACTGAGCCACCCAGCTGGCTCATTCTCTCCACACAAAGCTCAGGCTGGTCTGGAGTTCCCTGTCTCCCTGTGTAGCTCAAGCTGCCCTTGAATTTGTAATCCTTCTGCCTCTGTCTCCCGGAAGCTGAGATTACAGATATGTATCACCATGCCCTGCAGCCAGACACACAGACACAAGCTCTCTCCCCCTTTTTCTCCCTGAATATATATGCAGAATATTCAAAACTCCATAGTTGGAGTGATTATTTACACTAAAAAAGTTAGTGTAATTCTTGGAGTCACCTTTTCCAGATTGTAATAAAAGACATTTCCTGTTTTGTCGTTAGCTCTTTAACCTGCCTGACTTTCCTTTTGATGCTAATTTAAATCATACCGGGATTGTTTTTTTCTGTTTCTCCGCCACAACACAACATAGTGAATATGATGCCTGGCAGAATGTGCCTAGCCTGTAGTAAGTGCTCAATAAATAGAGTTTAACTTGAAAGACTCTAGTAAACCCACAATGTTTACTTTTCCTCTGTCTGTCTCTAAAAAACCAGGAACACTTTTGACTCTGACCCCCTTTTTGTGTGTTTGTTTTAGTTTTCTTTTTTAAAAAAATAGGTATCACTATGTAACCCTGGAATTCACTACAGGGACCAGGCTACCCTTATCAGTCTTTTTGCCTCTGTCTCAAAAATGACAGCCATTTGTGCACGGCTTTGTCTTGTTTAATAGTTCTCAATATTTAAGTCGATTTTCATATTTCATCTGAAACCCCGAATGACAACAACAGAACCCACTCTGCTCAGTATGAAGACTCTGCAGCAGCCTTTTTCAGATGGGAAAGGACAGCCTTCCGCTTGCTCACGTCATACCTACTCTACAGGAGATAGTTCTTTCAATGGCTAAGAAGAAGCCATTTGGAAACCTGCTTAGGTAAATAGACCCGCACTGAGTCCAGAGGTAATCATTAATGTTTCAAGGGCTAATTCTCTTGCTGACCTATTCCCTCAGATGGCTTTTCGGAGCACCCCTGATGATGGGTTTCAAAAGATAAACTTTCCAGTCAGCAGACTCCAATTGAGCCAGACAATTGAATGGAGATGAAGAGATTGAGAGAAGTTTGGGTGATGAATGACTACCGCCTATCTGGCCCATGTGAAATGAAAGGAGCACTCAATGTCTCCTGATAGGCGTTGTTTGGGTTTCAGCCCCGAAATGTTCCCCCTCCTCTCCGAAAGGATTAGACCTTCTCTGAGTGAAGTTGGAACAAAATCGCGAAGGTTAGCCAGACTCTGGGCCTTGACCTTGCTCTGCTGTTTCTAGTCACGTGCCAATTGTTTGGGATGCTGTTTTTCTGTGTTCTTCCAAAGAGCGACTTTCATAGCGTCAAGAGCCTTTTAAAGTCAGAAGCGAATCATCTGAGTTCTTCCAGGCTGGCTGAGCTGCTTTGGCAGGCCTCTTCTACCTTTCCCAAACAGGACCAAACTCCTATATAAAATTCATAAAATTCTTGGCAGGAAAGAAACCCTCCCATTGGAAAGAACAGATGTTCGGCAAGTAACGTTTGCTATTCCTATTACAGGAGTTTAAAAATGTGTGGGGATGTTCCTTTTAAAAAAAAATAAATAGCAACGTGTTCGAGGCAGTTAGTTCTTCCATCTCCATCAGTGGCATACACACTGCCGTCACCCCTTAATTTCTACAGTTCCTGGGAAATGGAAAGCTATGAAAAAGCCAAAGTGGAAAATCCATCAACCGTTCTGATGTATAAACTAACTCTGAAAGTGGTAAACCAGTGCCTCCCAGTTGCAGGTATCAGAAACATTTTCAGTCTCTGCGCACCACCTGGATGGTCTACCCGCTTCTACTGAGGCAATCGGGATCAATTAACATTTGGGAGTCGGCCACTGGTGGGAATTCTTCAAAGTAACAAGCAACAGATTCATAAAATCTCCTTCCCGCGGAGTGGACCTGGGTCCCAGCTCCGGGGACTGGGGTGTCTGTTGCTAGGGCTTCTACTCGCTGCGATGCAGGCCCGGAACCAGCTTGTCCGCTTTGGGGTTCAGAGTCGGAAGCGGGGTTCTGTGTGGGGTGGGATGGGGTGCCTCTCTGCTGCACCTGGCCCAGGAAGCTTTGGGGGCTGGGCTGGAAAGCAGAGCACGTTCAAGTGCGCGTTGGGATCCGCCTGGAGTTCTCGCTCTGCCGGAGCGCAGCGACGTGTTCCAGGTCTCCTGCCCCACCCGGAAGAGCTCCGCCGAGTCCCTGTACCTCTCCAAGAGGAGGTGGAATCAGAGCTCTCAGGGTGTGGTTGGCGGAAGAGCCGATTGTCCAGTGTCCCCCGAAGCTCTCGGGCTGCCCCGGCGCCCGCGATGCCTGAGGGCTCGAGCTGGAGGCGGGCGCAGAGCGGTCTGCAGCGCCGCCCGCCGGTCCTCCCGTAGCAACACGGCCGCAGGCGGGAAAGCCGGAGACCCAGGCCCCTTACTGTCTCTTGGGGAATTTCTCATCTTGACCCTACTGCGTAGTTTGGGACTCCTGAAAACTCTTTTAGAAGATGCATACTGGGAGGTCTCAGGAACAGTTCAGAGTAGGAGTGGGTTGTCGACTAGGACAGGGTTCTGGGTTTGTTTTTTTCGTTTTGATACCACAGATTAAAGCCATGATTTTGTGCCTGCTAAGTAGGCCTTGTGTAGCAGAGCCATACCCCCTCATCTACCTCCCCATGGAGAATGAATCCCACTGCCCAAGTGGGATACAGTCACCTGTGGCTGTGAAGCCAACTGTCTTCTTTATGAACTTCATATTCTCTTTGAAGAATAGTAATGATCTTATCTGCGTCCCAAATAAGAGGTGCAGAGGCCCAAGCTGTGATGTCAGCAGGCAGAGATCAAGAGCAACAGTACTACCTGGAGCATGTGCTAGAACTTTGCCTCTCACATAGTCAGACAGGGAGGTCCTTTTTTCTTGCAACACATAGCAGATGCTCAGCACTCTATAGACCTCAAATGTCATGTCTGCTCAGGCAGCTTGGACTGCACAAACTAGGTTTTTAAAGTGTGCATATGTGTATGTGCATGCGTGTGTGCATGCATGTGTGTGTGTATGTGTGTGTGTGGAAATTGCAGGACAACTTGTGCTCACAGATGCTTAAGATGGCAGAAAGCATTTCTGTCCACAAAACCCGCATCTCAGACCATGCAGGAAGTTTTGACTGCTGGGGTCATAACATCTCATCTCCCCTTAACACCTCACACACATCTCCTGTCCTTTCGTAGTGTTAGAAAGCGTTAGTGGACAGAGACCTACGGATTCCTTTCAGTCTTTACCGGGCCAGCTCCCTGGACCAAGTACAGCAGCCATCTTTCGGGATAAGTTAGGACCTCCTAATTCCCGCCCCCAAAGCAATAGGCAGATACTCTCCTAATTCTTAGTATTTGTCTAGGGAAGCAGAAGCCGAGGGGATTTGGTGGACTGAGGAGAGCTTCCCCTCACACCCTTTCCCAGACCTTGGCCTTGTCAAAGGATACCTCTCCAGACCTGCTGCTTGTGCCCTCTTGCTAACAGCTGGTCCTTTGTCAAAAGAGGGGGTGATGACTCTGCCTAGAAATAATTTCTTTCAATCCTGTTCTGAGGAATTTACTTCAAAAGTCAACATGAAAATCTATTATGGGTGTTTTGGTTTTTGTGTTTGTTTGTTTTTTCTTGTTTTCTGAATGGGTCTTATGTAGTGACTAGCCTTTGACTCTTGTCCTACCCACACCTCCCAAATTGTGGGGTTCCTGGCAGGTGCCACCTCATCAGGCTAATCTTTTTTTTTTCTGTTATTTTGAGTGTTCTTGTGCCCTTGTGCCAGGAGTGGAGGATATGGTGAGAAGGACACAGGTACAGTGTTACTTGTAATTAGTCCTATTGAGTCTGGTAGCCCATGCTTTTATCCAGGTAGTCAGGAGATTGAAGCAAGAGAATTGAAAATTAGAGGCCACCCTGGGCTGTATAGCCAAGACTCAGCCTCAAACTAAAAAAAATAATAATAATAAGTAGGAAGTGTATGAGCGGTGATATAATGATAGCCTTCCTTTAGAGAGGGAGAAATCCAAACATGATATATTTTGTGGATGTGTGATAAGGTGCTGGTAAAGGGGAATGCCTGTGACTCCTCTAGCTCTTGAAAATATCAATCTTTGGGGACTGGGGAGATAGCTTGGTGGCACAGCACTGGCTGTGCAAGGAGAGCCTGTGCTTGTACCTGCAGAACATAGAGCCAGGATCGGTCTGCAGTCCCAGGGCTCCCCACAAAGCAAGAGGCTCAGAGATAGGAGCATTCCCAGAAGCTCAAAGACCAGCTGCCCTAAAGGCCCAGCTTTGGATAATAGAGACCTCTCTCTCCAAACAAACTAGAAGACAAAGATTAATACCCCCATCACACACACACACACACACACACACACACACACACCACTGTCCTTCAAATGAGAAAAGCAAAGAAACAAAAAGACACAAAGGATCTCATTTTAAAATGATGTCTTGTTTTTCCCCTGGCCTTAGCAGTCAACAAAGTATTTCCATGTATACCTTATCGACCTAGCAGGCTCTGGAAGAACCTCAGCAAGGACCTGAGGCTTTGGACACAGTGCTGACATTCACAGACCAGAGTCACCACTCACATCCTGCCTCATCTCCACGCTGCTTCCACACTGCTACACAGTGATTCTGCTCTCCCAGGCTCTTCTGTGGTGTGGTTCTCTGCCCATCTGAGCAACCATTCTTCATGACTCTTTAAAAATGATAGGACATGTGCTTTATTAACATGGAGCACTGAACAAATTAGAGAGTGTGCACATGTTATAACAAAGTAAGCAACCACTGTTCCTTTACCAAAACTATTCATTATGGGGCACTTGTTTAAAAATTGTCCTAGTAGCTTAGAGACAAGGCTTTTTCCTCTCTGACTCACAGGAAGCAAAAATAAGTTACTATCAGGTGATGGCCATTCTTAGAAGCCAAACTGGAAATGAGAAGGGTTTTCACCCTTGGTGGAGGGCAGTTTGGTTCTATTCTTCACACTAGGAAGTGCTAAGTGGTAGAAAAGATTTTTTTTCTTCCTTTTTTATTTTTGGTGTGTGTGTGTATGTGTGTGTGTGTGTGTGTGTGTGTGTGTGTGTGTGTGTGTGTCTTTGTTTTGAGACAAGGTGTGCTGTTTTCCAGGCTGACCTGAAACTTGCTATGTAGCCAAGGATGGACCTTGAACTCTGCTTCTGTCTCTCAGGAGAGGGAATTACAGGTATGGGCCACCAGGCCCAGTTTATATGGCACTGGAAATCAATCCCAGAGTATCAGTCTCAAAAAGAGCCCTTTGCCCAGGTTTTTTGGTTCTGTTGCTCTCCTTGTGGAGCTCCTGTCTCCTCCAGATCTTTCTGTCTCCCACTTCTTTCATAAGATTCCCTGCACTCTGCCCAAAGTTCGGCTATGAGTCTCAGCATCTGCTTTGATACACTGCTGGGTAGAGCCTTTCAGAGGCCCTCTGTGGAAAGTTCTACCCTGTTTCCTGTTTTCTCCCTTTGTCCATCCCATTTGCCTTTCTGAGTGAGGATTGATCATCTTACTCAGAGTCCTCCTTCTTGTTTAGCTTCTTTAGGTGTACAGATTTTAGTATGTTTATCGTATATTATATGTCTAAAATCCACTTATAAGTGAGTGTATACCATGTGTGTCTTTCTGCTTCTGGGGTACCTCACTCAAGATGATCTTTTCTAGTTTCCATCATTTGCCTGAAAATTTCATGATTTCCTTGTTTTTAATTGCTGAGTAGCATTCCATTGTATAAACGTACCACAATTTCTGTATTCGTTCCTCAGTGGAGGGACATCTGGGTTTTTTCCAGATTCTGACTATTATGAATAAAGCTGCTATGAACATGGTTGAGCAAATGTCCTTGTTGTATACTTGAGCATATTTTGGATATATGCCTAGGAATGGTATAGCTGGATATTGAGGAAGTGCTATTCCTAATTGTCTGAGAAAGGGCCAGATTGATTTCCAAAATGGTTGTACAAGTTTACATTCCCACCAGCAATGGAGGTGGATTCTCCTTTCACCACATCCTCTCCAGCATGTGTTGTCACTTGAGTTTTTGATCTTAGCCATTCTGATGGGTGTAAGGTGAAATTGTAGGGTCGTTTTGATTTGCATTTCCATGATCACTAAGGATGTTGAATATTTGTGTGTGTGTGTGTGTGTGTGTTTTCTGTCTTTTAAGTTTATTAAATTCACTTGTCAGACTTAATAAGAAATTTTTGGAAGTGTCTTTAGGGCTTACATAAAGTCATACCTTGCAAAAAGTCATATTATCTGGAGCTGAAGATACAGGTCAGTTGATACAATGAATACACACCGTTTCTCTGTTAAATTTCCAGTATCACATGAACTGTGCATGCTAGCATATGTCTGTAACTCCAGAACTCAGAAAGTGGAGCTGCAAATCAAGGTTGAGGCTATGCTGTGCTACGAGAGACCCTGTCTCAAAAAAAAATCATATCATCTGCAAGCAGAGATAATTTAACTTCCTCCTTTCTAGACTGGGTGTTCTTAATTTCTTTTTCTTGCCAAATTACTCCGGTAGAACTCCCATCCGTATTGCTGGGAGTGTCCATTCTTGTCTTGTTTCTGTTAGAAAAGAAAATACTTTAATTTTCCTCACCACTGAGTATGTTAGTTACGGGCTTGTCATATGACCTGTATTTTGTTCAGTGTATTTATGTTTGATGTTGTTTATCTGAAAGGGATATTTTATTTTGTCCAATGCTGTTTCTGTTTAGGTTGAGATTATCACATACTTCCTAGCCTTTGTCTTGTGAATTTGTGACCAAATACATGACAAGAAGCAATTTAAGGGAGAAAGGTTTATTTTAGCTCCGGCATGCAGTCTATAGTCTCAGGAAGGGAGGGGCTGGGGGAGCTGTTGTTGACTAATCGCATTACATGTCCAGTCAAGAAACAGAGATGACTGCTGATGCTCAGCTTGCTTCCTCATTCCTACCTAGTCCAGAACCCCAAGCCTCAGGCCTCCCACATTTAAAATGGTTCTTTCTTTCTCAGTTAAGCTTTTCTAGAAACACCTCCACAGCCACAGGTAACAACGTTTCTTTCTTTTTTTTCAAATTCACTTGTATTTATTTACTTTTCTTTTCTTTAATCTGGGAAGGACACAGCATCACCTTTGCAAGAAGGTTGCTGTGGCATTTGGCATGAGCCATGACACTGTTTCCATGGGCCCAGTTTAGTGTTCCCCAGATCAGTCTGGTTTTGTTTGGTTTGTTCCTCCAGGAGTCACTGTGTTGTTGGGTTTTATTTGTTTGTTTTGTTTGCTTGTTTTTATTTGATTTATATTCATAAACTCATCTCTTGCCCTAGTAAAATTCAGTTTCAGGGACATAAACAGCTTCAATTTTAAGAAGAGCTGTGTTCTCTCTTTGGTTTGGAGACCTCATTCATAACCAACAAAAATGGCCTTGCACCATATATTCCAGACATATTTGCCTTTTAGAATTCCTGTTCCCACCAGGCCCCCCGTAATTTGTCCCCAAAGTTCAGCTCCTTGGTGATTCTAAACCCAGTCGAGTTGATAATGAAATTTAACCATCACCATGTATCACAGACTTTTTTTCATATGCTAAACTATCATTGTATCTTTGGATAAATTCCATGTAATTATAATACATGGTCCTTTTAATATGCTGTTGAATTTGGTTTGCTATTGTTTTTTGACTTTTTGAGGCAGGGCAGTCATCTTCCTGGTTCTGCCTTCAAGGTGCTGGAATCCCAAGTTACCGTGGCGAGATAGTTTACTAATCCTTTGGTGAGGATCCCGCCCATGTTCAGGTAGGCTGGTAGTCAGCAAGTTCCTGGGACCTTCCCAGTCTCTGTGCCTGCTCCCCAGCAGCATGCCTGATTTGGTGTATTGGTGCAGGGACCCAAACTCTGGCTCTCCTGTCTGCATAGCAAGCATTCTTAGCCACTAAGCCAAGCCATCTCTCCAGCCCCCTGATTTTTGCAAATGTTCATTAAAGATATTGGTCTATAATTTTCTGTTTTGAAACATCTTTGGTATTTGTAGCAGAGCAACACTGGCCTCAAAAAGTTTGGCCAGACACCATGGCACGTGCCTTGTAGCCCTAACGTGGGAGAGAATCAGAAGCATAAGCCCATCCTTGGCTATGCAATGAGTTCAAGGCAGCCTGGTCTACCTGAGATACTGTGCAAAAATAATAATGATGATAATAATAAATAATAAGTAAAAATTTGAAGTATTCCTATTTGTAATTTTTTTTTGAAGACTTGAGGATTGACATTAAGTATAGCATTCCATAACTGATCACATAGCATGTTCTTGCTTGGGTGGGTGGGAAAAAAATGGAAGAATTGGGACAACTCTCCTATCAATTGTATAATAGCCAGAGGACCTCACAGAATTCACTTACCCACTGTGAACCAACTAAAACTGGATGTGACAAAAGTTAGAGAGACAAAAGGAACAGCTGGTGGGAAGTGCCTCCATATACCTGACTGTTATGTTTATGTTTGTGTGTATATCCTTGTACGAGTGTGTGTGTGTGTGCGCGCGCGCGTGTGCTGAGGGGCCTCAAACCAAAAGTCATGCACATACTAAATAAATGCTACACTCCTGAGCTCTACTCAAGTTCACATATGGTTACTGTGAATATTCGTTTCACGTCATGTTTGAGAAGCCACACTGAGCCCCTTCAGCTCCTAGTCCCTGGTCCCCAGAGGCACATGGTGCTGAGGCTAGAAAGAGTGCCCTCATGTGCCCATAGATCTACCTTCTAAGGTAGAACTTTAGGCAGGTCCCTTAATCCAGCCAAGCGTTTGTTTCATCATCTATAAAATGGGCACACAGTAGATCTTGTTAAAAATGAGAATAAAATGGGGTTGTGTCTAGGGTATTTTAACGGTTTCTGCCTCTTGGCAAACATTTTACAAATACCATTCATTATTATTATTACTAACTGGTTCAAATTCCCTGGCCATTTCAGGGAAGCTAGCATCCTTTGGCCTCCACAGCCCAAAGTATTGGAATCACAAGCCTACGAACTATGCCCCAGCTTTACTTTTCCAACTTTTTGAAAGTTTGGAGTTATATCTAAATAATGATGAAATAACATGGAGAACAAGGAGCTTGAAACTTCCTTTGTAACTCTTTGCTAACATGAACCCTCTGAGTGAAGGGCTGAGGCTCTGGAGTAAAGGTTTCCAGTACAGAATAGCAGGGCTGAGGAGGATGCAGACCCTACCCCAGTCAGTCACCTCAGCAGGCCTTACACAGTGTCTTCTCCTTGGACCATGAAAAGTTGTACAATATGATTTGATTTACCTCTAGCTTGCTCATTAAATGGCTTGCTCAACCTACTCATATAGTGTATGTTGGAACCTAGGTTCAGTCCAGGACACCTGTCTCCAAACCTTAGGCACTTCTCCTCTACCTCCCCATGTGCCAACATGGGTGCCTACCCTGTGGGAATTCATAGTTTCCAGGGCACAGTACGTATCTACATGAGATAGAAAGAGAGAGAGAGTTAGTCAGACCTTGCGTATAAATCATGTTTGGAGTTGTAGAAACAGCTGTAAAAATAATAACATCATTGTAGAAGGATTAAAATGGAGTCCGTTTCAGCCACAGAACTGGCTCTGTGAGCTTTCATTGTAACTGCAAAGTTAAAAGGAAATACCCAGATCTTTTATTAGCAATGTGTGATTTTAAAGTCACATAGAACACTGGTGTTTAATAGATGTTTCTATCTCATCTCTGCACTCGGGATTCCATTGCTGCGGCCCATATTATTCTCTCTGCTAGGTTCTCTGGATGGCTAAGGAGAGATCACTTCTTGGGTTGGAGAGATGGCTCGGCAGGTAAAGGGCTGGCCTTGTAAATATGAGTTTGGATACCCACAACCCACATCAAAGCCACATGGTAACAAGAGGCTGTGATCCCTTTGCTCTGACAGCAGCATAGGAGATGGAGACAAAAGAACCCTGAGACCTGGGAAGGTGTCTGCTTAGTCGGGCATACACGGTGGAGACCTTGCCTCAAACATGGTAGGAGAAGGGAGCTACTGCCTAAGGCTTTCTGGGACTGCAGATGTGTGCTGCGACACCTGGCTCTCAACGGGGCTTCTGGGGGTCACACTGAGGCCATCAGGCTTGTACAGCAGGTGTCTCCGGTTGCTTGTTTGTGCACAGGGTACCTCTTCAGGCTCTGCCGAGGATCTCATCAAGGAAGCAGGCTGAAGAGACAATAACCTGACAAGAAGGCCCAACTGGGATGCCTGCAGCTCAAAGCAGACATCTCCTTTTGCTCACTGCTCCCCAGCCAGGGGGAAATGTTAGCACCTCATCGTAAAATGCCCGTATTTGTATTCATGCTGTGTGCTGCACATGCATTCGTAAACAGTGAGGTGTGTGTGCGCAAGGCATGTATTGTACGCCCATGGGGACGTTCACTAATTATATGCATGAACTATTATATCTATATCCCACACAGATTACAAGCGCATGTTGTGAAAACAAGGACAGAGTGAAGTCCAAATGCTGTCTTCAAGCCTCACAGTGAACAGCAGATCTCCTCCTTTCTATTAATTAGTTCCCCAGAGCTAGGTTTATATGTGGGCACCACCACACCCAGTTGGGGATTGAACTCCCATCCTTGTGCTTGCGTGTCAAGCACTTGAATAAGTGAGTTCTCTTCCTAATTCTGGAAGTAATGTAGACATGTGTATACATGTATTTAATTACATTTATTTATTTATTTAATGACAAGAATGCATGGGGAAGTCAGAATGTGTATCTTTTTTTTCTTGCTTGCTTGCTTTGTTGTTGCTGTTTGTTTGTTTTTAAACCAGGTTTCACTCTGTATCCCTGGCTGGCTGGAACTTGGTATGTAGACCAGGCTGGACCTGAACTCACAGAGATCCACCTGCCTCTGCCACCCAAATACTGGAATGAAAGGAGTATGCACAGTGCCTGACAAATCTTTTTTTTTTTTTTTTTGAAGAGCGTTAAGCAAGTTTTCAAGGACTTGTGCCTGAAGGGTGCTTATGTATCCTTGGTCATTCTCTGAGCTTCTGTATGTTCTATGAAAACGACAGTAGCCATTTTCAAAGGAAAAACTACAAGAGTCTATTATCAAAAAATGTATTTCAAACCTTAAGCAAGAAGAAAATTTGTGTAAAAGGCCTGCTTGGAGACAGCTCTTTTCTTTCTGTTTCTATAAAATCTACTTAGAATAAATCAATTTTTTTTAAAGATCAAAAAGGTATAATATATCAACAAGGTATATATAGTTTTGGTTTGGTCCTTAAGCATTCTTTTGTTTTTTTAAGCATTATGTTTAAGGCTGCTGCTGGTGGTGCATGTCTTCAATCCCAGAGACTGGTGATCTCTGAGTTCAAGGCTATCCTAGTCTGGTCTAGAGAGTGAGTCGAACAGTGTTCTGGCAGTTTCAGGATAGCTAGGGCTACACAGAGAAACCCTGTCTCAGGAAGACAAGAGAGAGAGAGAGAGAGACCTGTGCCACCACCAACCAGCATTTTTTTTTAATTCAAATAAAAGAGTGCTGAAAGAAGAGAAGGATTATATGACAAACTGGGGCCTGGATCAAGAGGCACAAATGCCAGGCACACATGCACCTCCATACAAACCTAACAACAGGGCTAGAGCGATGTGGGAGCCTGAGTGAGAAGCTACCCCCCAGCTGGTGAGGGTCTCCAGAGTGAGCGCGTGTCTGAGCCTAGCATGCAGAGGCAGGAGAGAAGAAGAGAGAGGGGACCGAGCGAGTGAGTGTAAAAATCGCTTTCCTGAAACTCACTCTGAAAAGAAGATGCTATCTAAACCACAGCAGCGCCGCCAAAAGAAGGGAGATGGGAGAGACTGAGGACAGAGGGGAGGATGAAGCCGTCCGTCTGTCTAATGCGCAGAGCAGATGCTGAGGGCACGATGGAAGAACTGGAGATGAGGAGGAAAGTTGGGAAATCTGAAGGCACCCACTCAGAAATTAAGCTCTTGTATTGAACCGCTTATTCTTCCCCTCCAAATCCAGATGTGGGAAGGCACCGCACAACTGGGCAGCCAACCGACAGATGAAGACAGGTCTCCTTGTAAGGGGTTTTACAAGATCATCCTGCAGAAGTTAAAAACATAAAAGCTTGGGGATGAGGCTTCCAGATGCGTCCACACTGACACAAATGACAGGGCCTCCAAACACATCAACATTCTGTCATAGGTCATTTTTTTTCTCTTTTTCTTTATCTTACTTTCTTTTGTTTGTTTGTTTTAGAAACTCAGCAAGTAGCTAGGCTGAGAGACCAACAAACCACAGTGACCGTCTGTCTCCCCTTCCGCAGCACCTGGAGTAGAAGCACATATAACAGCCAACTGGGGATCGAACTTAGGACCTTGTGCCTGCATGGCAAGCACTAGCTCAACTGCTATCTTCTACTCCTGGAAATAATTTACATATATATAATTATACGCGATTTTCTTCTTTATTTCCTTCTTCCTTCCTTTCTTCCTTTCTTTCTTCCTTCCTTCCTCTGTTTCAATTTTTTGTTTTTTGTTTTTTGAAACAGAGTGTCTCTGTATCCCTGGCTAGCCTGGAACTCTCTATGTAGACCAGGCTGGCCTCAAATCACAGAGACCCACCTGCCTCTGCCCCCTAAGTGCTGGGAATGAAGGTTTTTACCACCAGGCCCAACAGTGCAAACTTTTTTTTTAATCCATTCATAGAATACCACACATGTAGGTGCTTCTAGATCTTCGTATGGGCAAGAATGAACAATAATAAATGCAGGAGCTCACGCATCACCTTGAGGAGCTGAATTCATGTTCTTCGGGTACGTGCCCTGAAGGGGAATCACTGCACGGCTGAGCCTTGAGGCCACCCGAGTGAAATAAGCCAGGTACAAAAGGGCAAAGGTCGCATGATCTCACACTGAGGATCTTTTCTGAAAAAGTCAAAAACATAGAAACAGAAAGTAAAGCAGCATTTATGGGGAAGGTGAAATTAGAGTACATTAAAATTCACCAGCTTGAAGTTAAAAAGAATTCTAGCACTGTCTGAAGTCAGAGTTAATGGCATTCGGGCAAAATACTGAAAATCTTCCAAGAGAGTATATGTTAATTTCTCTTACCACATAGAAAAAGGACAGCTAGAGAAGATGACCTTGGAACATTCTGCCTGATGGTAGAATCCTTTGACTGTGATCTATACTAGATACAGACAACCAAAATGAGTCAGAAATAATATGGAAATGATAAAGGTGAAGAGAGACCTCTAGGGAAAACAGACTTAGGGGGTTTACCAAGTTTCTAAAATAACCATTCCTAAGTTTATGTAAACCTATTTGGATGATACATGCAAAGGTTGGGCACTCGGGGCTGGGGTCAGAGCTGAACAGGAAAAGTGCTTGCTTAGTGTGCGCAGGCCCTGGGTGTGGTACCCAGCACTGCGTAAACCAAATGGGGCGGGCGGCACATGCCTGTAATCTCAGCACTGGGGCGTGGACACAAGAGAATCAGAAGTTCAAGATCATCCTTGGCTACATAGGAAGTCTGACACCAGCTTAGGCCAAACGAGACTCTTGTCTCCAAAAGAAAGAAAGGGGGCGGGGGTGGGGGTAGAGGAGCTGGGGCTTACTTGGAGTTCTCACCTACGTGCAGAAGGCTTATGCCCAGTGTGATAGCACATGCCTGCAGTCTCAGCACAGGGGCAGGGAGGGGGCTGGAGGAGCAGGCGTTCAGGTCATCGTTAGTAACTCACGGAGTTCAAGACCAACCTGAGGTGAAGCCCCTGACAACCAAAGAAAGAAAGAGTGAAAGAATGAGCGTGAGCATGGTGGTAGCTGTCTCCTGGAGCTCTGGGCCTATGACTAGGATGGCTTTTCTATGGTTCTGGCAGCTCTTGATGGAGACAAAAGTAAGCTCTGAGCGTGGGGGTTTTCTCTATCTGAGGCTCTATTTTACAAGGCTGAGACCATCAAAGGTAGCATTCCCCGGTTTTATGTGTATGTGGCTTACGCTCCCACAGTTAAAGGAGCCAGTGACTGTGCCTCTTCAAGGTGCTAGCACTGTGTCAGCTTTGCCCTTCTCACAGTACCACCATAGTCTGACACAAGAAAAATAACAAAGGACGTGGAGTTCAGCAGACCTGAACTCATGTTTGCCATGAATACTTGTCACAGCCACCTTCCACTTAATGGCTATACGGTGTTGTGAAAGTCGCCCAATCTTACAGCGCTTCAAGTTCCTTGTGTAATAAAAGGGAATAATGGATTGTTGTATTAGGTAAGTGTGTGCAATGGTACACAGTAGGTGCTTAGTAGTGCTTTACTATAATTATTTTTATGAGTCAAAGGAACAGGTTGGCCAGGTTCTAGTACATGGAAACTGTGTGTGAATCTGCTGCCATGCTGGCCAGTCGTCCTGAGTATTCCCATAGTTGTTCCATGACTAAAACAAAGGTCTTTTCTCCTCCTCTTGGCTGCCTTCTGGAAGACAGGCCCAAGCAAGGAAGCATTAAGTCATGCCTGTGAGTGCTGGGAGCATGTGACCTTCTGTGTGGTATTCGTCCCTGGATACAGTGAAGTGAATCAATAATCAGTGAGTATTAGAGATCCAGTGAGTGACCTTGACAGTAACAACGACAATGGCAAAGCTCCTTTGTTGCCTGATCCTTTTCCTCCTAGGCTCTGGAATGGAGGAAATGTTGGGTTCTCTCCAGGCGGTTATCTGTTTCTGTGCATCCAGCCGGAACTGCCGAGGCCACCAGAACCTACTCTCCCTCTCCAGAGACAAGCCTGGGTCACCTTCTCTTCCTCCTGGGGACATTTATTTGTCACTGTCTGAGATATTTGTGCTTGTCATAACTGAGAGGTACTATTTGGGTCAGTGACTCTCCTCATCGCTGTGACGGAAGATCAGCAGGGAGGCTTGAGGGAGGTAACACCTCTGTGGCTCATGGTCTAAGAAGGTATGCCTTTATGACAGAGACGGCGCAGCAGGCATATGAATTCCTTTTCTCATTGAGTAACAAAATAGCCAACAGAAGTGGTTTAAGGAAAGAAGTGTTGCTATGGCTCCCAGTCTGGTGTCACAGACTATCAAGGTAGGAGCTGGATGGTGCCAGGGGGATGGAGGGGCTGGTCACATGGGTCTACAGTCAGGAAGCAGGGAGAGCTGAACATTGAGACTCTGCTCAGTTTCCTTTTTGTTGTTGCTATTGTTTTAAAAGATTCATTTAATTATAGGTATGCTTGTGTGTCTGTGTCTATGCATGTGACAATGCCCAGGGAGGCCAGAAGGGATGTCAGCTCCCTTGTAGCGGGAGTTACAGGCAATTGTGAGCTGCTTGTCTGGGAGAACAGCAGCCCATACTCTTAACTGCAGAGCCATCTCTCTATCCCCCAGGTTTATCTTTTTCCGTCAGTCTGTGACCCCAGCCCACAGAGTGGTGCCATACACAGTTAGGCAAGACCTGCCTCAACTGACCTAATCTTGAAACCCCCTGACAGACTTGCCCAGGGCTTTGTCTCCCAGATAGTTCTGGATCTTCTTAAGATGACAATAGTAACCATCACAACAGACTTCACGGAGACAAGTGCGTTTGGTAAAAACCCTTGACAGTTCAGTGGACTTGGAAGCAGAGAGCTCAGGAAGAAGCAGGCAGTCTGTAAGCCTTCAAGGTTCGGCCCTTAATGACCCACTCTATCCAGTCAGCCCCACCTCCTAAACACTCTGTAACCTCTCCAAAACACTACCTGGGGACCAAGTGCTAAACATACTAGGCTGTGGGGAACATTTCGAAATCAATAACATCACTGAACATCACACAGAACCTCTTACCACAGCAAAGAGCTAGCCCGCCATAAACACCAACAATACCGAGGTGGAGCAGTCCTACTGTAGAGGGAAGCAGACAAGGACACCTGTGATGGTGACCTTCCAGTCCTACCGCAGGTGACTTGGCAAGCCATCAGCTTACAGGCAGAATGCTAGCGGTGGCAAATGATACTCAACTTACCCAAAGATACTTAGTTATCAAAACAATTTTCTAACATTCACTGGAGATCTGCCTGTCCAAGTTTTCCCAAAAATCAAGATTTACAGTTACTTTTATTTTTCTAATTTTAAACTGTTATTTTTAATTTTGAGACACAGTTCCCACAATGTAGCCAAGGCTGGCTTCAAACTTTGAATATAGCCCAAGATGAACTTGAACTTTCTGATCTTTCTGCCTCTGCCTCTGCCTCCTGAGTGAAGGGACTATAGGCATGAGCCACCTAATTTTATTTGACACTGGAGTTGAATCCAGGGCTTTGTCGATAGCAGACAAGTACCCACTGAGATACACTCTCAGTCTAATTTTTTTAACTTAAAATTATCTTAATTTTTAATTGTCCTTTTTAATTGTCCTTTTCAATTTAGACTGCTCTCTTGTAGATGCTAGGCAAACACTCCACCACTGAACCACACCCCACTCCCCTCTTGGTATTACCTCTAAAATGGGACCCCAAAAGATGATGTGAGCCACAGGGGACTTTGAATCTCTCTTGCCTTTGCTCATAGCACGGCCTCTTTGTGCTTTTCGGTTCCCGTCTCCATGATGATCCCAGCCCAGCTAAGACAGCATGCAAGCCCTTTCAAGTTCAGGCCCTGTCCACCCTCCACCTCTACGGGCGGCACTGTCTCACACTGGCTGTGAGCTGCTCACCCCCATCCCCACCCCCGCCTCCTCCTCATAGTCAAGCCTTTGTTCCCTGGCTCCCATCTGAGGTGCACTGCTCCCCAGATACACCAGGTGAACTTCCAGGGAGAAGAGAGAGCTGTTTCTCATTTGAATTCTTAGGTCCTTATTTAAATTGTGTGAGGAAAAAAGGCAAGTAGCCAGCAAGCCCATAGTATAGTGTGTCCCTTTAAAAGACTGCACTTGTGTAATAATTAAAAAAAAATGTCTAAGGGATTTTTAAAATCATACTGAGGAAGATGTAAAGTAGATTCTTCTGCTGACTATCAAAGGTGGTTTTCGAAATAACCTGAAGGGATGATATCCTATCTCTTCCCCAGTGGGCCTGGCCAGTTTGTACAGTATCTTCCCTAGATGATGAGCCTGAAGTTTGAAACATGCAGAGCCCTGCCAAAGATCACATTGCCTGTACAACATCATCACTGACCTCTTCACTTTGGTGCCTTCACCTCTGAAATCAAAGTACAACGAAATGACCTACTTTTCAAATGGGGGGAAAAATGCATTTGCCTTTAAAAAAAAAACAGTCCAATAAAATATTATGTAAATGTCCTGTGGGTGGTAGTCATACGTAATAAAAAGCAGGTAGGTAGTGTGCATGCACGTGAAATGTGTCTTTGCTTACTCTCCTTCCCTGGCTTCCTGCCATCCTCACCGCTGGCCTCTGTCTCCTCATTCACTGCACTCCTTGCCCAGCTAATGTCCATTTGAAGATCCAGCTCAGACATTCCTGGCTTCCAAAGCTGCTTTACCTCCACACACACTTCTAGTCCAGGCTAAAACAAATGTCTTCTCCGTGAGTTTCTGGAGGCAGTACACAGAGATAAAGAAGCCCTGAAGTGAAACTGCCCAGCAGGATAGCCAGAGTAGGGGTCTGAGGAGCTGTCATTGTCTAAAAGAGAGACAATGCAGAAGTTGTCAAAACCAAGTCTCATTTCCAGCTCAGGCCATGCTGGAGCATGAGCTTCTGACCAGCATCAAGTCTGCAGAGCAGGCCAGGGCACGACAGCCATTCTGCTTTGTCTCCCCTGGACAGACTGCGAGCCCCGCTCAGCCCTGTGCATCAACCTTCTGCTAGGTGCCAGCAAGTCTCTGTCTTTCAGCCTGAGAGGCCTGACTCTAGTTTGAATTTGGCCAGATCTGTGTGGCCATTTGGTATCCGTTTCCCCACCTATAAGAGCACGAAGGGGGTGCGATGCCTGCCGAGTTCCCAAGGCAGCCAGGAGTGTCACCCACGTGAGTGACTGTGGGAGCTTTTGGAAGGCATCAGGTACTTCTGGAGGGGGTGGGGTGGGGGAGAGACTGTTGTTTTTAAACTAAATGAGGACAGCCTGATGCTCTGGGGTTTCCAGTGCGATGCTGTGTAACCAGAATAACCAGATTGCATGCTATGCCTCTACACATACGTGCACACGCACACGCACACACCCTGATTAGAGAATGTGTCTTTGGGGCCTTCCTGAGATGCTTTGAGAGATGACACACAAAAGCAGCCCAGAGAGGGTGTTGGGACTCCGCAGGTCTCAGAGAGCAGAGCCTGAGAGGAGAAAGATGCAGGGTTCAAATCCAGGAAGAATTTCCTGTCTGGGGACATGAGGCAGCACTTTGCTGAGTAGCTCCCCTGGACTAGGCCTTAGCAACACGAGATGTCTATTTGAACAGGAACAGCCCACTTACAGAAAAACCATTCTATACAAACCACTGAAGACCAGCATTCAGTGACACACTGCATGATGTAGAAGCCTGAGGCAGCTACCGAGCCCTGGGGAGACAAGCTCAAACAAGACATATGAGAAGTAAGCTGTTTAGAGACAAAACTATTGAAATAAGACTACATTAATCACCCCATGCATAATCTACATGAAAATATGATGTCATTATTTCAGATCAGCTACAGTGTGAGCTCCCTTTACTAGGGGAGTTTTCTCAGAGCCTTCTCAGAGCCTCATTCCCACCATGCTCTGTACAGTGGTCAAGCCGCTGAAAAATAGGAAGGAAGAGATGGAGAGATAGCTGTCAATAGCGTCAGGACCTAAGTTCAGTCCCCAGCACCTTTGTGAAAAAGCTGGGTGTGCTGGTATGTACTTGTAATCCCAGTATTGGAGAGGCAGAAATGAAAAGATGTGTGGGGGGCTCACTGGCTAGCCAGCCTAGCTGAACTGTCAAGCCTCGGGTCCAGGTATAAAGTACAAAAGGATCTATGAACTATATCTATTTGAACTTTGGAATACCATCTTCCCCCTGAGTAAGGATTACATGATGCAATAGATATTCAAGACTTAACACAAGGCTGTACACAGAAGACCTGCAGTAATTTCTAGCTTTTAGAACATTCACTCCTGTAGGCATGTGTTCATGCATGTGTGTGTTTCTGTGTGTGTGCATATATACATGTGCATATATTCATGTGTGTACAGGTGCTTATGCAAACACATACACATGGCCGAGGCCAGTGATGAACCTTGAGTGTCATTCTTCAGGAGGCCTACACCTTGCTTTGTGAGACGGACCTCAGGCAGACCCAGGGATTACCGATTAGGCTACAGTGGCTGCCCAGCAAGCCCCAGAGAGCTACCTGCCTCTGTCTCCGCAATACTGAGATTATAACCACATGCCACCAAACATGTTTTGTTGTTTGTGTTATTACTTGGGCCAGAGATACGGCTCTGCTGTTGGGAGAACTGACTGCTCTTCCAGAGGTCCTGAGTTTACATCTTTGCACCCACATGGTGGTTAACTGTCAGTAACTCCAGTTCTGGGAGAGCCAACTCCTTCTCTTGGCCTCTGTGGGCTCTGCATGAATGTGATGCACAGACATAACACAGGTAAAACACCTGTACACATAAACTAAAAAGAAATACTTTTTAAAGTATTGTATTTTTATTCATTCTTGAGAATTTTATACATGTATACAATGAAATATGATGATATCCATGGCCCATTTTCCTTCTCCAACTCCCCCTGTCTCCTCTCACACTTACAACTTCATGTTTTGTGTTTCTCTCTCTCTCTGTTTTTTTTTTTAATAACCTACTAAGTCTAGTCAGTGCTGCATGTGTATGTATGGGTGTGGGCTAACCCTTACCAATGGGATCACCCTCAGAAAAGAATAATTCTCCCTCCAGCATCAGCTGTCAATTACCAGCATCCTCTCAGGGAGGGGTGGGAACTGGAAAGCCCCACCCCCACCCCATCTGTGCCAGAATTTTGGCTGTCTTGATCTGGTGCAGGTCACCACAGCTTCTGTGAGTTCTTGAGTACAGTGGCCATGTCAGGTCCAGAAGACAGCATTTCACAGTACTCCTCCCCAGCCTCCTGTTCTTTCTGCCTCCTCTTCCGAAATGTTCCCCAAGCCACGGCAGTGGGGAGGGGAGGGGAGCTGAGTGTTCATCTCTTATTCTTGACACTTTGACGGGTTATGAGTCTCTGCACTGACTGCTGTCCACAACGAAAAGAAGCTTCTCTCACCAAGGGTGAGAGTAGTCTAGGTCTATGGGTTAAAACATAAATATTTACGCTTCAAGTTGGCACCATGGCCATTCAGCAAGATAATAACAGCTTCTATCTTAGGGCCAATGGCCTCCCCAGCCATGAGGTTTTGACCAAGATTATAGTAACCAGGCCTGAAATTCCCCTCTGTGAAGCAAGCCTCACATCAATCAGAAAGTGGTTAGTTACTTTGTAAAAGTCATGCCGCTATTGTGCCATTGGGCACATATTCCTATGCCTGTCGTTTTTTAACATTGGTTCTGAGGATAAAACTCAGAGCCTCATCCTTGTGTGGCAAGTACTTTACCAAATGGGCTACCCACCTCTTCAACACAATCACTGCTTAAAACTGGACCCAAGCAATTACATACCTTGCCAAAGGCATATGTTCAGGTTGGAATTTGAACTTGGTTCTTGACAAGCTCAAATATCTGTTTTTGTGTTTTAACT
The DNA here is from genome assembly GCA_028658305.1 of Pachyuromys duprasi. Classification (NCBI taxonomy): domain Eukaryota; kingdom Metazoa; phylum Chordata; class Mammalia; order Rodentia; family Muridae; genus Pachyuromys; species Pachyuromys duprasi. The sequence continues at coordinate 81,821,181 of CM053763.1, forward strand.
GAAGTTTGAAAATCAGGAAGTGAAAGTCCTTTTTTTTTTTTTTTTTTGTCCATGTTGATTGTCTAGATGAGCCAGATAACCATGACTTGACTTGTGCCTAGATATGTATTTTGTTTCTACAAACAAAAATTCCTGGATGGAAAGAGTAGGTGCCTGTGGCATTGGGGTCTTGGTAATATAGTGTGGGCAAAGGTGTTTAACATAAATCTTGTTGACAAGATCTGGTACTTCTATCTTTCTATTACCTATAATACAGTGTATGAATAAGTCAAGCCTGAGCATGGGTTCCTGTCTACTCCTGACTGTCTGGTGAATTGTGAAACTCCTTGGCATGAAGTGTTGAAAACATCTAGAAAATGAAAATACTAGCTTTTAACATGTTCAAATGACAAGCAAAATCCTTCTCAACCTGTGGGGAACAAGAGTCACATATCAGATTATCCTGCAATCAGATATTTACATTATCATTCATAACAGTAGCAAAATTACAGTTGTGAAGTAGCAACAAAATAATTTTATAGTTGGGGGTCACCAAAACATGAGGGACTGTGTTAAAGGGTTGCAGCACTAGGAAGGTTGAGAGCCACTGCTTTAGACCATTTGAGTCTTTTGAAGCATTAATTCCCATCCTGCGCCTTTTCACCATTTTTATCTGGATACCGTATAAATGTTTTCCTTTGAGCACTGTTCAATAGGAATGGTGTCTGGGGTGTGTCTGTTCATAGGGAGGTATCAAGAGAGTTGTAAAATATCTGCCTATGTGGGACTCAAGTGGCATCTTGGTCACCGGTAAAGGACATCCTTTTAACACAAGGTAAGCATGGGTGTATCCACACGTACATGGAGGATTAGGAGAACAAAGCTAACTGCTTGGAAAGACCAGGGACTGGGGGTATAGGTGCGAGGTACCAGAAGTGCAAGAGAGCTAACGAGACAGCTCCGTTAGATGGCTGAGGAGGGAGCTCCTTGTTCCGAGAGGGGTGTGGCAGTAATTAGATGAGAATGACATAAGGGGGTGTTCCTTCATCTGGAGAATCTCCAATTCTGTCACTCAACCCCATGTCCAAGGATTTCTAGACTGCCATACTGACTTTACATTTCCAATTCCAGCTTCACAACATTCCTGGAGGAAAGAGCTTTATTGCTACATATGTGTTTATTCATTCATTCATTCATTCATTCATTGTGTGTGTGTGTTTAGATAGACCCTCACTATGTTGCCCACACTCGTCGCAGACTCTTGGGCTCCAGTGTCCTTCCCACCTCATGCTCCTGCGTAGCTGAAACAGGCATACCTCCCTGTGGCTTCCATCATAGTTTGGAAGCACTAAATCTTGGTGACCTCTTGTATCAGTCCACCTCCCCATGCATCAACACTTGTGAGAGCAAACCAGAAAGAGCTGAAGGAAGCTAGAGGGGTTCCAGAGATTGGAAAAGAGTTGGAGTTATCTATAAAGTGTCCAAAGAGGCCATTAGAATGGCTCAGCAGATCAAAACACTTGCCCCACTTGCCTGGTAATATGAGTTCAGTCTCCAGAACCCACATAAAGTGGAGAGTGGCATGAATTTGTAATCACTGCATTCTGTTTTTTTGTTTGTTCATTTGTTTGTTTGTTTGTTTTTTGTTTGTTTGGGGGTTGTTTTTAGGGGTTTGTTTTGATTTGGTTTCAGTTTTTAAGACTTTTCTCTGTGCAGCCTTGGCTGTCCTGGAACTAGCCTCAAACTCAGAGAAACCCATTTGCCTCTGTCTCTTGAGTGCTGGAATTAAAGGTATGTGCCACCATACTGGGCTAATCCTTGCATTCCTAAAGTAAGATGCAAGGTGGAGACAGGAGAATGTCCTGGAAGCTTGCCGGTCAGCTAGCCTGAAACACACAGCTTGGCAGAAACAATAAGAGAGTCCCTGCTTCAAAAAGGTGGAAAAGAGAACTAACTCTGACAGTTGTCTTCTAAAGGCATGCCACGGAAGCACATACATAAACATGCAATAATAATAATAAATAAAATAAATAATAAATAATAATAATAAATAAAAGTTAACAACAAAGTTCCCAAAGAGACATCTCAGGAGTATGCAAGTCTGGCGTGAGTGAAGGAGATGAAGAAGGAAGCCTAGGCAGACACATCCTCAACTAGGATGCTGTGTCTAAGGAAGCTCAGCCAGTTTTGGGAGTATGGTCCTTAAACCAATATGGCTTATCACAGAGGCTCTGTGTGTCCTGGTAACATAGCAGCCTTGGTGTGTTCACTGTCCTCAGCCAATGGGAAGTGAGTCTGGGGGAAGCTTGACTGTGAGAACATAGGATGGGTTTCAGATCCATCACCTGGTACATTACACTCACTGTCCTCAGAGTTGGAAGGAAATCTGTAACTTGACCTCCTGCCACTCCTGTGTCACTTAAGATATGACTCCGACTCTCTCTCTCTCTCTCTCTCTCTCTCTCTCTCTCTCTCTCTCTCTCTCTCTCTCTCTCTCTCTCTCTCTCTCTCTCTCAAGTCTCTGAGGCTCCCTTGAACTCCTGAACCTCCTTCTACCTTCCAAATGCTAGGACTGCAGGTATGGGGCACCACACCTATCTTTCAGGGTTCATTTCTTTGGTGGTCAAAATACATTTGGCTCAGTGGTTACCCCACAATGATTTATAGAACAAATGAATGAAATTTCCATCTCTAGGTATCCCTTGAACATCTTCACACAGGGAAACAAAGGTAAACTGCCTAGCCCTAAAAACACACATGACCCCAGCCGCTCATCTCATCATGCGCTGCCATCTGCCTCAGAAGGCTGTTTTCACAGGCTTGCTCAAAAGGCACTGGGCCGACAGTCTAGCTCTTCCTCACTAGCTGTCTTCTCTACTCAGAAACCTGGAAAGGCCCCAGCCTTCTTTGATTTTGACTATTCAGGGCTATCACTCACATCATGTTGCCTGTCTTTGGGGTCGATCCAGGGATCCTAGACTTCCCAGTTCAGTCATTCTGCCATTCATTCTCCCCAGCTGTCCCACCTCAAAAAAAAAGTTGCTGTTCATCTCCTGACAAGAAGCACACCCATAGATTAAAGGACTGGGTCAGTATAACCAACCACAGCTATACTCTGAGGATGTCCTGGGGCACAGGGAAAGCACTGTACAGAAAAGTGGATAAAGAAAGGTATTATGCCATGTGTTCTTCCCAACAAATTTATTTTCAATTTGTCCTAATGATAGTACTTAAGGTGTTATGTCTTCTTTGGCAGGAAAGTTGAAGATGGGATCAGTTAAGTCAAATGAGATGATACTGGAATAGAGTATCATCTTACCCAGAATGAGTGGTCTATCCATCCATCCATCCATCCATCCATCCATCCATCCATCCATCTATCTATCTATCATCTATCTGTCTATCATCTATAATATATTCTATCTATATATTACCATCTATCTATCTATCATAAATAATATATATTCTATCTATCTATATGTCTGCCTGTCTAGCTAGCTATCTAGCTATCTTTGGTCTTTTGAGAAAGGTTTCATGTAGCCCAGGCTGGCTTCAAACTCTTTATGCAGTGAAGGATCCTCCTGTCTCCACCTAGCAAGTGTTGCCATCTCAAGGGTGAACCATTGTACCCAGCTTGACTGGGTATCCTGTATGTGTATATTTGTGCGTGCATATGTCTGAGCACTCATCCATGCATTCATGTGTGGGGACCAGAAGTCAATACTAGGTGTCTTATTCCATCACTGTCCCTTTTTTTTTTTTTGAGATAGGCTATCTCCTTGAATCTGGTACTCGGTTTGGGTTACACTGGCTGGCTAGTCAGCCCCCAGCATCCTGTGGTTTCCATCCCGTGTTGGAGTTATAGACACTTGCCACTGTGACCAAATTTTGTTTGAGTTTGGGGATCCAAACCCGGGGCTGCATGCCTGAACAGCAAGTACTGTACCCACGGATTCATCACTCTAGCCCTTTGACTGGTATCTGTATAATAAAGAAATTTGGGCAAAGATAGGGAGAAGGCCCTGCAAAGATGAAGGCAGACAAGGGAGTGTGTTCTGTAAGCCAAAGAAGGCCAGTAAAACTGCAGCTGGGGGAGGGGCATGCCACAGGCTCCCTTGTGCTTTTAGTGGGAACCAACTCTACTGGCACCTTGCCCTTAATCCTCTAGCCTCCAGATTGATGCGTCTCTCCTGTTTAAGGCATTCTGTAAATGTTTTGCCATACCAGCCCTGGAAATCTAGCACAGGAGAGGAAGAACCAAGCTAACATGATAATCACCTTCAATATTTACTTTCCAAAGGTCCCTATATAATTACCTTCAAGAAAATAATATCGCTAAGAGGAGGAAAAAAAAAAAAAGAAAAACAGCTGCTTATCAGGAGACCCGTTCTGATGGGGTAATACGCAAATGTTTTCAAACAGCTGGCAGCTTGTGAAAAGAGGCTCCTGTCAACAGGATATTCCTGTTGGCATGGAACTCCTTATTTGCCTAAAATAACAGAGCCCTATTTCTGCAACAGTCAATCTATACAAACAAGGAAATCTGGAGAAATTAGAAAATGCAGACATTATAGACATGAACACAGGCAACTCTGGCTAAAACACCACAAAATGATGATGCACATACAAACACTTAAACTCTGAAAACTTGGCCACCTTCCTGGGAACGTTGCACCTGAGTAGCTCTAAAAGGAAAAGTCAAGACTGGAAGAGAGCTTGGGGATTATCCATCCTGTCTTACTGGTTGAGGAAACTGTCTCCCAAAGAAGGGACAGCAATGTCACAGAGCAACAAATGGTTGATGAAACTTTTTTTTCTTTTTTTTCAGTCTCTTTGTTTTTTTGAGACAGGATTTTTCTATGTGGCTGTGGCTGTCCTGGACTCACTTTGTAGAGCAGGTTTACCTCAAACTCACAGAGATCCGCCTGCCTCTGCCTGTCAGGATGCTGGGATTATAGGCATGTGCCACCACACCCAGCTTTTGGTTTGGTTGTTTTGGTTTGGTTTGGCTTGGTTTGGTTTTCTGATCAAACTCTTGACCTCACCTTTTCTGACTCCAAGTTGATGGTCCTTCTCTCTCCCATTCCTTGGTTTTTGAAAAGAGATCCTACCTCTTATTCTACGGCTCCTGGCCTTGCAATATTGGTTTCACATTCTCTCCCCATGCCCTATAAATATGTGAGAATCACTCCAATTTGTGCCAAGGAGCTGGTGTTCAGAGTGACATCTGCCTCCCCAGAAGACCGGTCTGCCTCCCCAAGGTAAAACTAGTGGTCTAACAAAGTCTTCCCTCCGTGATTCTGTCATTAGGACTGTTTCCAAGGGAATCCTTATATCTTCAGTAGCCTGTGTGACAGGCTTGGAATAGCTATAATAGTATCCAGCTGCCTTCCCAGGCACATCAGGCATTAATACCTCACACTCATGGCACACACACACACACACACACACAATTGCATAGACCTGAAGGAATAAGATAAGTTTCTACAGAATATGATCTGTGGAAGGTGGAGTGGCATGAAGAACCCCTCGACCCCAGTTATCTGATCAGCCTCTGTCCTCACTGTAGCCTGCTTGCTGACCTTCTCTGGGTTTTTCACTGGCCCATGCTTGATCTCAGGCTGCCTACATGCACAGTGGGTGCTTCAGCCAGGGCTTACTACTTATCTTAGCACCCCTTGAGAACCTATCCAAAGTCTTTCTGTATAAACCACTACTTGCCTGCAATGCTGCCTGCCTCTTGCCTCTGGGCCTCTGTATAGCAATAAGGTCACAGCAGTGTTCGCTGACAGGCTAGTTGGACCAGCTTCGTTTTCCCCTTCCCACTCCACCTGCCCTCCAAACGGATCGTGCTGAGCTGCCGATCTGTTGGCCTTTTTCCCTCCACAAGAAGCTCCTTTGGCTGTGCTTCCGGGCCAGAGCCAAGTCCGAACTTCTTGACGTGGCGCTGCAGTCCTTCATTCTCAGAAACCCAGAGCCTACATGCGCGCTACTCTCTGAGCACTTGTTGCACAGGCCCCTCTTTGACGTCCTTGTACACGCGCTTCCCTTCCTGGGATATCTGTCTTGCTCTTTCTGACTCACATCAATGGTTCTCTATCTGGCCCCTGGGTCTGAGCAGCACTGGCAGCAGGAAGCTTAGAAACGTAAATCCTAGCACACTACTGCATCAGGAGCAGTTCCGGGCACTGGGACCAGCAGCCTGGCTTCCAGCAGGCCATCCAGGTGACTCTGATGTGAGCTAAAGCTGGAGGAGCCTTCCACTCCTGAAGGTGCTCTCAGCCAAGTTCAGGCCGTACATGTTTGTGATAACCTTCCTAACTCCCCAGCTCCTCCTGGAAGTGTACCTAGAACCCTAAGCACAACACAGAGACCTCCTGTACTCCGTTGATATCACTGTCCATTGATGTATACATTCAACCACTAGCCAGGTTAACCTCCGCTGTGTCTGCCCCAGAGCCCAAATCAAGGACTGAAACTGTGTGGATATGCCAATAAATAGAACTCTGGAGATTTGTTAAACTATGATTTGCAAAGTTCATTGAACTCCATAACCATAAACTCCAAGTTCAAGTTGTGGGCAGATAAGGCATCATAGCTGTTTACTTCTGAACTTTGCTTCGCCATCTTCCCTAAATTCCCTGGGTCCCTTCCTCCTGCTAAGCACCAAGTGAACAGAAAGTCTATAAAATCTCATGCATTTCATATGTCAGCTTTTGCATTTAATTCCCTAATACATCCTTTCTCCTTGCCCTCTCTCTGACAGGGTCTCATGTTTCAGGCTAGTCTTTAGCTCACCTTGAACCTGAGGATGACCTTGAACTCCTGACTCTCCTGCATCCACTTCCTGAATGCTGCCACTGTTTCGTTTAATATTACCACTGCTAGTTTTAATCTGTGCTGGAGATTAAACCCAAGGCCTCCTCCATGCTAGGCAAGACACGCTCTACTAACTGAACTATATCTCCAACTCTATTTTTTTTTCTGCGTAGCCTTAGCTGTCATGGACCCCTTTGTAGACCTGGCTGGCCTCAAACTCAAAGGGATTTGTGTGCCTCTGCCTCCCAGAGCACTGAGATTACAGGCATGTTCCACCACACCTGGCTTCCAACCCTATTTTCATCTTTATTATAGCCAAGTTTATATGAAACACAAAGCATACCATCCTAACTCTTCATGTACCACCGTATTGAGTAGGTTCATTCTCTACCAGTTTTATGTTTTGTTTGTTTGGTGTTTTAAGGAGGGAAGGATTTGTTTTGGCTCCCAGTTCAGAAGAAGACAGTCTATCATGGGGGAAAGCCCTGGTAGACCACTGATCACATCGTCTTCGTGGTTGGGAAGCAGAAAAAGGAAGGATGATGGTGATCTTTATACCCATTTTAATAGACAGAAACAATGACTTAAATTACTTGAAAGCAATTGAAATGTCCTTGAAAGTAAATTCAGCAACTCAAGTATAGTCATTGTATCCCTACTGAGAAATGAACCTCTTCAAGGGATACGCATGTCACCCTGGAGACCCCTATTTGTGAAGGTCTCTGTGCTGTGGTAGTGGCAAGCATCACTGAGGAGACTGCGCTGTGTCTCCCGTGGATGAGAAAACCAGTGTGACAGTCACAGCAAACCCTGATGTCATGCTTCTACCAGGATCACGTGCTACCCTAACAGTTTTCAAACACAGCATATCTAAAAACATGATATCTCTACATTGCAGAAGAGACAAGTAAGGAATCAAAGCAAGTTGCTAATGAGCTGTGGGACTTGGGTTTCAGATCTCAGAGTCAGTGTGTTGAAACGTCCGTTACTGCCTAGAGTCCAGATGCTGGCTCTCCGGAGGTACCCACATCTTATGGGAGTACAGAAGTCCCTTTGCCTTCTGGCTCTGTGCATGTTTATCTTCCCTTTGTATCTTTGGATTATAAACAGCCCATGCAGCCTTCCCTCCGTTGGGTTATTATTCAAGCTCAGCCTATGTAGCGCCCCGTGGAAGGTGAGTCTACAGTCTCTTCCTTAAAGCTCTCCAACACAGATGCATTCTAGAATTCAGAAGATTTGGGGTTTCTGGAAAGTAACAGGTAACACTGTAAAGGTAACAGGTACCACCGAAGCCTGGGCATCACCTCAAATATCAAGCATCTTACTGCTTTTTGCCCCGAGCATGAATATTCATACTGGCTGAGATGAAAACAGATTCACATTCCTCTAGACCAACCCTTATCACCAAGCAAGTTACAAAAGCACTCTCCTTTTTTTTTTTTTCCAGAGGTTTCAGGAATGTGAAATACAGAGGCTGTGAATTTAGAGTTATGGCTGCCTTTCAAGGGCTACCACCAGAGGCAAACACACTCACAGGACATGAGTGTGCTTTTGGCAGAGTCTGTGGTCCACAGGGGCCACAAAAACCCTTGACAAGAGCTGCTCCCCCTCCACTTTCCCAATCTGATGTTTCTCAAACCCCCTCCCAGACCACCTCCTTTGATTTTGTATATTTGAAATCTACCTTCTGATTCCAAACCTGTTTTTAATTCTTCCTCCCCTCTTTCCTTCCTTCCTCCCTTTCTACCATGCTGGGAATTGAACCCAGGGCTTCAGGCATGATAGGCATGCGCCCTATCACTGAACTATATGTGTAGCCCTGTTTTGTGAGAGAGGGGCTCATGTAGCCCAAGCTAGCCCTTGGATTCAATATACAGCAGAGGATGGCCTTGAAATGCTGAACCCCCTGGCTTCACCTTACCTAGCTGAGAAGACAGAGAAGCCACCCTCAGCCTTGACTGAATTTCTTCACATCCTCCTATGCAACTGGAGTTTGTTTGGGTTCCTGTCTATCATATCCTGTGTTCCTTGGTTAGCTGGCCTGTGCTGTTTTGTTAGGGCTGTTTAAGGGTAAGCTTTCTTGCAAAAGCTTGCTCACAGCTTAGGGACATTACTGAAAGGTGGGTCTGATTATATCTCTACAAGATAGCCCACCCACACAGCTCTCTGTGGCTAAGGGAGAGTGAACTAGCCGGGCTCATCGGTCCCTTTAGAGTCTGGCACTTCCTTTTAGGCCTGCAACTCCACACATGTTTAGGGAATGCTACTGGAAGGCACAGAGGTGTGGGCAGGGCAGAGGCAAGGCGCCATTGTGTACCTACCTCAGCTGGCAGAACCTTGTTTTTGCTGTCATGACAATATTGCATCATGGAATGGGAAAGGCCCTTCCCTGATCTAAGCCATTATTATGTGGGTCTTATTCTGGCCACAGACACCACGTGGGTAGTGAGGCCTCCGCTGTTATTTCAGCCTCGGGGGTGAAAACATCCGAACAGTGGAATCTTTTTTGTTCCTGGCTCCAGTCTCGGAATGCACAGACTTGGATTCACTGTTGTCTCCACCAATCATCACCCCAAGCAGAAGGGCTCCCAAAGCACCTCTCTTCTTTCTGCGTCTGGCTCACAGCTGGGATCCTCTCCTTCATCTGATCGGGTGTTCAAGAAAACTATGGGAATCCAGGTGACCTCTGACAGCACAGCACAGCTGGATGGAGTGCAGACAAAAGGACGTTGGTGGTGGCAGCAGAACCCCCAGGACGCTAGCAGAAGACCCACAGAGGCCCCTGAGCCAGCATGGCCAGGCCTGCCTGCGCCCCTCGTGGCACTCGCTGGAACTGCATGCTGGCATCGTGAGTGACTGCGATGTGGCGCTGTCGCTGCCTTTGATGGAGCCGAGCGGGCCTCTTCAGAGGAATGCGGACCTGTCTGCACCCGAAAACCAAAACCGTGTCCAAGGGGCGGGGCCGAACGGCTGGAAGAGAGGCCTCACCTCACCTGGGCGGACGCTGCTTCTGGAATGAGACCTGGCCGAGTGGGAGCGGGAGGTGGCTCCAGGCCTGGGGCCAGCACGCAGCTTTCCCACGTGTGCACCTCCAACAGAACAGGTCCTGGGAAATGATCAGGAGTCCTTTGAGGAAGGCAGCGTGTGCCTTTCTCCTCAGTGTACCTCGACCCTCAGGCCGAGAGCCCAAACGAGATTTGATGATCCAGCCCTGCACCTGAGGGGTTCCGAATCTATAGCCCTTTCTTGCAATCACACCCACTCTGGTCTCCTATTACTAGGCAATCAACATCCATTATTAATGAGTATTTGGCATGTGCTTCTAATCCACACTGTATGTTGAAGATGCAGTATGGATGAGACGGAAGTGTAATTTTTTTTTTAATGGTACCCGGAATATGGAACTCAGGGCTCACACGTGGTAGGCAAGCTCTCTACCACTAGGCTACATCCCCAGTTTTTTCTTATTAGATATATTAAGACATGGGCTCAATATGTTGCCCAGGTTGGCTTTAAACTCAATATCTTCCTGTTTCAACTTCCCTAATACAAAGGTAGGATTACAGACAGTCGGTGAAGTTTAGTTTTATTTGTATTTGTTTGTTTGTTTGTTTTCGGTGTTAGTAAAGCATCATTTTGCTCGTTTCTTTTTTCCTTTTTACCGTTTACACTCTGAACGATTAAAATCACACCTGTATTTTTATAGAAAGTCTTAGAGTACTAGGTTCTTCCAAAAGCTTGTGACTGGCCCCAGGGTCTTTGAACTTGTTCTTCTGTTGAGAATGCTTTTATTTCAGCAGAACTTTCTTCTTCCTTGCTATTCAAATCACAGATTTCACATATCCAGCTCCTTCCCTCTTTCCTTGAACCATCCAGCTAAGGTCCTCATAGCAGTTGGTTCTCTCTATGTGTTCCATTTACTGTCTGTTCCTCCCCCATCCTTAGATCATAAACTCCCTGACAGTAAGACTTTAAATTTCCTGTTAGCTGAGCTCCCCTTGGTCCCCACAGTAGGTATTTGTTGAATGAATATTAAAAGGTCCTCCTAGGAGTGACTGCTTCAGAGGCGTTGGTCCACAATGAAGCAAAAATATATGGCCTAGACACCGTGCCTTTGAATTGTGGGAAACGGAGAGGACATGAGTTTCACTCTAACTGCCTTGCATTTTGCAAATTTCCAACTGAACCTTGGAGTGAAGGACTTGTGCCATGACTAGAAGTGGCTCTTGTTTGAGTTCTGACTGTTCTGTGAGCTCGGAGAGGTGGCTGTCTCTCTCAGAGGTCTAGGGTCTCCTAAATGTTGATCTCTAAGGGCTCTTCCTGCCCAAATATAAGGATTAGGGATTTTGTTTGAAGATTTAGGTCCCTCCTAATGGCAATTTACTCTGCATGTGCTCCTAAGTTGCATAGCTGGCATTGTGAAGTCTCCATTAACCACCCAGCCCGAGCGCTTGGGGCTAGCAGTGTCCTGGTTAATTTAATTTCCTGGCTGAAGATCAACTACAGGGAACATCCCTATTGAAAATACAAATAGTGTGTGAATCCATTCACCAGCGCTAAAAACCTACTTCACCAGATAAGAAATAATTTGGCATTGTTATCTCTTCTTGAGAATTAAGACTGAGCCCTGGGGCTGGGTCAGGGAGACCCTTTGAGAGTTGGCTGGCTGTTAAGTACAGCTGTGTGACTAAGCCAAGCACAGCTTCAGCCTGCCACGGATCTGTTTTCTCTCGGGGAACCCTGGGATGATATCCAGTCTCCAGGGAAGTCACGTGGAAGAAGGTCAATAATAAGAATAAAGTGTTTAGCACAGAGCCTGGTGTGTGGTAGGTGCCTAGCACTTGCTCTTATCTGCAGTGTCCTAGCACCGGATGTGACAAAGCCACAGGTCTAATTAACGGAGGGGGAGTGTCGGGATGGGGCTAGCCTCTGGTCCTGGCCTGCCCCCAACGTGCTTGAAAGCCCCCACACAAGTTCCCTTACTCCTTGGGCTCGGTTTCCTCTTGGGTAAAATGAGGGGGTCTGGCTAATCACCCATTTGCACACAGAGATTAGAAGTCCCTGAGTTTTTCACATGCCTTGAGGGTGTTTTGTTTTGTACTGTTTTGTTTGGTTTTCTTCAGTGGATCTTGGCCTTGGCTATTCTGGAAGACCAGGCACCTTCTCCCTAAACCAGGCTCCTTCACTCTCTCCAGGCTGTCTGTCTCCTTCCAGGGAGCTCCGTATGTGCAGACTTCCTGTCCAGCTCAGTAATTGTTATCAGCCAGCCAAAGCCTGCCTTCGCAGCAGCTGCCTAGGCTGCTTTCCTTTGGGGAAAAGCTGTCCTGTGACGCCCTCTGGAGGAAGGAGGCTTTTTTTTTCCTTGTGCCACCAACTGCTCACTCAGGTCAGGCCTAGCAGAGCAGCAGTAGTTGGCAAATGCACCTTCCTAGACCCCAGGGTAGACTATCCTTCCCAACTTTGCATCTGAAGTCATAGGCAGACCTCCTCCCCCACTTCCTATTTCTAGACTTCTCCTATCTGTGCCTTCCTGAGTGGCCCACTCCAGTCTCTGTTTAAAACCCTTAAGGTTTCTCATGCTAGAATCCCTGCTGGGCGCCCAGAGCCCCCTGTGAAGTCACATAGATGCTCACTTCCTACTGTGACCCACTCTCCATTACTGATTATCAGCTAAGTGTGGCAAGCATAGCTACCAGATTTGATCTGCAGCTGCTCTGTATGCACTCACATCTCCCAAAAAGCTTAAAATGAGAAGTCTGCCAAGCCGAAATTGATGTGTATAATGAAATGTCTACAAAAGATAACGTTATGTCAACTGTCTTTGCCACTGGCCTTCCCCTGTTAGGTGGCACCCTATTAATATTAATATGCACAGTGGGTGAAGTGTAACATGTATGATAGGATGTAGGAGTGGGGGCCTTGGGAAATAACAGTGCCTGGGGGACCTCCAAGGTGGAAAGACATGCTGCCTTTCACAGCCTCCACTTTCCCCAGGCTCTGTGCCTGCAGTTCCTCTTCTTCCGGTTCCTTATATTCTGTGCCCACCTCTCACTGTCTCTGTCTTGCTTGGTTGATTCCTATAGATTTTGCAATAGACCTTTCAGGAGTCGCTTCCTCTGATGTGACCCACACAGAGAGCTCCTTCTTTCTCTCACACCTGTGAATTATACAGCAAGGCAAGAAGTCCTGCACTAGCATCTTTTAACCTCCCTGTGCATCTCTGCATTGGCCCTAGTCACCCTTATGACTAAGGTTGAATCTTGCTTAGTCTTAAATGTCCTCAGTAGTTGACTCAGTTCCTGGCTGAGTATCTAAATAATTTCTGGTGCATGTCCAATAATAAAGAATGAGAGATGGATGATCAGTGGATGAATGGATGGGTGGATAGAGTAGATGGGTGGGTAGATGGAATAGATGAGTATTGATGAATGGATGGATAGAAGGAAGGTGGGGGGGAGGGACAGATAGATGAATATGGAGATGAGTGGGTGGATGATGGATAGATGAGTGAGTGGACAGGTGAGTGAGTATATAGGTGGGTATAGGATGAGTAGGTGGTGGATGAATGCATGGGTAGATATGTAGATGAATTGATGAGTGGGTGGAGAAACAGGTAAGTAGATGAAAAGAATGGGTATATGGATGGACAGATGGGTGAGTTGGTAAAGGAATGGCTAGCTGGATATATACCTATATGTGGGTGAGGGTGGGTGGGTTGGTGAATGAGAAGAGAGTGGAAAATTCCAGCATTGAGTATAGGATAGGGGATTCACTGTCTCCTGGTCTCTGAGTTTTCTCCCTTATATGCTGTCAACTGGCAGTCTGGGAGCTTCTAAATATGATGTCTTCAGGGAGCCAGGAGTTCCTGCTTTCACAACTTAGTCTATGATCTTGGTGTGTTCCTTTTCTATAGTGTGTTTTTGTTTAGAAGGAGCTAAAAATTCATAAATCATAGAATTATAAGGAATTAAAGAAGATAATGTATGGAATTTGATTTAAAAATTACCCAATATACATAAAGACCAAGGCAGGAGGATGAGGTAGGCATTATGGGATGCGTGTAGTAGATGGCTTTGTTTCTATTTTTGAATGTGTTTGAAATTTCACATAATAAATACTTTTCCTCCCAGATTTTGCCAACTTCTTTTGAGGGGACAGAGTCTCATGCAGCCCAGGCTAACCTCCAAACTGACTATGTAGCCAAGGCTGTCCCTGAACTCCTGATCCTCCTGCCTCCACTTCGAAGTGCTGCAATTATAGACACCATCATCTTTGCCCCTCCCCTCCCTTCTATCCCCTCTTCCTCCCTCTTTAATCACCTTTCTGTTATGCCCCTTTCCTTTTTGATAGGGTCTTGCTGTGTAGCCCAAGCTACAAGAAAAAGAACTCCTGCGCAAGTCTTCTGACTAATGGGACTACTGTCAACTCTTGTTAAGGTTTCTCTGTGCTTTAGAATTCACAGAAGCTTGATTCTTCAACATCAGCAGCTGAGGCACTTTGCTGCCTTGAGTCTCGAGCTTCAAAAAGACTTCAGTCCTTTAGAAAAAGCTCAGGTGTTTTGCTCATTCAAAATCAACTCACTCGGAACCTTAATTGCATCACAGTATCTTGTCAACATTGCCATATGATATAGTAGAAATACAGCAATGACAGACTACCTCTTTGGTCATCTGCCACTGGCTGGAAGTGGACATTAGCTCCCACAGGAGCTGTAACACCAGTGGGGACCATGGGCTGGTCTTAGGATTGTAAACACATTCATTGCACCTGTAATAACGGGGTTGGGAACAAACACCTGGCTTTGGAGATTCACAGTACAATGTTTCCGTAAGTCAGTCAGGTGGCCGGGACCCTCACTCTTCAGGCACTAAGTGTCATGGCCCAGGCCCAGGAAATGGGTTTCTGGTTCCAGCCCTCCCGCTAAGTCAGTGCAAACTCACAGATGATTCATGTGAGAAGTTCTGGGCGAGCGTTTTGAGATGTCTACACTCACCTCCCAACTTGTGAACTCTAGCTTAGCAAACTGGGGCCCTGCTTGGCTTGAGCTACACACACACACACACACACACACAGACACACACACACGTTTCCCGAAGTATTTGACAACCCAGGTCTTCCCCCTGCCTCATAGCACTTTCTAGACAAACTACTGCCCACTCGGCCCTAAAAGCTCCTGCGCAACCTCTTAGTTGCTCCCCTACCATGGACAAACACATCTTAGAGCATATCCTGGTTCTAGAGGCAGTATCTATCCAGCTTAGACCGGTTTGGGGTACCTGCATAGTAAAGCAGGCATCGTCCTGTCAGCAAACCTTTAGAGAAAAGGCCTTGTCTAGGATCTTATGCCTATGCATGATTAGACATGCATGTGATTAAAATCAGATGCATCATGGGAAAAGACATGAGCAGTGAACAAAGGCTTACATGATAAAAGCTTGTCAAAACAAAACAAGCAGACAAGCAAAACAAAACAAACCCACCTAAACTTCACCCCTAGAACCAACTCTTCCTCTTCAGGACTCATAAGAAGAAACCCCAGAGCTATCCCTGGACCCAAGTAAACCTCACTCAGAGCCTGCTCCCCCCTTCCAGTGCATCTAACCTGGACCTTGGACTCTGATTAAAACCTGACGGACATCTGGGTTGTTTCCAGGTTCTGGCTATTACAAATAAAGCAGCTACGAACATAGTTGAGCAAATGTCCTTGTTGTGTACTTGAGCATCTTTTGGATATATGCCTAAGAGTGGTATAGCTGGGTCTTGAGGAATCACTATTCCTAATTGTCTAAGAAAGCGCCAAATTGATTTCCAGAGTGGTTGTACAAGTTTGC